>VWZD01000569.1:510038-696457 GCA_013396695.1 Sakesphorus luctuosus | reverse complement strand
CGGCACCGTGCTGCCGCCGGCTCTCCGCACAGCCGGCTGCGCGCCTCGCCTTAGGAAACATTTGATTTTTCCCTTTCCCCCCCGTTTTCTGCGGGCTTTCCCCCGCCGTGCCGGGCAGCATGGGGCTGCCGGCGCTGGAGTTCAGCGAGTGCTGCCTGGACAGCCCGCAGTTCCGGGAGCGGCTGCGCTCCCACGAGGCCGAGCTGGACAAGACCAACAAGTTCATCAAGGAGCTCATCAAGGACGGGAAGTCCCTCGTCGCCGCCCTCAAAAGTAAGTGCGGGTCCGGGGGAGGCCCTGCGGGACCCCCGGCAGCCCCCCTGCTGCTCCCCCTGCCCGCTTGCTGTGCCTGCGCTGCCCGGCACGGGCCGGGGGCTCCTGCTCCATCGGGGACCACCTGCGCCCAGCCGTGTTCCCCCTGCACGTTGTGGTCTGGCTGAGCCACGAGGATGTGCCTGGTCCTGGTCCAGCAGGACGTGCGGGATCCATCAGAATGTGCCTGGCCGTGGTTCCTGGGGACATGTGTGGTCCTGGTCCTAGTCCATCTGCATATGTGTGGTCCAACAGGATGGATCCTACGGGATGTGCATGAACATGGTCTGTTGGGACATGTGTGGTCCTGGTCTGACAGGTCCCAGTCTATAGCTGTCAGGCATTACATCCTTTGGGGGTGATTTGCCTGTGTCATGGGTTGGTGATGTGCCCCCCAAGTTGTCTTCTGTCCCCTCACTGTTCAGGATGGGGGGTGCCCAGTGCCCCTATTGTGACTCTGCCCAGGCTGACTCATCCATTGCTGTCCCATCCATCCCCAATGGGGAAGTAGCGATGGTGTGTGGGGGCAAAGCTGCAAACCACTGTGGCGGGTTCTGGATGGAACGGGGATGCAGCAATGCAGGCTGTGGCTCCAGGGCTAGGGAGAGCCTTGCCTGTGGCTGGCAGCATCCTGGTTCCCCCTCATGCCCAGGCTGGGCTTCCTGCTGTCCCCATGGCTGGGGTTGGAGACATCTCCATATGGCCACCCACTGCCATGGTTGGGTGGACTGTGCCCTTGGGGTGCTGTGGTGGGTGGACTGGTCCCTGAAATGCATCTTTGTTCCTGCTATCTCCCCCACAGCGTTATTTGGAGATTTTCCTTTTTTTAAGTTTATTTGGCCCAAATCACAGGGTGTTTCCCCAGCGAGGGGGTTTCAGGCCAGCAGCGCACATGGTCACCTCGCTGGGCTCACTCTGCCCCAGTCAGTGCCATGAGGTGACAGAGGGACACATCACACACGCCTGTGCCATGTAGCCTCCATGGCATCATCTACAACCCCCCAGCCTGACCTTGGGGATGCAGCAGGGTCATTGTGGGGGCTGTGGTGTGGGGGTGTCACTCTGGAATGTGCAGGCAGGTGATGCTCCAGCCAAGTCCACCAGCCTGTCCATCCCCAGAGAGCTGATTCCTGCTCCTTTCCCTTCTGATCTCACGCTAAGCCCAGTGGGTATAGTTCCCCTGCACTGGAGTAGCAGCTGGTAGTATCTGTATTACAGGGACCCCCATTGTACCAGTTCTTGGCATTTTGGGTTAAAACAAACCCCAAATCCAACAGCTGTTACTGCATTTATGCTTCTGCAGGTTTGAACTGTGTTTTGCTGTGGAGCATTTAATGAAGGCAGCCACTGCCTGGCCCTGCCTGGAATGTTCATTTTATTTCAGAATAAATCCTACAGTGTTGTTCTTCACTGAAAATACCTTTTAAGAGTTAACTGGTAGGTCCTGAGGATGCTCGGCTCTGGGTTTAGTCACCAGGCACATTTAGCAAGTGCTGGCGGAGGAGGCTGGCTGTGCCCTCGCCCCGGCCATGCTGTGTGCAGGTATTTTGGGATGTGCTGTGGGCTCCTGGTTGTTAGTGGGCTCCTGTTTCACTGGCTGTGGCTGTGGCTGTGCTGTGTGGCCCTGTGCTCCAGGCTGCCATACCGGGGCAGGAAGAACGCTGGCCGGCCTCCGGAGATAAGGATGTTTTTATGGCTGGATTGTTTTGTAGCGTCTATTGAATGCATTCCTGGATTAGCCCTTAATTCCTGCACAAGGCTGGGGGGATATTCCGCTGGTGCCCAGGCTACAGGGACAGGAATAACACGGATTCTGCTGGAGTATGAATCAGTGCCCAGGCGCTGGCGTGACTGTGCCCCCTGCACATGTGGCATGTTCTGCAGGGTGTTTTGGGGCAAGGTCAGGGGTGTATGGGGCAGGGCACTGCCAGGGAGATTGGGAAGAGGTGTCCCCCTCTTGACAGGATCTTTGACTATTCTGTGCATCCTTCTCCTGCTGTAGGAGTGACTTCACTGGCTAAGAGGTTTCTCTGAGCTGTGATGCCTCTGACTGCTCCAGCAGAGACCTGGCACTGGTCAAGGTCTGTCCCGGCTCTCCAGATGTGTGTTACCCTCAGTGTGTGACAGGTCCAATGTCTGATGCGTCTCATGAGCCCTTACAGGCCATTCTGGTGTCTGTCAGCAGGGATGGAGATGCACCAGGGGTGGGGACCTGCTCTGCTGCCTGTTGCTTGGTGTTGCTGACATGTCTGGGAATGGGCATGCATCAGGGTTCAGGACTGGGGATGTCAACCCTGTGAGTTGGTACAGGTGGTATCTGAGGCCATTCTTGGCCATAACCAGGTTCTTGCTTCTTTCTCTTACTCAGCTTTTATTTTTCTCCAGTATCTCCCAGTTGTTCACTTTCTCATGGCTGGCCACAGTGGCCTTATCTCACTGTCATTGTCTCCATACTGCTCCTCAGCTGTCATTGTGGCATGTGGATGTGGAGCTAGACAAGTCCATGGAGGAACAAGACCCTTGGCTCAGGGCATGTTACCCCTGGAGTGAGCAGCTTGGCGGTGTCTGGGCCCTTGGCACAGCACAGTGGCCTGAAACTACAGTTCTGTGAGGTCCTCGCTTGTTTTCCTTCCTCTTGCCTTTGCTGAACGTTTCACATCCTCTTTGTTTTAAGATGGACGTGAGGGGAATGTAACCCCTTGTGTGGTGGGGAGGAAGATGCAGGAGGGAGGAAGACCCCTGGGCAGTGCTGGGCAGGAGTGTTCTCTGTTCCCTGCTCAGCCCTTGGCAGCTCCCACCCTGATACGGGCGTGCAGGGATGGTGAGACTGGATAAGGGCATGTAACAAAGCATCTGCCAGGGTTTAGTGGAGGGCTACTTTTGCCCTTCTTGAGGTATGGAGGGAAATGAGACTGATTCATAGCGCTATCTCCTTCCCTTAAAGAAAGAATAAACTCAGAAGGTTGAAAAAAATGATCCTCGTTTGCTGAAGGACTGATCTTGCTAAATATCTTCGGATGCCGAGGGCATCCCTGGAGTGTGTGTGTATATGTATATACATAAATGCTGTTGGAGTTTTTCTCCCCAGTGAGTTTCTGTGCCTGTTTCCATTGTCTCCCTTCACTGCTTGGCTGGTATTCGGAGTGACCTGGTTTTCAGTAAAACGTGTCCCTCTTCTTCCCTGATCCACCATCCATAAATTATTCAGAAAGTTTTGCAGATGCAAAGACTTCAAGTGTGACATAAATAATGAACTTGAAGCCTGGATGCTGTGAAACTCGTTCTCTAGTGAAGGAGTTGGGGTGGCCATTGAGACCAGGGATGCTGAAGGATTTTGTCCTTTTATGTGTCCCTGTGCTTGTGACAGGGACAGGCAGGGAGCTGCATCACAGCCGGTGGCGCATCCTGTTCCTTTGCTTCCAAGGAGGGGAATATGAAGCTCAGGTAGTGATGCAGAGATGCCTGTAGCTTGCTTTAGAAAACAAGCAGCACATGTAAGGATGGAAGATGTGGGGAGTGCAGGTGGCTGCCAGCCATTGCCTCCCTCGTGCTGGGTCGTGGGGCTGAGCTGGACACCCTCCTCCTGCTCCTCCCTGTCCTGCCAGGCACTGTGTCCCTATGGCAATGGGGCTGTCATCCCCTTCAGGCTCTGGGTGCAGCCCGGTGCCCTGCCACGTTTCTTCTTGTTTGTTTTGCTTCTTCCAACTCTCAGGCACTAATTTGAAGCCACTGAACCCGTCCACGCCCCAGCTGCTGTCACACTCCCATGGCAGAGGCTGCAATTTGTGTGGCAGGGCTGGGATGGGGCCAGCTGGGGTTCTGTGAACCCCCTTCCCCACGAGGGACACAAGGGCTGGACCCAGAGGGGCTGTACCATGCCCTGGGTTCCCACGGGAAGGGTGGAGGTGCCTATGCCCCAAAAGGCAAAGCTGGGCTGCTTTGGTGTTGTGGATCACTTTTCCTTTGGCTGTTTTTTGTCTGGGTCACCTGAGACTTGTGGCTGGTGCTGAGGGATGTGGGAAAGGGATGATGCTGGGGTGGATCTGGATCCTGCAGCGGCTGGGGGTTCTCTGGCGCCACTGTCTTCCTGGGACAGATAGTGTGGTACTGTCTCACAGGTCTTCCTGTCAGCTCTGCCTTCCACCAGCATGTCCCATGCTGGCTTCAGTGAGCAGCTGGGGCTGGTCCCTGCTCCTGGCTGAGGTTTCCAGCTGGTGCAAGCGGCTCTTGGAGGAGTGTGATCGCCCTTCTGTCTGTGCCTGTAGGGTGTAATTTTAATGAGTTGCCCCCTGGGATGATCCCTGTGTGCCTGCATCGTGTCAGGTGGTGGCAGTGGCCTGTGCTGCCACCATGGGTCATGCCAGTAGTGCTTTTGCTACAGCTGTGGGGATTTTTCTGGGATAAATCCGGTTCCATTGTTGCTGGGCAGCTTAAAACGTGAATTAGGGTGGTGGGGCAGTTCCTGGTGGTGGTGTTGGTGTGCCAGGCTCTGAGATGTGCTTGCTTGTTCTGTTCCACATCTCAGCAGCATCTTGGTGAAACCAACCCTTTATGAAATGTCTGTGCCCTTGGTTGTGGGGTGGCAGTGCTGTACCTGGAGCTGTGCCTGTGGATGTGGGGCTGCAGTGGATGAAGCTGGCATTGACTCTGCAACAGAGGAAACGAAAACGAAACTTTTGCCCGTGTTTACTTAATTCCCTTTTGACACAAATCTTAGGCAGGTGATAAGGAAATGTTTCAGACTGCCCGATACCTTTGGTTACCCCCTTTGCCACTGTCACTGCCTTTCCCTTCTTACTCTGCGCAGCCCTGGCTCAGCACACTCAGTCACTCTGGGGGAGCCTTGACTCAGCTTGGCAGAGGGCAGGTAGACAACAGGGTGCCCTGCACTCGAAATGCCCTTGTGTGCCTCTGCAGGGGCAAAGCCCTCAGATGTATTGGATGACAAGCCCTGTCTTGGGCTGCTTTGTAATCTAGTTCTGTCTGGGGTGATGGATCCTTGTGCCTCAGGCGCCTGCTGGTGCTGGAGAGGGGGAACCCAAAGCCCATCTTAGGTTATTTTCATCCTTTTTGCCCCTCTGGTCCCCAAAGCCTAAACATTCGTACCACCTTTGCACAGAAGAGGGGTGATCAAGGTTCAGAGGTTTAGTCTGACCTTCCCACGAATAGCCCGTTTGTGCAGGTGCCAAGATGAGTGCTCAGAGCTGAGTTCCTGGCCAGGAGAGTGCTGGACTTTTCAGGCTTGTGTTTGGAGGAAAAGGAGTGTTGTGCAAAAGTAACCCCTCTCTGGGTTGCCGTGACCAGTGGCACTCAGTTCTGCTCTAGTTGTGCTATGAGAAATGATGTTTGGCTGCTGCCATTGAGCACTTGGTGCCAGCCGCCCATGAGCAGCATTGGGTGCGGAGTGGCCATGGTGAGTCACCTGCAGCATCTTCCCAGAGCTGGGGAATTGCTGCCTTGTGGCAGAGGAGGATTTTCCAGAGCATTCATGGGGGAAGTGACTCCACTCCCTTTGCGGGTGGTGGGAGCCAGCGTTGCCCAAGGAGCTTGCCCTGTGCTCAGAAGGGTTTGGGGTCCCTGCTTGGACCCCCAGCCTGGTGGAACACAGCCAGGCCCCATTGTGGGCTATCCCCCCACCTTGGCCAGGCCAGCAAACTGCAGGGGAAAGCACATGGGTTTGGGGGTTGGTTGATAAATTGCTTCTGATTTTTCCTGCTTTGTTCACCCAGCCAAGGTGTAACGTTGCTCCCCTGTGTCAGGGTGTATTTTTCTCCTCTTCCTTCCTGTGGGAAATGTTTGGTGCAGGGAATACCTTGGCACCATGGAGGGATATGATTACAGCCCAGTCAGACCTGTGCCAGCAAGGCTGAAAGCACTGAGGACTTTTCCTCCTTTGCATGACCTGTGTGGCTTGTGCAGTCACATCTTTAATATCTTGCCTGGGATTTTATTCAAATGAGGGGTAGCACAGGTGATAATACTCTTTCATTTTCAGCACAAGTTGAAAGCTCCTCCTCTTCCTCTCCAGCAGTGCTGGCTCCAGAGGGCTGCATGCTTATGCTACCCAGCTCTGCCTTCAAGTCAGAGGGAAACTTGCCCTGCCTGGATGCTGCAGTGGGTCACCCATGTGCATTGCTGTGGTTGCGATCTGTGTGGGATGTTTCTCATGGCCATCCATTTGCCCATCCAAAAGGGGGTTCCCCACCCTAAGTGCTGGTGTGTTTGGGAATTGATGGTGGGAGCCAAGCTCCCAAGTGAGGTGGACTTCTCGAGTCCTGTGGTAGCCACCAAGCGGATGCCTTGAGCTGCTGGGCTGGGCTGGAGCCAGATCCGGCCTCTCGGCAGTGCCAGAGAGGGAAGCTGGTGAGCAGAAGGGTTTGTGCAGGAGAGTCTGTGTCGTGATTAGATCTTTTAAATTATGTTGACAGAAGGCTCATTAACAGGGCTGGGAGATCTTCTTAATTGGGAGTGTGCCATGTAGCACCTCTGGGCACATGTTCCGATGTGCTGGTGTGGTGATGGAGCCCAGAGAAGCCGCAGGCTCCATGTGTGCTGCTTCCTGGCCATGGCACCTGCACTGAGTGTGTGTCCCATGCCGGGTTAAATCCAATCTTTTAGGTTGGAGGGGGATGGACTGGGGTAAACAGCAGCTCTGAGGGGCAGGGGCTGGGACTGCTGTGGTGCCAGGGCTGTCACATGCCAGTGTGCAGGGAGTGAATCTGAGCAGGAGGTGGAGGGGCATGCAGAGGGGCAGGCTGAGTGTCCCAGTATTTCTCCACCACCAGGAGCCGGGTACCTGCTGCATCCTGCTCATGCTTCCAGCATGGAACTGGTTTGCCTAATTTGGGTCAAGAGACTGTTTTTCTAGGGCTGCAGATGTACTGTCACAGCTGCATCTTCTGTCTCTATTTGTTCCTGCAATGCTGCCAGACTGAGAGGTGTATGCAGTGTTTGTAGCATCACCTGTGTGCCCTGGACATAGGCAGGAGGCAGTGGGCTCTTTAGATTTCCTTTCTTTTTTTTCTTTCCTTTGAGGGTAGCAGCTCAGTGATGGGAATCCGTGTGAGGAAATGCTGTTCCCATGGTTGCTATGGGGAGGGTGGGAAGCAGCAGCAGTGCCCAGCTCTGCTATGTATCCTTGTGCTTTCTGCAGGTTGGCACACGTGGTGCTTTCCTGGCTGATCCCAGCCTGCAGGAGCCCTTAGCTGGGATGGGATTGGGCAAGTAGATTGTACCCTTGTGGTGCTGCCAGAGAGGGGCCACCAACCCCTTTGATTGTACCCTTTCCACACAGGCACCCTAAAATCGTTGCATGCTTCTCACTTCTTGAACCCCAGAAGGAATGGCATGGCCAGGGCAGCATTCCTGCACAGAACAGGGTAGGTGTGCTCAGGGGTTGGTACCCTTCCACCTCAGTAGAGGGACTTGGCAGCTGAACCCTGCCTGTGCTGTGGTTCTGGTTTGGGGTATTCTGGGCTCCTTTTACACCATCCAGCAGTGGGACAGCAGGAGGACAGGATGTGGGACAGCAGGACGGGCTGTGCCAGGGATCCATCACTGGCTTCAGGCTTTTTTTATCCATCACTTTCAAGGAGCTGGGTTCGGCTGTGGTGTGATGAGTAGCTGTAGCGTGACCGCGGTGGGTGGGAAGGGAGGCAAAGCGAGGGGGAGCTCGTACCAAAACCCGCACAGCTTGTTCGCTTCAGTGTGAATCATCCTCCTCCTCCCCCGGGCACGAGAGCGGCTGTCACCGTGGCCGGCGGAGACGAGGCTGTTTTTCCTGTTTTCCTGGCATACTCCCTGCGCCAAAGGTGCTTCCACCTGCTCTGTGCAAGCAGCTGGTGGCCCAGTGCCTGCAGGCTCCTGACAAGGCGGGATCTTCAGGGCATCATCCAAGCTCCTAATAGCAAGGATGATCCCAAGTGTGGTTTGGAGAAACTGGGAGCTGCACTTCTCGGCCTCTGCTCCTGCCTGCTGATGGGAGCCAGGGGACCATGGCGTGTGTGGGGTGCAGGATGTGTGCTGGGGAGGGATGGTAGCCACAGGATGCTCTACAGTGTGGGGATTGTGGTGCTGAAGGGGGAAGGGGATGTCTCTACAGTGATGCCACGACTGTTTCTAGCTGGAGTTTGTGGGAAGCACACCAGCCTCCGGACCATCTGGCTCCCGCACGTGGAGCGGCGGGCGCAGCCGTGCCGTGTGGGGGCCAGGGCTGCCTGTGCCAGCGCAGGAATGAGGGGCCAGCAAAGGGCCTGGGTCCTGCTTCCTCACCCTTCCCTGTGGTTTGGACCCTCAGGCAGAGCTTGGAGCAAGCGGAAGGTCTAGGGGAAGGTGTCCCAGCCCACAGCAGGGTGGTGGAATGAGGTCAACTTTAAGGTTTCTTCCAAACTGTTCTGCTATTCCGTGATCCACAAGGAGGGAAGTGTGAAGGGTTCTCTGCACCAGCTGAATGACCTGTAAAATGAGCTGGCATGTGCCTTTTCCGTAGCACTGCCTGGTACAGCATCCCTTTGCTGTTTTTTTTATTCTTTTTCTAGCTGAAACAGCGTCTGTCCAGACCAATGCCCTCGTCGAGCACTGGTTGCTTAGCAATGTTTCACAAAAAATCCAACCATTGCAGAGGAGAGCATTGGATGTCTCTCCCATGAATTCCAGGAGAAAGACCAGGTTAAAGGCAGTGATTCCTCTCCACAAAGAGTGATCAGGCACTGTAACAGGCTGCACAGGGCAGTGGTGGAGGGATTTAAAAGGTGTGTTGATGTGGCACTTGGGGACGTGGTTAGTGATGTCCTTGGCAGTGTTGGGGGAGCAATTGGATTTGAGGACTTAGAGGGCTTTTCCAACCTAAACTGTTCCATGATTCTGTGATGTGCCCTGGGCTGTGCATCCGTGTTCTCACCCTGCGTCCCTCCCTAAGCTCTGTGGGAGATTTTAATTTATATTTTTTTCCTGCTGAAGCAGGAAAAATTGACTCACTTGCCGGTGATGTTCCTGTGAGCATGGTGGTATTTTTCCTGTTCTTAGAGCTGACGTGGTGAAGCGCTGGAGACAAAAGGATTTCCGCAGCCTCCTTGGGAAGAGAAGGAAGCAGGTTGTGCGGAATCACTTCTGGAGGGGCTGGGAGCTGACCCCGCTTCCCCGCCCTGGCTGTGGGCACAGCCCCTGGGATGATAACCCGAGAGAGTGGGAACAGGGGAGGCACTGCCCCATGCTATGGGCCAGCTGGAATGTGCTGGGAAAGCCTCCTGTCCTGCCTGTAGGGAGATGGTCTGGGTGCCCTCCCCACCTGGACTATTGGGGGTCCTTGGACCTATTTCCCCTGGGGATCCCGATGCTTTGGCTCCTGCCCCTTGAGAAATCAAGCTGGCTCCCTGTGGCCCACCTATTAACTAATGAGGTTTAGTAATAAACTAATCCAAATGCGAGGCCAGTGCCTGAGGCATCTGCTCCTGCCTGGCATGATGTCTGGTGGGGGCTTTGCCAGAGCCCCCCTGTGCCAGGACCCCCCTCCCAGCCAGGCCCCCGCCTGGCCTTCTGCTCTGCTAATGGGCATTGCCTCGGTCAGGAGCAAATTTCTTCTGGATTAGTGTCCTCTAAATCGATTAGCTGTCTCGGGCAGGGCATTCTGTCCTAATGAAATGTGATTCCAGGCTCCAGTCGATGAAATATTGTGGCAACAAGGGTAAAGTCATCTGCAGCCTTCCTGTGGGTTGTGCCAGGGTTAGGAGAGGAATCACAGAATTACAGAATGATTTAGGTTGGCAATGACCTCAAAGATCATCAAGTCCAACCTGTGACTGATCACCACCTTGTCAACTAGAGCAGAGCACTGAGTGCAAAATCCAGTCATTTCTTGAACACCTCCAGGGTCGGTGATTCTGCTGTGTCCCTGGGCACCTCCTTCCAATGCCTGACCACACTTGCTGTGAAGAAATTCTTTGATGTCCAACCCAAACTTCTCCTGGTGCAGCACGGAAGAGGCTTCAAGGAGCAATTATAATTATCAGGGCAGTATTACACTGATCTGGACTCGCCTGCCCTCCTCAGTGAGGGAATTAGGAGAAATGGGGACCTCTGAGAAAAACATGGCATTTCCACCTGCTTTTGGATGCACTGTATGGCAGGTATAAGGCCTGGAACAGCAGTAGTGGGGCAGTGTGCAGGTGCAGGGTAAATGCTGTATTCAAAATCTGTGTTTTGGGAATAGTGTTCAGGGATTGGGGTTTGCAGGTCAGACAGCCCTGTGCAGCAGGACAGCCATGCTCCTCAGGTGTGCCATCTCTCTCTGTGAGCCAATGCTGTGCCTGAATCCCTGGCCCTGCTTGGGACACAGGGATTTTCACTGCTGTTTCCTCACATTGTTCACTCGTACAGTTGGCTGCCCGTGTAAATGCCAGCCGGGCCAGTAATTTTCCACGTCCCTGATGTTTGCCCGGCACTTAAGCTGTTGCCCGTGTTTGCTGTTTGGATGCATCCCTTCTCTGTCTTGGTGTGGTGGATATTTACATTTGATTTTATTTGGAGACCTTGCCTGCTCCCACCTGAGCTCCTGTTGCTCTGATGTTTGGCCACCTGCCTGGCAAATTCTGCTGGTTGGGATGGGCTGGGGGGTTCTGCCATAAAACAACACCAGGATGTGAACAAAAATAAGCACAGGGAAAAGTGCCAGACATGGGAGTTGGATGGGGAAGTGGAGAAATCTCGTTTTGTTTTGTTTTACTGCTAAGTGCATGAAATGTTCCGTGTCTAATGCCAGTGCAAGAGAGCAGGGGTAACACCTGGGGGATGCTACCCTATCCTGGGAGCATATGGGCTGTGATCCACTGGGAGCTGTGGACAGTGATGCTCTGGGGGCTGTGGGAGGACTGGGATGTTGCCATATTCATGCAGAGCACCAGGAAGGCCCCTGGGCAGGTGGCATGGAGGGCTCTGCTTGGTGGTGAGTGTCAGATGGTGGTGGTGCTGGTCTGTGTGCCGATTCCTGACATGGTGATGGTCAGCCTGGAAGCTGCCTGCTGGGGTGGTGGTATCTGGCTTCAGGCCTGTGATCTTCCAGGACTGTCCTGGGGATCTTGTAGCAGTTCCCAGTGCTGCTGGCAGGGTTCTGGCAGGCAGCTCGCCTGTGTTTCTCTGGGTCTACCTCTTCCTTGCTGGGAGAGAGGACCTGCACTGGGCTGTGCTTTCCTGCAGCTGCAGACATCTGTCTCCTCAGCCTCTCCAGGAATGGGAAGCCTTTCCGGGGATCATTTGTATCGTTCATGGGTTTTATGTTCCTCCACATCCTGACTGCAGGCAGGGCAAGCTCACAGTGCTGCACCTGCACCGGGAGCTCTTGGGTCATTTTGTTTTCCATGCTGTCCTTCATCCCCACTCCACATCACCCCTGTTTGCTTTCCCCCTGTGTCTCTGAGCTGAGAGCTGCTGCAGCTCATTAAAATAACCTGATTAATGCAAAGCTGGGGCAGGGCCAAACTGTGCCGGGCACAAAACAGAGCGCTTCACTTTGGAGTGGTTCCTGCTGAAAAATCCTGTTTGGTCAAGCAGAGAAAATAATCCAGAGTTTCCATGCAGAACAGATGGAATTGCTCCATGTATTTCTTTCCTGGTGGGATGGAGAGGTCATTGTTTGATGTTCTGTGCCCAGTGCTGAAGTGAGGGTCCCTTCAGGTGGGACCCTCAGCAGTGGTGAGGGACACCTCATTAACTGCCTAGGCCAGTTTATCTCCTGCTGGTGTTACAACACTGGTGGCATGAGCTGCTTCTGCAGCCTCTCTGTCACTGTGAGATAAGGATCTGAGTCATGAAAGTGGCTGCTGGGGCTTTGTTGCAGTAGGAAGTGATGAACAAGTGCTAAGAAAAGCTGAACAGGAAGGATGGAGAGCAGTGGTGAGACCTTTGCTCTGGGTGTCTAAGGCAGAGCAGGCTCTGCACCAGTCTTGAGGCTCCAGAGCCCGAGGAAGTCCAGGTCTGGTGCAGGGTGGAGAAGTGTAGCAGGAGGGTGAGGGCTCTGACTGACCGTCAGCTTCCTCAGACCAGAGGGAAATGGAAGTGTGGCCGTGGCAGTGTGAGTCAAAGGCAGCAACTTCTCACCTCCGTGCTGCCACAGCCCTGGTCCCACTGCAGGATGTCACACTGGACAGCTTGGGATGTGACAGTCCTTCTGGCTTCATTTGCCTTGGATTTTCAGTGCGTTTCATCTGGAGTATCAGGAAGGTTTGAAAAAGGTTTCCTGGCCTGGCAAAACACCTAAGATAACTCCAAAAGTTATTGATTTGGGGGTGGCATGATGACGTGGCCGGGTGCTGGGCTACTGGGTAGTGGGGGATAATTTTAACTGTGCAGCCAGGCAGTCCTTCCAAGGGAGAGCTTTGTTTTTCATGAAGCACAGAACCTTTATCGCTTAAAATACCGTGGAAATAATTCATGTCTTCAGCGTGTTACTCAAATCTGATGTGCTATTTGAGCCTGGTCAATGGTGCCATTCAGCCCACAAAGGGTTCTCTGTCCCTCTGGCAAACGTGTTGCCGTATGGAGGCATGTTGAGTGTGTGAAGGGAGGCATACGGGGATGCCTCGGCTGGTAGCAGTGTCAGGTGCTCCTGTGGCTGCAGGGAAAGGCTGGGCAGGAGCTGTGGCACCTCCTGGATTTGCAGTCTTTGGGGCATCTTGGACAGGTCATTCAGTTTTTCTTGCACTTCAGCACATCTGAGCAGTTCTGGGGTTTTCCCTGGTTTGTGGGGTGTGTGTTTGTATACCTTCCATGGTAAAAATTAAATTTTGGGATTTTGAGAAGTGGGGTTTGGCCTTCTTGTGTGTGCCATTGAACTGAGGCTTGGTCCTGCACTTCAGCTAGAGGTTGTGTGTATGAAAAAGACATCAAAATGGGGTCTGGGGGTGCTGTGGGGCTATGGCAGAGGTGCTGTCCCCACCTTGGGAGTCCTGCCTGGGGTGACTGCAGGGACTGAGCCCATTGCAGTGGTCATTGGGGTCACCTCGCTGCCTTTGGCATCCTCAAACTTCCATCTCTAACACCTGCTGAGCCAGGGCAGCCTCTCCATGAGCTTTTGTGTGGGAACATGACAGCAGAAGCTGCGCCAGAGGTGGGGTAGGCTCTACGCATCTGGGTTTATATATTTACTTGGTGATGATGATTCAGAGGAGGAACCTGCCAGCAGCTGCTGTCCCATCCTAAACCACTGATTAACTCCAACTGCCTAGTGGAGTTGTTTAATAAACAAATCAGTGCTAATTTTCTATGGAAGGGACTTGGGGATTGGGCTGGGTCCAGAGGACTGCGGTCTCATGGGAGCAGAGCTTTGCTGACCTCACTGGAAGTGCAGAGAGGGAATTTAAACCTTCTGGAGCAAGTGAAGCATTTAATGATGCTGCCCCAGCGCTTGGTGCTGACCCCTGCAGTGCGCGGGCTGGGACTGGGCCAGGTGAAACTCGGTGCTGGCAGCTGCAAATGCTGATTTTTAGGCACAAATTGATTGTTGCTGGATTCCTGCATGAACTACAAGGTGAGATTTGAACAGTATCCCATGCAGAGGGCTCACATGTGTCCATGGGCCAGGTCCAGTTGGCCATTCCCAGCTCTGACCTTTCCCAGCCTCGCATCCCTTATGTATCCATGAGCTCTGGGAGGTGGTGTGTGACCCCGCAGTGGTTCACTCCAGTGCTGTCCTGGCAGCCTCAGCTTGCCGGGTGCTCGTTATGGGGACAGACACCATATTGCTGCTTTCTAAGCACTCTTGGCAGGCCATAATCCGGCTGTTTTGCCTGCTGATTAGAGCAGCTGTTCCCTGGATTACCCATCCTGGCTGGCCCCTGCCTGCCGTGGAGTTGCTCTGTGCTGGCTGCATGGCTGTGGAGCTGTGGGGCGGCAGAGGTGCTGCTGGAATGGCCAGCTGCTGTGTCCTGCTTGCTCTGCATCCAGATCTGCTCTCTCTGGGTTCCTGCACCTGGGCTGTTTCACAGGGCAGACCCACCTGGGGCCGTGGGGATGCCAGTGGGGACAGGCAGTGTCACTGCTGGCAGCTGAGCAGGGCACTGGGGACCCTCCTGTACCTCTGTAGGGGCTTACAAGGGACATGCAGCCTCAGCCTGTGTTCCTGCTGTTCTCTGCCACTGGGGAAGGAAGGGGCAGGAGTCTTGGTTCCTGTTGTCCCCTTGAACATTAAATATAGGCTATTAAGCAATTTTCTTTTCAGGAAGTGTAGAAATCCTGCTCTGTATGAGCACAGCCCCTGTCAGAGCCCAGAGCCTGGAGCTTGCTTTACAGCAGCATCCTCTGCTCCCCTTTTGTAGCAACATTAACCCTTCATGGTCAGACTCAGCAGCAGGTTTGTCTTTAACCAGAACCACCCACAGTATTGTGCTTCTCTTGCCCCTGTTGCAGGCCCAGCTGAGCCAGAGTTTTTTGTTTTTTCCAGCTTACAGGGCAAACTGGCTGCAGAGTCAGCTGTGAGAAGAGCCCTGGCCTCTGAGCCAGCAGTTTCACTTTTCGCTGGCCAACCTGATCTTTCCAACATGGGACCAAGCAGCAGGACCAGGCATTTGTCTTCTTGACATCTCATTTTGCTGTGTTGCAGTTTTCTTCTGTGTCCTGTGTCATTTTCCTGGCTGTCCATACAGAGCATACAGGTGAAGGAGTTCCAGTCTCTGCTCCTTATAAATTTTGATTTAAGGGAACTGCTCTTGCTGTTTATCTGTCCAGGCTCTCAGCACACCTGACCTCTGTTCCCTTTGGAAAAGCCTGAAAATGTTTTAAACATTCAGAGAGATGTGTGACAGGGGTGTTGCACAGAGGTGATTTGTCCAGCTGGGGAAGGAGCTGAAATCAGTGACCAGGAGAGAGTGGCTTGTGGCAAAGCTGCAGCATAACTTACTTTCCTAATGCGGTGGAGGCTCCACATGCTGGGTCATGTGAACCTAGGGACATGTTAGATCTGACACCTGTGCCCTGGGGAGCAGAGCTGCCCATCTCACAGCACTGTGTCCCTGGGACTGCCCTTCTTCAGCACTGGCTGTAGACCTGGCTGGGACAGGGTCATCCCTGTAGTGCCTGGGGTGCTGTATGCATGGAGGGGGGGTTCTGAAATCACATCTTCCTTCTAGAAACAGCCTTTTCCAATAGTTCCAAGTTCCTTTGGAAGGGACTTCTTGTGTAAAAATCATGTCAGTCTCCTTGCAGTAACAACAACCACTTCCAATAAAGATGATTTGACTCTCAATAATTGAGGAGGAGGAGGAGGGACTGAGGCAGCATGAGGTGCACCCTTGCTGCTGATCCCTTGCAGGGCTGCTGGGGCCTGGAGTAGCTGTTGGCTTTAGCAAGGTTTGGAGGGAGCCCTGGAGCCTGGGGGTGTGTGGCTGGGACAGGAATTCAGCCAGCAATTACCTGGCTGCAGATGAAGGAGGAATGTGGGGTGACCTCTGAGCTGGGCTTGAGAGGAGGGATGGGCAAAGGGGTTAACTGAGGCTGCTGCCCTCTGTTCTGCTGGGAGCCATCCCCCTTCCTGCAGTTCCTGTGTTGGATGTCAAGGGTGCAGTGGATGGGGAGGATTCATCACATTTAAAAGGGCATTTTATTTAGATTCTTGGTTGCTGTAGCTGTGTAGCTGAATCCTCAGCATGCAGTGTGTGTGCCTGTTTCCTGTCAAGTGGACTTTCCTGAGGGGATTGTCCCATCTCCACCAGCCCTGATGAGAGGGGTTATCCATAGGAGGTGATGATGATGAGAACTGTGACCTGAGCTGGTTGTGTTGCTCAGGCAGAAGGACTTTTCAGGCTTTTCGTGGCAGTTTTCACTGATGCTGCGGTTGATTGATCAAGCCAGCAGAGAACTTGGAAGAAAAACTTCCAGAGCCCT
This sequence comes from Sakesphorus luctuosus, assembly GCA_013396695.1. Taxonomy (NCBI): domain Eukaryota; kingdom Metazoa; phylum Chordata; class Aves; order Passeriformes; family Thamnophilidae; genus Sakesphorus; species Sakesphorus luctuosus. The sequence continues at coordinate 680,275 of VWZD01000569.1, read as the reverse complement.
TGGCACAGCCCTGCTGTGACTCATGTGCAGTGTCCGGGTCATTTTACCCGTGCATGAGAAAGCAGAAGTTTCTGTCAAGCCTTTGTAGGATTTTGGGTTTGCTTGTTCACAGCCTTGGGGAAGAACCACCCTCAGGAGCTGAGCTGGCCTGTGGAGGGGTCACCTTGTTCTCCCCGTGCATTCCTGCTTCCACTGGAGGTTTTTTTTCCCAAAATGTAATTGAGAGAGGTTCCAGCTTTTAGGAGAAGGGGATGCTGGGGTGTGGTGGGTCTGACGGTGTTGCAGGGAGGATGGCGGGGCCTCACAGGGCAGGCATGGGTGACCCTCTCTCCATTTCTGGCCAATCTTGCTGCTAATTTTATCCTTTATCGCTGTTGCACCAGGAGTTATCTCTATCTTCCCCTGCCTCTCCCTTGCCTATTTATAAGCATGGTGGGCCATTGCTGTCAGTGCTGCCGGCCCCGAAGTCTTCTCGGCTTCGCTCTTGCTTGTGCTTCATCCCAGAGCTCAGAGCCTCCTCCTCACTCTGAGCAGGAGGGATGGCCCTGGTGAGTGTGACCCTGCCCTGGTCCATGGGAGCTTGGCTCTATGTTCTCATCCCTGTGCTGAAGCAGCCTCATGCTCTGGGGTCCTGCCCAGCTGGCAGCGGGCACAAGGGTTGTCACATCCAGTCTGGATTGCATGGGAATGTGGCATGTGTAACATGGCCAAGGGCTCAGGGAGGCCACAGTATGTGTGAGGAGAGTGTGGCTGGGGCTGCCGGTTAGCACTGGACTGGGGGAGAGGAAGTGGCTCCTTGAGTCATTAACGTCATCTTCATTATTATTCCAGAGGAGGCAGGAGGTCACCCGGCTCTGGGACCGGGTGAAAGTCCCCAAGCCCTTCAGCACCAGCATGGGCACGTGAAAGAGAGCAAGAAGAGCTGCCCAGAGCTGACCTGGTGCCCTTCACTGAGCCCCACATCTGGAACAAACCCTCTCACCCCCCCAAATCCTTCTTTTCAACCCTGGCAGGAGCACCTGGGAAACTACTCCAAAAAACATGTGGCTTGCTTCTGTAGCTGCCAGTGGAGTCTTCTGGCAGCTCCAGGCATGGGCAGGGTATAAGCTGTGCTCATTCCATCCTCCAGGGAGCAAAGTGCAAATCCTGTTATTCATGAACCTTCTCCTTGGAGAAGCCCCCTCTGTACTTTTCCACTGGGAAAGCTCCCAGTGCTTTCCATCTCCCTGCCTGCTGTAGCTGGGTGGTTTTCTGCTGCCTTAGGAAGCAGTTGTGTTCAGTCAGGACTGAACTAGGCAGGATTAGCCACCGGGCTGTCAGCAGGGATACTGGGAGAACAGCTTTAATGCTTCGAGAAAGCTGCCAACTCCCTTATCCCTTGGGAAAAGCAAAACACTTGGATTCTGGTGTGGTTATCTCTTGGCTGATGTGTCTGAGAGGAGGAAATGGCCTTTGCGTGCAGGCATGTTTTCCACCGGTGCTTGGAAAGGGAAAAAACCTCTGAATTCTGGGCTTTGAGTGAAGATATGCACAGGGGACTGAGCATTGTGTCTTCCTAACGCCAGCAGTGCTGGCAGCCACAACTTCCCTTTGGGGCTGGTGGCTTCATGGTGCCCAGGACTGTGTCTGTGTGTGCTGGGTTATGGGGCCGGTTCGAAAAGTCAGTCCTGGTTCCACTCAGGTCACTGCAAGTAAGAACTTAATAGGATCCAGATCTCAGAGCGAATCTTCAGGTTGGGAAGAATGAACCCCTGCATTACTGCTCATCTGTAGGGCCTTCCCTCAGCAGAACCAGGAGCCTGACAGAGGTGCCATCTCTTGAAGGGCAGTGCCACAATTTGGCATTGCCCCATGGCTCTGGACTTGGGCTCCCATGTTGTTCTCATGGTGTTTTGAGGTTTCATCTGCTGTAGGGTACTTTGGGTGCTGCTGACAGGGACTGTGCAGAGCCCCATCCCTGGTGCCAGGGGTCACATTGGATGGATCCCTCCATGTGTATTTGCCAGCTGGGATTATCTGTCTGCCTGTATCTGTATCCTGCTGTTGTCAGGGACTTTTCCATTTCTAACATGCCTGTTTTCCTTGCTCCTGCTCTCTCACAGACCTGTCAGCTGCCAAGCGCAAGTTCGCAGATTCCCTCAATGAGTTTAAATTCCGCTGCATCGGTGATGCCGAAACAGATGACGAGATCTGCATAGGTGAGTCCTTCTGCTCTTGGTGCCCTGGACCACACTCCAGATCCCTGAGCAGGGCATGGTGGGGGGAACACATATGAGGATACCAAGGGGCCCAGGAATTTGGTTGCTTTCTGCTCTGTGGAAATGGCATATTCCTCCTAGTTCAACATCTGCAAAAGCTTTTCCAGGGAATCACTTGTTGCTTTTTGGCCTAAATCTGTCCCTGCAAGACAAGAAACAGAGACATTGCCTGTATCTGAAACCATCTCAGTTGCTGGACCATTTTGAATTGGAGAGCAGGATCTGGATGTGGCCCAGTATGCTGCAAGGGGCAGTGACCTGAAACAGAGGTGCAGCAGCCTTGCTGCCAGCTGCAGGAGCACAGGGCACTGTGCTGGTGGGAACCAGCAGTGCTGACCATGGCAGTGCTCCCTGAACTGGGCCTGTCTCCACCACGGAGCTTCTGGCACAAGGCAGCACCTTCAACCACTTCCCTCCCCATTATCCTGCTCCTACCCCAGCTGGACTTTTAGAGCTTATTGGGCACGTCGTCTGGAGCCAGGAGAGCAAAGGAGCTTTAGCCCTGATTTAACTTCACTTGTTTATTTGTGTCCCATCTCTCAGCAGAAATAGCTCCTCACCCAGGTGTCTGTGCTGGTGAGCTGCGCCTTGTGCACCGGCCATGGGTGAGGCCAGTGGTGTGGTGTGGGGCTGGTTGGTGACCAGCTGTTGGCTAGGACAGGTTTGAGTCGAGGGTGTTGCTCTCTGGAGGTGGGAACATGGTTCTGGGGTTGCTGTGCTGCCAGTTGATTCTGCAGGCAGCTAGAACCTTTCTAGGGAGAGAGCAAAGATGATAAACACCAAACCACCAACCCTCAAAACAGATACAGACAAAACTCCCATGTTCAGTTTCTCTAAAAACTGAATGTTAAATGCTGACTATGTCCCTTCCAGCCAAGTCTCTGCAGGAGTTTGCCACGGTGCTGCGGAACCTGGAGGACGAGCGGATGCGCATGGTATGGCCCCATCTGTCCTCGGGAGCAGGTGGTGATGGCATTGCTGCTGCCACCTGCAACTCTGCTGTGGCACCCTGGGCACCAGGGTGACAGTGGCTGCCACCACAATGCTCATTCCCTCAGCTATGGTGGAGCCACAGGAAAGGAGAGAGGGAGGGGAGAGTGGGCTTGGCAGGGGAGAGTTTGAAAAGTATCAAGTAGTGGAGTCTTACTGTTGGAAAATGGCCGGTGCTGGTGCTGGGGGGCTCACAGGTTTGATGCAGAGCCAGAGAAGTGAAGCCTGTGGGTGTCTGTGGTCTGTGGGAGGGTTGCTGTGGACAGGCTGTTGAGCAGCACAGGTGAGCTGGGCAGAAGGCAGCAGGTGAGCTGTGCCTGTCTTTGCCTGCAGATCGAGAACGCCAGTGAGGTGCTGATCACGCCGCTGGAGAAGTTCCGCAAGGAGCAGATTGGGGCTGCCAAGGTAAGTGAGCTACTGTCCCCTCTGGGAGCTGCAGCTTGGGCAGAGGAGCAGAGCCCAGAGCTGCATGGTGATGGCCACAGAGGTGGCCAGGACCTGGCACACTGCAGGGATGGGCACTGGCATGGGAGGAGGTAATGTGCTGCTGTGGGAGGGACACGAGGATGATCCAGCTCCTGGGAAGAGCCTCAGTGGTCTGAGTTCACCCACAACCAAGTAACATGCAAAGGGCCAAAAATCACATTCCAGTTGAAGTGAACTTTCTCCTTACTCCAAGCAAGAATTAGGATTTTTTTGGAGGGATTCCCAATCACCCAAACTCCCTGGTCTGCACTCCTCACCCCGGTGTGTCACTGGGTAATTGTACGGGAACTCGGATGGCTTCTGGCAGGACAGGGAAGCGCCGGTGTGGCTGGAGTGGCTGTGAGACAGCCTGGCCCTCCCACTTTCTTTCCTGTCTTTGTTCTGGAATGAAAACCACTGTCTGTGGCTCCCCTGTTGTTATAACAACATGCTGCTGCCTGCAAGAAGCTCATGCCAGCGCCTGGGGCCGTGTTTTCATGGCAGCAGGGTGCCCAGCCTGGCCACGCTGCCCTGCTTTATGCAGCTGAAAGCAAAAGACAAAGAGGAGTCCTCCAGAATGGAGCTGGTTATAAGCAGGTGCCAGTGTGGATCTGGTACTGGTGTGTTGGGGTGGCCTGGCTGGGATGGGAGGTGCAAAGGAAAGTGAAGTTGACATCCTTTTTGTAACATTCCTGCCACAAACAGCCAAGTTACTGTGTCACTGTCCTGAGTGACACGAAGAAGAAGCTCTTGCAAGGATTGACAGGGGTGGGATGTGAAATGGTGATGATATTCTGGTTCAAAAGCACTTTCCTCACTGTTGTCTTTGGACCAGGCCTGGTTCTGGGTGTTTTACCAAGCACTGGGCCTCAGGAGTACAGGAGGGGTTCCCCTGAGCCTTGGATTTTGGCAGCATAGGCCACTTTCCTATAGCTGCCTGATGCTGATAGATAAAAGCAGCTTCACCTGCTACCAGCTGATGCTGTGATCTTGTCTCCTGTTAACTCCCACCTGGGCTGTGCTGTTCTGCCTGGTGCTGTCGGGATGCCATGGATCCTCAGAGCTGATTGTGTTCAGCATCATACACTTTGTTCTGTTTTGTAGGATGCCAAAAAGAAATACGACAAGGAGACTGAGAAGTATTGTGGTGTCCTAGAAAAGCACTTGAACTTGTCTTCTAAGAAGAAGGAATCCCAGCTTCAGGAGGTGAGAACAACCTCTAGGTTTCCATGTCTGGCTGTGACTGTGGAGAACTCTTTGAATGCCTTGCACAGTGTATAACAATGGTTCTCCTGACTGTAAACTAATTTTTTCCTCTCATTCTGGCTGCAAGTGCTGGGTTTTCCCCTCTTCCTTAATTAAAGGGGATGGAGCTGTTTTGGTGAGTAAATCAGAGAGATCTGAAAATAGATAGCAATCAAAAAGGAGAGAGGGTTTATAATTAAAGAGTGTAACAAAAAGGAACTGGTTCTGCTGCAGGCTTCCCATGTGCCAGCACAAATCATGGATGTCTGATCTCCTCTGTAAGTGGCCGTGCTGCTTTGGGCTCCAGGGGAGGAGGGATCAGGCTTAGTGCCTTAAACTGCTTTAGGAGCCATCACTGACTCAGGCCGTGGTTTGCTGTGGTGCCAAATGCTCTGACTGGATGACTACACTGAGTTTTCAATCACTTCTTCCAAGTTTGAAATTCTCTGTGCTGCTTATCCCTTACTGGGGATACTGGTGAGCACAGGGCACCTGCACCAGGACAGTGCCTGGCAGAGTTGGGGCCTTGAGAACAGAAATACCTGAGGCACAGGTAATCATTTTCCACCAAACTGGGACTGAGGAGGGATCAGAATCCAGGCGGATATACCTGTAAGCTGGCTTTATTCTCTGGGCTTGTAAATAACTTTGTGTGGAAGCACACCTGTGTCCCAGGGGATGACAGCTTTTAAAAAAACTCCCTGAACCCCTGTTTTAGTTCATGTTTGAATTACTGGTGTGGAGCATGGGAGTGTAAGGAATTCTGTCCGGGGAGGGAAGGATCCACTCATGGCTGTCAGACTGCAACAGTGGTTTTTAGAGGTGTGATCCTGTGCCATGGCCCTGTGTGGCTGCCTGGAGGTGCTGTATGGGATGCAGACGGGATGTAGGTGGGGGCTGTGTGCAGGATACCAGCAGTGGCTGTGTGCGGGATGCAGGTGGTGTCTCTGCAGGATGTGAGCAGGATGCTGTGCAAGTGCGTCGGAGAAGCACTGGCTGCTGGTGCCATCTGGTGGCATCTCCTACCTCAAGCACTGACTTGGACTGTTGCTGGGAAGGCAGGAGGTTGGGGCCTGCTGGAACCAGCTCCCTAGTTCAGGTGCTGAGCCCTGTTCCCACATGGCACTGGGAAGTGTACATGGTTTTGATGGCTCAGGCTCAACTGAGGAGGGGATACCTTTGAAAGGGCATCCAGCATGTAGTTGTGAAACATGGATGTGGCATCTATGGCGTGTTGGAGTGCTGGCCTCATCCAACGCCTGCTGGGGGGCTGCCTGTCACCATCCCTGCCAGCCACGGGGCTCTCAGGGCAGGGGCTGCTGGTGTGTGCACAAGAGAGGTGCTGGTGGGTGTAGCATATTGAGGGATTAACACCTGTTATTTCTGAGAGTCTGGAGCTCCACTGGACCCCTGATGTCCTGAGACAACAGTGTTTGTATGCGGGAGATTTGGTGGTTTCTGTTTCCTATCCTCTTGCTGTCCACATCTGGAGGGTGATAGCAGCCACATGTGCAACTGCTGCAGTGAGGCGGGGAGAGGAGGCGGCCATGGGAATTCTCTGCTGCTTTGGCTGTTGACCAATTAAACAACATGCAGTCTAATCTACCATTTAACTCCTGGCAGAGTTACATGATTGCATCATGTTTTCTGCTTTTCAGAACTCAGGTTGCTGATTCCCTCAGCCTACATGCTGTGGGCACAAAAGCTGGTGGCAGGTCACAGAGAAAACAGGACATTTTGTGGGCATGTCACACAGAAAAGCAGGGATGAGCTGCTGTTCACATCCAAGTGGGTGTTTGCCAGCTCAGTTTTGCAAGGGCAAAACCGCAGTGACAGTCCATGTTGCTCTGTGCAAAGTGTCACTTGCAAAATGTCACCTCAGCAACCTGGTCTAGTGGAAGGTGTCCCTGCTCATAGCAAGGGGTTGGAACAAGATGGTCTTTAATGTCCCTTCCAACCCTAACCATTCTGGGATTCTGTGACACATGCCAGGCACACTTGTGTTGCTCACACTGCTTCCAGTATAGAAGCTCTGCTCCATGTGCATAACCAGGTTATTTTTAGGCACTGAGATTGGGCCATATCCCTTTATTTGCTCATTTGGGCTTTCAAAGCAGAGGGGATTTGCTGTCTGCTGATCTGCCAAAGTGACATGCTGATGGTGGGTGCATGTGCTACCCAGCTTTGCTCTGGGATGCTCTGGCAGATCCCATCATGGTGCTTTCCAGAAAGTGGAGAATTGCCTTTGCTTGTCAAATATGCAGTGATTGTCCCTTTTCCTCGCCTCTACTGCGTGTTTTCTGCACAGCTGTTGGAGAGGTGAGAACATGAGTCATCAAAAACGTTTTTCTGAGCTGAAGGAAAAGCATGTTCATGTGAATCAGGTTTATATTTATTGCTGTGCCATCTGTCCAGCCCAGGACTGAGGGCTGGAGCTGAATTTGTTCTGCATGGCCACGTTCCCATCAGAAACAGGTGTGCTCTGGGCAGGAGGCCAGGTGTTTCCAGTTGGTACTGAGCTTGTGTTTCCCCTCCAATCCTTCTTCAGGCAGACAGCCAGGTAGACCAGGTTCGCCAGCATTTCTACGAAGTCTCACTGGAGTATGTCTTCAAGGTGCAAGAGGTCCAGGAGAGGAAGATGTTTGAGTTTGTGGAACCTGTAAGTGGACCCTCGAGCCCCCTCAGCCAGCAAAAAAACAGGGAATTGTGTGGTGAAATGGGGAGTCACGGGCAGCTGGGCTGTGGTGTGGGTTGTCCTGTACTGGAGGGGGGCAGAATGCTCCAGCCTCACCCTTCAGCCCCTCTTGCAGAAGAAGGTTTGAGGTGAGGAAATCACCATTGGGAGCCTTGGGCCACAGAGCCATTGGCTCAGTGGCCACATGTGTGCTGGAAACGTTTCCATATTTGATTTTTTTTTTACTGTGGGGACACTCCATTGGAATGGGTTGGGCTGAGGGACCTGAGCAATTAAAAGAACAACTCTTCTGATTGGGATCCCACCCCCCCACCCACCCAAATTGTAACTAATATTCTCAAGGGAAGAAGAGTGCAAAGGTGACATAAATAAGGAAAAAGGTGTTTTCTAAGATACACCTTTTCTCAGGTGTTGAGTCCTCTAAATCTGCTCTGGGAGGTGCCAGACCTCCTGGCTCTTTGCAAAGGTGATTCCTGCTGATCCAATGGTGACTTGGAGTTCGGACAGGCATAATTGTGTGGGTTCCTGTTCTTGCCTTGGCTCTAGGGGAAGAAAACACAGCCTTGGCTTCTGGGTTCATTCGGAGGAGGTTTGAAAGTGAAATAAAGAGCAGGGCATCTTGCCCAGGGCCCACCAGTGAGCTCCTCTTCCCAGGGGGCTGCAGGGCCCCTTTCCCTCAGCAGTGGTGGCTCTGGGGGCAGCTGTGGGTCTCAACTGACCATCTCCATTTTGTTTCAACACAGCTGCTGGCCTTTCTGCAGGGGCTTTTCACGTTCTACCACCACGGCTATGAGCTTGCAAAAGACTTCAGTGATTTCAAGACAGAGCTGACAATCAGCATCCAGAACGTGAGTGTGCCTGTGCCACATGCCCATGGCCAGCACTGTCAGGCCAAGCTAACTCGCCTTTGGATTTAATTTAGTCATAGAACCACAGAATGGTTTTTAAGTTGGAAGGGACCTTAAAGCTCATCTAGTCCCAACCCCCTGTCATGTGCAGGGATACCTTCCACTAGCCCAGGTTGCTCCAAGCTCTGTTCAGCCTGGCCTTGGACACTTCCAGGGATGGGGCAGCCACAACTTCCCTGGACAACCTGTGCCAGGGCCTTACCACCCTCACAGTGAAGAATTTCTTTCTAACATCTAATCTAAATATCTCCTCTTTTAGTTTAAAACCATTCCCCCTTTTCCTATCACTATTTGCCAATGTAAAAATTCACCCTCCCTCACTTTCTATAAGTTCCCTTGAAGTATGGGAAGGCCTTGCCAGTTATAATAATATTTTTTTTCTTTAGTTTAAATCCAGACCCAGAAAGCAAACCTGTCCTTTTGTTGTCAGTGGGTTCCCCAGCCCCATTTCCCACATGGCTGTAGGGACCCAGCTGTGGTCCCACCCCTCGTGGTGCCTCCATGCTGCAGAGCCCACCTTGGCTCCATGCACTGGAGAAAACATTCCTGTTTTAATTTGCAGACAAGAAACCGTTTTGAGGGAACAAGGTCAGAGGTTGAAGCTTTGATGAAGAAGATGAAGGAGAACCCTCATGAGCACAAAAACATCAGCCCTTACACAATGGAGGGTTATCTCTACGTGCAGGAGAAGCGTAGGTGTTGGAGTGGTGGATCTGCCTGATGGGGAATACAGTGGGTGGGAGCCTGGGGAAAGGGTTTAGGAAATGAAAGCTGGTTCAGCAAGTACAGAATCCCTGAAAGAAAGGGATTGGCCCAATGGGTGGGATATTAAAGTGCGGGTGTGGGAGCCAGGCCCTCTCTGGAAGGGAGAATCACTGCTAGTGCCTCATAAAAGTCTTGCCCCTGAATAGGAGGGTAATAACACTTAACCCAACAGGAAACTGTAGGTACAGGAATCTGTCATGTTAAGTGATTGTTAAACATAGCAAGTTGTTAATGGGAGGACACTGGTTCTGGGAATAAAACCTGCATTTGCTCTGTAGGTCACTTTGGAACTTCCTGGGTGAAGCATTACTGCACATACCAGAGGGAATCAAAGCGGATCACGATGGTGCCATTTGACCAGAAATCAGGAGGAAAAGGGGTGAGTGCTGGCAGGGAGCAGGATGGTGTCCCAGGGCTGTGCTGGGAAACACACAGCACCACTGGCTGCAGGCTGTCCCAGGACTCAGACTGTGTCACCTTTATGGCAAGGTGACACAAATGCAGTGAAGTGGGGCACATTCCTTCCAGGCTGAGTGGATGCCACATGAGGAATTAACTTGGTACCTTTTTTTGAGAAATTGAAAAGACAGGAAACCCTCCAAAGCCCACAGATCTTTGTCTGCCATGCTCACTCACTACACTGCAGCAACATGGATGCCTGCTCCCCAGTCCCTCATTCCTGCTCCCAGACCTGGACAAGAGAACCTCTTCACTATTTTGCTCCTTCCCCAATGCCTGTAGCTTGTTCTGGGCCAAGTTGGATGGAGCTCTGAGCAACCTGGTCTAGTGGAAGGTGTCCCTGCCTGTGACAGGGGAGTGGAATGAAATGATCTTTTGAGTTCTCTTCCCACTCAAACTGTCCTGAGATTCTCTGATGATCCTATGACTTGGCCAATGAAGTTATTTTGTTTTGGACAGCCTGAAGCCCCCTTCAGCCCCGAGGGAATATGAGGTGCAGGGGGAGCAGTGGATGTGGGATATGAGTGACCAGCAAACACCATGTACCCACGGCTTCTGGGGCTGTATCTGGGACTGGTTCTGCTCCTCTACACCACAGGAACAATAGGCCCCTCCAGAGTGTTCTCATCTGGGACAGTTTGCAAACACAATCCCCTTGCCAGAGAGCGCCTTGGGCAGCTGGACAGGCTCCCACATGGCTTCCTGCTGGCACAGGGAGCCGGTTGTGGGGAGGGCAGCTTCTAAAATTAATTTCCTCTTGCCTTGGAGCATCTTCATTAGAGCTCATCATTAACATATCCCAGCCCTGTAATCGTCAGTGGCTGCACAGTGTTTCATCTGGTCTCCCCATTCCAGGGCTTCCCCTGCACCTGGGACACAGGTGCTGCAGGCAGCACCCTGGGCCCATCTCACAACCTGCAGGAGCTCCACTGCAGTGCTGTGCCAGCCCTGCTCCAGTGCCATGCCTGGGCCCCCCACTGCAGTGCTGTGCCAGCCCTGCTCCAGTGCCATGCCAGCCATGCTGGTGCAGCTGCTCACACAGGAACTTGTGACTTGTACCACCCTGGCATGAAATGCTGCCTGTGCCGTGGCAGCTTTGGCTGGGCTCCAGGGTCTGTTGGTGATGATTGGTATCAACATCCAAGTGTAGAGCAGCCCAGGGACTTTGGAGTTGTACTGCTGGGAATTTTGGGTTGGGCTGGAGCAGGCACCAGGGTGCTGCAGGAGGAGAGCCATTGCGTGTGGGTCACAGTGGACACTGCATGTGGTATCAGCCCCTTGTGACTGTGCCTCAGGCTATGGCTGGAGCTGCATGTTAGTGGGATTGAAGCAGGGGCATTTCCTGACTATTGGACAGGGAGCGGGGCAGCATGGGAGCAGCCTGGTGTTGGCAGTGCAGGCTGGGGAGGACAGGGAGCAGGTGGCCTCTGTCAAACTCTGGGGAGATGCCCAGCAGGAAGCTCTCAGGTTTGTCTGTTCTGCGTCCCTTGTCTGGGACACAAGGGTTATTGATGTGTTAGAAAACAGAAGCACAGAACAGACATGTAGGAATTAAGGCTTCTCCCCCCAAGAAGTGGTGTGTCCTGCAACATGGGCAACAAGCAGGAGGTGCTGGCAGCCACGGTGCAGCAGGAAAACTGTGGCATAGTTGCCATCGTGGAGACATGGTTGGATGACTGGCACAACTACATGGCTACAAACTCTTCAGAAGGGATCAGCAATGGAGAGGAGGTGGTGGGGCAGGATTGTGTGTTAGAGTGTTTTTTAGTTGTTTGGTGATGGGGTGGAGTGTTTCTACATAAGAATCAGGGAGAGTCACCATCCCTGGTGGGATTTAACAGATGTGTAGTTGTGGCATGTGTGGACATGGGTCAGTGGAGGGCTTGGCTGTTCTGGAGCGACAGTTGGACTCAATGATCTTAGAGGTCTTTTCCAACCTAAATGATTCTGTGATTCTAAATATATTTCCTGGAAAAATGGGGATGTCAGGGAACAGGGTGGTCAGCCAAGGTGTCATCAGGAACAGAACAGAGCACAGAAAAGTGCCTGCCTCTAGGAACTCCTTCAGAATTCATTTTCTCTTGAGTCATCAGTGGAATTTAACAATTGGAGGAGAAATGTCTGTGCTGGCAGGGGCTGAGCCAGGATTTCCTCCAGCAGAGGACAGCAGTGCACGCAGATCCTGCTGGATCACTGCTCGGCCTGTGGAAATCCAGTACAACTTGGATGCAGAGAGGCGTTCTCTGCATGAGAGAATGGTTTTGTCATTGCTTTGTTATATAATAAACATTTTAAGACGTGTTTGCTCCTGTTAAGAGTCCCTGTGTTCAGAATGCTGCCAAAAATGCAGCCTGGGGTGAAAACTGACAGCCAGGTCTGTGGTGTGTCGTTCAGCAATGGAAAATAAAGCTGATTGTGCCCAAAAGTTGTGGTCCAACACTCGCTGCCTGCCTAAAGCGTGGGTTGTGCAATGCTTAATGCACGGATTGATTGTGGCCATCATGAAGGGAAGGCTCCTCCTGAGAGGTTATTTCTAGCAGGGTAATGTTCCCAAATCCCCGTCAGTTTAACCTTTTGATTAACAGCTGTGGGTGCTGGGAACAGGCAGGTGTTCTTGGCCTTACCTGCAGTTTTTGTCTCTTCTCAGGGAGAAGACGAAGCTGTTACCCTGAAGTCCTGCACACGGCGGAAAACAGACTCGATCGAGAAGAGGTTTTGCTTTGATGTGGAAGCTGTGGATCGGTGAGTGCCAAGAGGGACACACCTGGGGTTACGCTGACTGTGTGTAGGGAAGGACTGTGCTCTTCTGCACTTGGCCTTCCAGGTAGTTCCTGTGCAGTTTCCATGTTTCTCTTCTCCTTTATCCATACTCTCTGTGAATGGAAAGCATTAATCCATGGAAATCATACCTCTCCCAGCCAGGTGCCCTCCATGTATTGTTGTTCTTCAGTTTACAAGGTGCCTAGTTTACTCAAGTCTCTCTGAATTTAATGGTGTTTTAGCACTTCTGCAGGCTCTGGCCACACAAGGGAAATGGTCATCAGTCTGGAAAGATGCTCTGTGGGTGTTTTGGTAGGGATGTGATGCCTCTTTCCAGCTCTGGATATGTGTTGGTCAGCTTTTGTGCTGGAGTGTGGCTGTTGCTGGTCCATCAGATAATGGATGTCTGGCTTGTGCCTTCAGGCACTTTGAATTCAGTTCTTTTTGCTGAAGGAGTAAAACACTTCTACTGTGACTTCTCACATAGTGGCTGAACCAGAGATATGTGTGGATTCAATCTATAGCACCTAAGAATGGGAGCCTGCTACTGTATCAATTAGCATTGTGCATGGATTATGTGTATAAACAGGAAAGCCAGGCTGGCGTTGCTGTTCCAAGCGGAATTAGTCACTGCCTTGGATCTCCCTCACTACAGGAAGTTCACATGGTTCATAAAAGCCCTCTCTAAAGCCACTCAGTATCTGTGTCCTCTCAGTTTTGTGCCTGTCCATGGTCAAGCTGTCCTCCCTTCTGCAGGAATGCCCAGGAGGTCTTGGAAAAACCCCAGCTCATAAAAATCTGAGATGTTGAGTAACGCTGGAACATCCTGTGGTGCCTCCCTGTGGTGCCTCCCAGCCTGTGCTTCGACAGCATTTTGGTGCCAGCCTGTGGCAGGGAGGGGTTGGGGTGATGAAGCTGTGCCTGTGTCGGCTGAGGGATAAGATAACCCGAGGCTGCCTCCCACTCTCTGGAACTGTGCTTTCCTCCAGAAAGCTTCAGTATTTCTGCTGACACAGGCTTTTTTTTTTCCTCTGCCCTGAGGATATTTTTTTTATTATGTGAAAATCAAACTAAAAGTTGGAGGAGGAGAATAGAACCACCACAATAGTTTTATTCTGCAGCATGTTCAGAGGCAGCTGAACCTTCCCTTGATGTTTGTAGCCTGCCAGGCATGGGATCAAGAGCTGCTCCAGAAATGTGCCTGCTCCATGTAAATCATGGCAGGGAAGTGGCATAGGAAGGGGAAACCTGAGGAATTGCTCCTTTTCTGTACATGTTTCTGCACAAGAATTTGTCTTGTCCAAGAGGGCAGGGGAGCAGGATGCCTGAAAGACAAGGCTGTTTCTCCCCAACATACAGGGAGCTCTGCATACTTTTATCAGAATTTTTCATTAGATGTCTAAAATATTGATTATTCCAAAGAGAAACAGAGAGCAAGAGGAAACAGCAGGATTTGTCATGGCTGAAAGAGAATGTATGCATCTCTCTTTTCCTCAGATGGATCTGGGCACCATCAGGGCATTGGGTGATGCTGTCAGTGCCAGGGTTTGCTGGAGATCACCTTCACCTTGCCTGGCACTCAGGGTTTGTTCTGTTTTAGAGCCCTGGATATCAAGGAATGGTTTCCTTGCCAGCCCAGGATTATTTGGGGTTGACATTGTGCCCTGCCAGATTTGGCTGGGCTTTACTGCGTGGCTCTGGGGACATGGAGAACCTGGAGTTCCTGGTGCAGAGGGACCTGGTCACAGCCAGATGTGCTGGGGCTCACCTGGGAGAACCATCCTGCTGCTCCAGAAGGCAGCCAGGTTCAGGCAGCAGGGAGGTATCACCTTGGGAAGCATCACTTTCCATTTCATGCTGGAGGAGATCAGCTCTGGCATAAGGACCCAAGGAGAGGCAAAAACTTCAGCTCACACTCTCCACCCAGGTGTGGGACTACAAATGATGGGGTATCTCTGCCCAAGGACTGGCTGGAGCTGTGCCTGTGTCTTTGTTCACAGAATGGAGAAGGCTGATCTGTGTAGGGTCTGTTTGTCTTGAGCTCTTGAGTTTTTTTGGGATAGTTTGGAGCTTTTTTTGGTAGTTCATTATTGTCTTTACTAATTGAGAAGTTAGAAACTTGATGTCTTGTTCTTCAGCCCCATGCAGGAAGTCTGAATGGAATGAAGGCAGACATGCCCAAGGTGCTTCTCTGTCTCCCACAAGTGCTGGATTTGACTTGCAGCACTTTTCCGCTTTCACGTCACCTGTGCTCTGCTGCTGTGATTCAGTGGCTTTCAGGGAGTTTCCTGTGTCTGTTGCTGCTGTGGGTACAGTGTGAAGTTCATTTCTTTCCCAGACTCTCCTAAAGCCTATTCAGTCAAGTTTTAAGCTCCCTGTGCAAAGACTGGCTCAGTTCCAGTTTGTTTTGTCATGGCCTGACAGGTTGTGTCCATCTCACTGACTGTCCGTGCAGACTTTCAGGGTGTTGTAGGACACAATGTGATCCTGGTGCTATGCTGACACAGGCACAGGAGCTGGGAGCTGGAGCTCGTGGATCTCCTTACAGCCAGGAGGTGGCAGCCTCGGCCGGTTCTTCTCGACACTGGCATGGCAGAGAAATGAGCTTGTTGTCAGCATTTCATTTTAGGAAGCTGGTGCTCAGGCAACATGGGGTGCAGGACTGGGGCTTATAAATAACACCCTAAATAGCAACAGCTAAGAGCTGTTCTTTGTCTGGGGGGGGAAATGTGGATTTTTTTCTCCTTTAAAGATGATTCAGCACAGTTGAGAGGAAAATCTGGAGCCTAATCTGCTATTATAGCATTGCTTCCTTGTCATAGCATTACAGAATCCCAGAATGGTTTGGGTCAGAAGGCACCTCAAAGCCCATCTTGTTCCACCTGCCTGCCATGGGCAGGGACACCTTCCACCAGACTAGTTTATTCCAAGCGTCATCCAGCCTGGCCTTGGCATTTGCAAATAGTTCTGTTGTTCAATGTAGTAAGCTTTTTATTGCTTTGTTCGAGCAAAATTAGCCCCAGAATGGTGTTCTGGTGTCTGGCTGAAATACACCCCCAGTGTGATGGATACTGTGTTTTACTGTTCGTGCTCTTTTTTCATTAACTAAACTTACTTGCAGCCTCTGCACATTAAATCAGGTTTGTAAACAAGGTAAACAGGGATGACAGCAGTGTCTTACAAAATGAGCCTGAGGAGGGGGAGTATCTCATTTGAGTGATGACAAAGGCTTTGTCATTTAGGATAATGTAGGTCATTGCTCTGGGCCAGAAGCTAAGTGCTTCTACATGCCAGTTGGCTTTTATGGGAGCAGAAGGTTTTCAAAATGGGGAGTTTGGTCTCTTGGTTGTTCATGAAGGCAGTGAGCTCTGCAGGTACCACCATTCCTCTGGGCTGCTCCTGAGGTGGCTTGGCACTATGTTTGGTGGGCAGTGTCACTGAGTCACTGAGGTTGGAAAAGACCTCCACGATCACAAAGTCCAGCTTGTGACTGATCCACACCTTTGTCAACCAGACCAGAGCACTGAGTGCCACTTCCAGTCGTTCCTTGAACACCTCCAGGGATGGGGACTGTACCACCTCCCTGGACAGCCCCTTCCATTGTCTGACAACCCTTTCCATGAAGAAATTCTTCCTGACAGAAGAATTGACAAGGCAATATCTTGATGGTTGCATTGGGGTGAGCGAGTTGCCAGGCACCTGCCGAGCATTTCCCTGACCAGATGGTTTTCCCTAAGAAGGCTGTTGGCCTTGCTCTGGGTAGGGACTTGACAGATCCGCAAGTCTGAGTGCCACCCTGACTGTGGCAGGACCTGCTCCTCATTTCCCTGTGCTGGGACTGGGCAGCTGGCAGGGACGCCACCTTGGCTAGTGTCTGTGGCTCTCGTGGTGGCGCTTGCTGGTGCTCTGGACAGCACGTGCAGTTCAACTTGTGCTTGTTCCTCTGCTGGTGTCGCCTTTCCAGTGACCTTTAAAACAAAGCACTGGGGGGTTGTCACAGGCGGGCTGGTGACAAGGGATGAGACTCCTTCCCCGTCAGCAGCCATGGGGACCCATGGAACGTGCTGGTGGTTGTACTGATGGTGCTTTAAGCTCTACATGGACACTGAGACTTTCTGAGTTCAGGAACACAGTCTCCCCCTTATTTTCATCTTTCCTCGTCTATGTTTTGGGGCCACATCTGGCTGCTGGTGCCCTGGTCGATGGCCGTGGGGACCTGTGTGGGTCCCTTGCTCTGCTCAGATTTGGACTGTGTACATCTCCATGTGCTCAGCTCTGCTCAGCCCTCAGCCCCTGTTATTAATCCACTCATATGTTTTCATCCAGCAGTTTAGATTGTCTCGTTGTGATAAGCTACTATAAGAGTTGGAAGTCCTTATCTATTTCTATTGCTTTCCTTATTTGTTTGTTTTTCTGGAAGAAGGAAAAGCTATTGGACTTTCTCATTTTCTCGGCATGCTTAGTCACAGGTCCTTAAGGCCAGATTGTTTGTCACAAAAGCTGAGATATTAGAAAATTCAAATTTCCTGTGTGGTCTCATATGGAAAAATGCTCCATTTTTAGATTGTAGCATATTGAAAATATACTTTCTTGTGAAGTGTTTGCCATGTTCTGCACTGGTCTCACCCTTCTGCACCCACTTAATTTAGAAATGGGTTCCTTCTGATCTCAAATGTCCCTTTCTCCACCTTGTGCCCCAGAAGGGGGCAAAGGGGTTTGATGCCCAGAGGTGGAAATGCAGGATGTAGGTCAGGAATGAATCAGCAGGTCCTTGATCTTGTTTGACAGAACAGCTCCTGTTTGTACATCTTAGATGACAGATCCTGGAGAGCATCCTGCTGTCCCAGTGCCATGGTTGTGGGCTGGCTGGGGTGAGCAGGCTGCTCTGGGTGGGTCCAGGTGCATCCCATGTCAGACCTTGAGTGGGGATGGGACCTGCCT
This sequence comes from Sakesphorus luctuosus, assembly GCA_013396695.1. Classification (NCBI taxonomy): domain Eukaryota; kingdom Metazoa; phylum Chordata; class Aves; order Passeriformes; family Thamnophilidae; genus Sakesphorus; species Sakesphorus luctuosus. Next base: position 662,789 of record VWZD01000569.1, on the reverse strand, counting down.
TACAGCAGAGTCTTTATTTGCTGTATATTACCTGTATAAATAATTATCTGTACAAATGACCTCCTGTATTTGTCGTGATTTGTTGGGTGAGAGAACAAGGGCAGATCCATTTTGTTTATCTTTTGGAAATGGAAGTCAGAGCAGGATCTTCCCCATCGCTGGATAATTGAGGTATCCCTAAAATAACAAGCACACTTTGGGAAGCAATTGATCTTCCAGGAGACTCCATGAGGACTCCATGAGGATGGGGGTAGTATTTTGAGCAGGGCTGATGCTGACAGTGTTGGCAGGAGGCTGATCGAGCACCAGCCATCAGACCTGGCTGTAAGCACTGGGTACCCGTGGGCATCTGCCACATCAGTAATGAATGAGGCATAATGTGTGGGTGCATTTTAAATTTATCACAGCCAGGAAGATGGTTCTGCTCAGGAAAGTGATGCAATGGGTGCCCTGGCAAATAAACACTGGGGGAGGAAATGCAGATCTATTTGCAATGGAAATTTGGTTTAATGCTGTTTCAAAACCCCTCCCCTCATGCTGTTAAAGAAGTTTGACTTTGAAGTGAAGCCAGAGGAGCTTTTGTTATCTGCTCAAAGGCAGAACAAACAATTACTTGTTATCACCTCTTTGCCCTGTGCTGACGGGACCTGGCACATCAGATACCAGCACTCTGCCACACCAGGACTGAACTCTGCTGGAAGTCCAGTGCCCAGTGTACTCTAAATGGAGCATTTTAAAGTCTTTGTTTTAATGTCTTGGCTAAAGAGACAGAAATCCCAGTATTTCCTTTTGCTGCATCTCTCTAGCTGAGCTAGCACCCTTCAAGGACTTTCTGTCTAGGATATCTGTGCCTTCAGCAGCAGTTTGGCTTAAATTCAGACTTAAGCCCTGGCTTAAGCGACCACTCAGCTCCCCAGGGACTGTTCTTCAGTCACTTTGTACCTGCACAACAAGGAGCTTTGTGCAGTGTTTTGAACATACTTGCTGTTAGATGTGGAGCATTTTCCCTCTCAGATGGGGTGATGGTTAAGTGGTTTCCTCTTCCCTTCAAAGTGAGTAAACTTCCAAACCACTAAGCTGGTGAGTATTGACTGACTCACCAATGGGATTAGCAGAGATCAAGCACATTATGTCTGGTTTTCTTGGGCCCAGGCTTGGTGCAAGGCTGAGCACGCGGCATCCACTGGTAGGACAGTGCTGAGCTGCCGTGTGTGCCAAAAGCTGGTGGCTGGGTGGGTTGAATGGGGAGTGGAGTTAGGGAAGAAGGGTTAATCCTCTGTTCCTTGCCTGTATGTTCCACAGAGTGACAGAAGACAGGCCAAACCCACTGCTTGAAAGCCCCTGTTAATGTTTACTCTTCTAGCACAGGACCGACATTTATCAAGGACCAAAGGGCTTCTGCAGAGCGTTGGTGCTGCTCATGTTCTCCCACTGAATCACCTTTGGGAAGTGCAAGTTACAAATCACCTCCCTTCCCAGGCTTTATCAGTTTTTAAGGATTTAGGAGAGAACAGAGCCTACGTGCTCTGCAGAACATTCTGTGGAACACTCTCCACAGGCAGTTGGCAGCTCCCAAGGTTGAATTGCTCTTCCCACCTTGTGCCCTGGCATCCTTGTACCCTGGAGCAGTGATCCTGACTCCTCTGCCATTCTGGAGCCTTGTATTTTGGCGTGGGTGGGAAGAGCAGTGTCAGTGCTTCTTCACTGTCATAGTTCCCATGGATGAACCCCATGAGCAGAGAAGCACCAGCAGCCTCCCCGAGCCTGCTGAGCTACACAGTGCTCAGGCCATGCCTGTGTCTCCCCGTTGCCAGGGATTCTGCCTGCTCTCCTCTGTCAGGAATAGCTGCTGCACTCTACTAATGCATCTGAAAATAGCCTGGGAGGAAGCAGCAGGACTAGAGCAGACACAGAACAGATCTCCTTTCTGACTGAGCCTGGGGGCTCTGCCCAGCCGTGCTGTCAGAGCAGCAGTGAGGTGGGATGTGGTCACCCCCTTGGAGCTGGAGACCTGGCCCAATGGCATGAGGCTAAGGAGGTACAGGGGTAGCCAGGCTGCATATGTTGGGATCAGCTGTCTGTGGGATGAGCCAGGATGCCGAGATGGAAATCCTGACAGCTTGCAGCCAAGCGAGATGCAGTGAGTCGCCAGCCCATGGTGTGGGTGCTGTGCTCCCCTTGTGCAAATACACACCACACCTGACATTGTGCAAATGCTCTCTGGCACTTTAAAGCCATCCTGACCTTGCCGGTCATGCTTATCAGACCAGGTAATTGAGGTTTAACTCCTTGCATGGAAAGGATGTAGTATCCGCTCAGGAGCGTGGAGGTAGCGTTGGCCCTTGGGTGAGGGTGGGACCAGTGCTGTCCCCTGGCTCCAGTGCTGTGTGTGCAGCACTCGGGCCTTTTCCCTTCTCATTACAATGAATGAGCCATCACAAGGCTATTTTTTGGAGGCTGGATTTACAGGGCAGCTCAGGGCTTGTTTGTGTGTGTGATGGCAGGGGCAGGACCAGCACACTGGTGCAGCTGGGGCTCCTGCAGTGCTGCCCAGCTGCTGGAGGAGTGCATCGACTGGTATTGCATTACTGCCACTGCTGCGTGTGACAGCAGGGTAGGGACAGGGTAGGACACTGGCACAGCCATGCTGGTGTGAGCACTCCGGGGATGAAATGCTTCACACAGCAGAAGGTCCCCTCTGTGAGCTGCTGCTTGGGTTGGTGGTGGGACATGGAGGGCTGGGATGTGTTGGTCTCCTCCTTGCTTGGTTAGCTTCCTTGACTTCTCCTGTCATTGCATGGTTGTGCTTAGCCTGAGGCAGGTGAATTGTCTGGCTGAGGGCCAGAGGAGGAATTTGGCATCCAGCACTTACACTAAACCCACTGGAAAGGTGTGTCAATTGTTGGAGATGTCCTCTGCTTGCTTGCTGATCCTGGTCAGGACCTACAGGGATGTCCATGGAGAGATCAGGCAGGGCTAAGCCCCATGTGCTGGGGCTTGGCTAGAAAGAAGCTTATCCTCTTTCCCTCTTCTTCTCATTGGAAATTCGTCTTTGCCATTTTGGTTTCCACCCCAGTTTATTTGCAGTGTCCCTTTTCTCTCTGCAGGCCAGGCATCATTACCATGCAGGCGCTTTCGGAAGAAGACCGGAGGCTGTGGATGGAGGCGATGGATGGCCGGGAACCGGTGAGCAGAAATATTACCCAAAAAGCAGAGAAAATTGTGGAGAGCTTTTGGTAGCCCAGGGCAGATTGCTTGCTGCAGAGTCGGCTGTCACGCAGCGCCTGCCAGCCAGTGTGAGAGCTGTATCCGTGGGGCAGCTCCTGCCTCCTGCCAAGAGAATAGTTTAATCCCTTGGTTAAATATTTGAGGTAATACTGTATCTCCTGTGCTTGGATTGCTTGAAGGTGCGGTGAAGTGGAGGAGGGTAGGCTTGGCCAGGACAAACATGCTGCTCTGCTGTGCTGAAAGGAAAACATGGCAAAAAGAGCAGTGGAAGAAAATACACTGTAGATTTCCAGAGCTTTTTGAGTCCTGCAACTCCTTGGCAGCAATTTCTCGGTCTGCTAGAGAATTGTACATTTCGTGTGAGCAGAGGAGTGTGGCCCCTGTTCCTCGTGTTTGCTCCTGCCCTGCCAAAGGCTTCCTCACCTCTGAAAAGAATTCTGGAGGTTTGCAGAAAACTCATCATTGTTAGTTTTTATTTTTAAATGCATTTTCAAACCTTCCTGCCAGCTCAAAGACTTGGTGTGTTCCAGGTGGGTCCCTCGGAAGGTGCCGGTGCAGGTGCTGGTGTGGCCCATGCCAGTTCAGCGTAGGGCTCTCCCATGGCACACATGGCACCACCAGGCAGCCAAGACCAGTCTGTGGTGTCCATGCCAAAAGCATATCAGGATATGAAAAGAAACTGTACACAGAGCCAGGGCAGCCCAGGCTGTTCCGTGACAGCCCGTGCGGTTTGGAATTGGGTGTCTGTGCTCCGGGCTTGACTCACGCTCTGGCAGTCAGAGTGGAGTCCATGTGGTGAGTAGGGTGTCCCATCCCAGCACAACCCTCTGCCACAGACTGGCACTGGTTTGAGCAGATCCCCTCCAAATCCATGGAAAGGTTCTTTTTTACCAGGAAGAATGTTCATTGAAGCCAGGTGAGGTGTGGATACACAGGGCTGTACTGTGAGCACTGGAAAGCACGTACTGGGCTTAGTCAAGAGCTTGCTTTTAGAACAGGCAGCGGTTTGGAGATTGAGGGGCTGGGTGTGGGAGGCTGCTGCTCTGCATTTCAGGGAAAGGATTGTTTTGTGGATTACAGCCAGGTCCCAGGCTAGAATTGTAGATCCATCAGGTAATTCAGGTAGGATGAGAGCTCGGGAGACTTCTAGTCCAACGTCCTGCTCAGAGCAGGTTACTTGGCATGTTACCTGGTTGGGATCTGAGGGAGGAGAGGGCAGAGCTTTCCTGGGCTCTAGCCTGGCTCCTACCCTGGCCTTCTGATACCCAAGTTGAACTTCTGTTTCAATTTAAGTCTGCCCAGAGAAGCTGTGGCTGCCCCATCCCTGGAAGTGTTCAAGGCCAGTTTGGATGGGGCTCAGCAAAATGTGGTCTAGTGGAAGGTGTCTGTGCCCATGGCAGGGGTTGAGACTGGATGAGCTTCAAGGCCCCTTCCAGTCCAAATCGTTGCATGATTCTATGCTTCTGTGACAGCCTGCGCTGCCTTTTCTATCACCTGTTGAAAGCCTTGCTTGAAAGAACCAGCAAGCTCCTCCACTTTGGCTCTTGACCCGTGGGAAAGCTGTACTGAGACAACCCTCTCCAGCTCCAGGTGCCAGCTGTCTTGATCCCTCTTAAATAAACCCCTGCCTTGATTCTGGTTGCACCTGGAGACAGGATATTTTCCATTTCTTCAGAAGCAAAATGTGCATTGCTGCTCCTAATGCAAGTGGAGCCTTGTCCTCTTCCAACCTGCTCACCTGCTTCCCACTGTCCCCTTCCACTGGGAGCTGCTGTTGCAAGGATGGGAAACCCAGCCACCTGCAGCAGGAGCTGCCAGAATATGGTCACCCAGTTGTGTGTTGACTTGCCGATGTTATCAGGATGTGGGACAAGAGCACAGCCACTCTGCAGAGGTGCAGATAGAGATTTTGGGTGCTTGCAAAGTGCTGTGCATGCGAAAGGTGCTCTGGAGCAACCAGCACAGGACTGCCTGGATTATCCTGTTCCTGAATGTGCTTAGAAGAACTTCAAAAACACACAGGTCTTCATACTGTCTGCGTGTTGCTGTTCCTCCCTATCATGCCCATCAACTGAGGGCAGCCTGCTCATCCAGCATGTCAGGGGTTGTGGCTGCGCATTAATGCAACATTTCATGGCACTTAGATGCTAATGGCTTAAACTGGCCTTCCAGGTGTGGAGAGGGAGCCATGGGAATGCAGCCCATATGGAAACAGATCCAAGAGGCACTTTACTGATGAAGGTGGTGTGTGTTGACAGATTAGGCAGCTCCTTGTCCTGTTATCCTACTCCATCCATCAAAAATGGAGTTGTGAGCTGTTCTGTTTGGGTTCTTATCTTTCAACACCAGGGTGTGGCATGTTACCTTCTCCGTGGAGATTTCCTTGAACAAGAGACAAGGATTTAACCTTTAGACTCCTAGGAATATCCATCCTATGCTTTGACTATGTTTCTGTAACCAAAGAACCCTACTGGAAAGAATGTCTGGTTTTCCTTTGATTTTACTGTTGAGTGTGGGAAAGGCTTGGCACAGTGGAGACAGTAGTTTTATGTGTAAATTCACGCTATGGAGAAATTAACGTGGACTGGAGTTTGTTTCTTAATTATAATGAAGAAAGTAAACCCAAATGTGAAATTACATCTTAGTGAGATCTAAACATAGAATGTGGCTACATTAGCCAAGACATTTGTCACAACTTGAGAAGATTTATGCTGTATCTCACAGTCGGAGCAGCCTCCAGACAGCTCTCATCGCGCCGTTAACTCTTACCACTTGTTAGTCATTTGGATAAACCCCCAGTGTTGACTTTGGGTTTTCTTTGGTATTACAGAGGCTGGAAATAGGAGAAACTGCTAAGTCTGTGACAGGGCAGTGGTGTTTGGTTTTGTTAAGATACTCAGGTCAGTTTCCTATGGATTTGCTCCTCTGGTGATGAAGTTTGCAGATGTATATGGTGGAGGCCAGAGTGATTCTGAAACTTCTTGGAACCTGAGTCAGGAATAAAAGCTGTGTTGGCTGATGGTGGCTATGGTAGGCTGCAAGATTAGGAGAGGCACAAATTAGACAGTGTGTTTTGTGGCAGAGGGCAAGGTAAGCGTTTTGGTAAGGTGGTGGCTTTCTTGCCAAGCTCGTAGCTAGAGTGGAGGAGGAGGTTCAAGGGAGACCTTTGTCCTCTCTGCAATTCCCTGACATGAGGGTGGAGCTGGGTGGTGGTCGGACTCTGCCCAGGGAACAAGGGACAGGGAAAAAGGAAACTACCTCAAGCTGAGCTGTACCTCAAGCTCAAGGAAACTACCTCAAGCTGAGGTTCAGGTTGTACATCAGGAGGAATTTCCCCACAGAAAGGGTTGTCAGGCATTGGAAGGGGCTGTCCAGGGAGGTGGTGGAGTCCCCATCATTGGAGGTGTTTAAGGAATGATTGGTCATGGAACTCAGTGCTCTGGTCTAGTTGACAAATGGGGATTGGTTACACGTTGGGCTCAGTGATCTTGGAGATCTTTTCCCATCTCAGTGATTGTGTGACTGTGCCAGCCCAGAGAGGTGCTGGTGCCCTGCGGCTGCTCCCCACTAGATGGCAGCTGAGACCGGCCACTCATGGCACTGGTGCCCTGCGGGCTGAGCCAGGACCCCCCACACTCCCCTGGCTCTGCGGGGTGTCTGAGGCTGCCCTCACCCCTATCCCGGGGTCTGAAGGTCTGGGAGAGGGACGTGCCCCCTGAGCCTGCATGCACTTTCTGTGTTTGGGCTGCTCGAGGTGAGATCTGTGCTCATTTCCCAGCTTTGTACCCAAATCAGAACCATTTCCCTCCTCTGTCCCTGTCTCCTTCTGCCCCTACCTGAGCAGCCAATAGATTTGGGATGGCAGTGTTTAATCTGGGTGCACTGAAGGAAGGAGAGTGCAGATCTTCAGGACCTGCCCGGTCTCTGGGCTTCTCCCTCCTCAGCCTTAGGAGTCTTTCCCCTCTCCCTGCCCCTCCATGTGTCCCTGGCCTGAGGCTGGGCACTTCCAGAGTGACCACTGCCACCATCCTGGGAGCCATCCTGTGATGGTGGTGATGGGTTTGAGTTGGTGAGAGGAGCAGAGGTGAAGCAACAGCAGTTTGGTTGCATCTCCCCACTCATCACCAGCTTGGGACCGTAGGGCAGTACTCTCTTCCCTGCAGTCTCCATTGACTCCTCCACATGGGCTGGGTGCAGTAGCCTTCCAGCAGCTCTGGCCACACACTGAGGCTGGTGGTGATGGGTGGGATGATGCCTCTGGAGCTCCCCATGCCATGGTCCTATTCCCAGCCCTGTGGCCACGTTCCTGGTGGGACAGCTGGTCGGTGGTCCAGAAGCTTCTTCAGCCCTGCTGCTCCAAAGATGCTGTTTGGTGTTTGTGTGGCAAACAGTGACAGCAGAGCCCAGCCCCACATTCCTGCCCAATGCACCTCCTGCCTTCTCCTTGGATATTACTGCTGGGAATTCTTTCTGAAATTGTTTTTCATTTTCCTTGTCTAATTATGCAAAATGCTGAGAGATTTATTTCCCAATGGAAATGATGTCTTTTGAACTTACTCCAGTGCTTTCAGCCTCGGCATTCCTGTCATTTTGGCTCATTCAAAAAATAAATTGAATTGAAGGACTTTGGTCCCAGCATCCATGCGGCTGGTGGGGAACAGGGGGTACCCACTGCACCCCTTCCCGACACCCATACACTGGGCTGGGACTCACTGGAGCAGCAGATCTGCTTTACCCTTTTAATTCATGACATCCCAATTATCAGAGATGGTAGAAAAATCCTCACCCAGAGCATCTTTGTGTATGGACAGTGTCTTTGGCTGAGTTCTCTTTGCTCGCAGAGCCTGTGGATGAGTGTGGGAGTGATCACCATGTTCTTCCCCCTCCTCTCCTCACGACTGGGTCCATGTCTGTTGCTCCAGCTTGTTTCTTCACAGCCTTTTCCATGCTGATCTTTGAATGCTCCTGATCCCAGAGATGTGTGTTTTTCTCGGCTTTATGGAAAAGATGTTTTTTCTGTGTACGCTTTATCTTGCAGGTTTTCATGGCCTTTATCCTGCCGGGTTTGTTTACTTATAGCAAAATTTTTTTTGTTGTTCTCCATGGTCTGAGTCATTCCTGTCGCTGCTTCTCCATCTCCCTGTCTCTCTCTTTGCTGAACAGAACATTTTTTCCTCACTCTGCCTGCTCTTAATCTCTTAAGTTCACCCAGTGAACTTTTCCTGAACTGGAGCTCAGTCTCTCCCTGTTTTGGGAGCATTCCCGCTGCCTCTGTTGAGTTCCCCCTAACCTAGGGGAACTCCTGCTTGGCTTTTTTTTGCACCTCACAGTTCAAGATTATTGGCCCCCCAAAAATTCTTTGTCTTTTTTGAGGACAAAAGGTGGTAGCAGAAGATTCTCAGAGAATCAGCCAGAGCTTTCAGACCAAGTGATGCATCACGCTCCATGTTAGTTCTTATATCATGTGCTCTTCCTGCTGTTCCCTCCCTCTCCCTCCCCTGTTTGGTAACTCATTTAAGCCTGTAATAGCAGTAACTTTACATGGAGTTCGTAAGCTTTTATTTTGCTTCTAAAGCATTTAAGCCAGTGAGATCTTAAGCCTTGACTTCAGGCTTTTATTCTTTGTTCCAGCCACTGCTGCTTCACTGGCTGTCTTGCCCAGCCACAGTCACTGCTGGCTGCAGACTGGGGGGGTTTGTCCTTTGCTTAAAGAAGCTGCTTTGGTCATAGAAGAATACTGAGAGAAGCACTACAGAGCAATTTTAAAAGACAAAAGAGCCCTCTGAATTGCTTTTACACACCTAAGAGTGCTATCCCACACAGTTTTGGAAAGTTTGAATCATAGAATCGATTCTTTGTGACCTCTTCTTCCAGCTGTGTTGTTGGGGATGTGCAGGAGCAGAGCAGTAGCTCTCATGTGAATGCCTCATAATTTCTTTAATGCATTCCTTCCTCTTCCATGGGGTCTGTGCTGCAGAAATTGGCTACAAGCATTTGGCTTTGCCTGGAGACAGGGTTGGTTGGTTCCAGAAGAGCAGCTGGGTTTCACTCTCCCTTTGGCAGATGATGTTGGCTCTGCTGGGGATGCAGTGGCAGCTGCACATCTCCTCCTGTGTTGTGTCACTGCTGATACCCCCCAAGGGAAACTTGCAGAGAGGGGTGAGGGTTGGAGATGTGAGTATAAGTCCTGTCACCAGCCCACAGGATGTCAAACAACACACATCTCGGATGTGGGACACCCACCAGCTCTGCTGCAGCACTCAGTTTTGGTTTTTTTGGGTTCAGGCCAGAGGTGAGCGTGGTGATGAGAGGTGGGTTAGGTTTGCAGAGTCCCTGGGGAATGGTGGTTCATCGAACCTGAATTGCAGCACAGCGTGTGGAACAGGATGGATCAGCTGCGTGTGGCAACTTGTTTGTGAGTCTGGGCCTGGAGAGGTGAACAAGCTTAAGGGAAGGGTGCAGAGGGGTTGCATCCAAGGGTTTCATTACATAGTTTGGTGGGAACTTGCTGTCCACCCTGTGGCTGTGCTGGCACCTCTGCAGGGAGGCACAGAGCCTTGGCTGTAACGACAGATCAAAGAGAGTGCGCTCACTTTCCTTTCCTCTCTGCTCTTCATCACCTCTGCTTAGAATTATTTGATCAGGCAATTAAAGAAACATGTAGAAATTCAGGGAATAGCTCCGTGTTAGGAGAATAAACTCCCCTGCCAATTTGAATAGACTATTATTGTTTCCTACTTTAAATTAAAAATTAAAGTGAATGGTTCATTGTACAATGAGTTGCCAAACTACACTCTTTATTTATATCTTCCTTTATTGGTCCTTACATTTGTCTTTAAGCAGTGATTTCCTGTCTTGCTGTAGCCCCACCACTGTTCCTGACCCAGGAGTTTTCCTTCTCCCAGCTGCAACCCCAGGAGAAGGTCTGTTCTTTGAAACTCTGTTTTAATGATCTTATTTCAGTCCTTCTGGTCTCTCTCCTGTTCCACCCTCAGTTTGCCATTTCTGGCAGGTCCCTGTGCAGGGCCAGGAAGCTGGATTCTGGCAGTAGCAGGAGCAGGATTGGGATCCAGGAGCAGGCAGGCTGCAGTTTGAGTCTGTGGTAGTGTGCAGGTGGACGTGTCCCATGCTGTCCCTCAACCAGTCTTTGTTGGATGTCACACTGTAGAAATGCTGCTGGTGAGTTTTGTGCAGCTGCAGGTGCTGGGTACATACTGGGGTGAGTGATATCCCAGGGAGGTTGTTGGTTTTGTGGAATTTCAGGCTCTGTCTAGAAGGGGGTAAACATCCTGCTGCAGTTTTGGAGAAGGACACTAGCACCATTTAAAGTCTCCATCAGACTGGCTCTCATCATCAGGAAGGAACTCTGTGCTACAACCCAGGATTTCTTCGAGAAGCCTCTGCAGCCACCCTGGGCTCACAGGGGTGTCCCTGGGAGCAGAAGGATGTGATTGTGTCTCCTTTCTGCTGCCTTTCCCAGAGCCTCAGACCCGTGGCTGACCCAGGTGTCCCCCACCAACAGCTGTGCAAAAGGGGGCTTGAAAGTGGTCTCAGCTCAAGGATTTCAGTCTCAAACCACCAGCCCACTGGTAGTTTAACCAGTGCTGGCATGAAGCCACCAGTGTTGTTCGGAACACCCGGGCAGCGTCAAAACTCTTTCACAGAGGAGAAGCGCCAGGCATAGCTGCGTTACAGTTATTTTAAAAATAAAGATGACACTGTCATTTAAAATTAGGCTGGTTTTGATGTGTTGAGAGCCCGTGTTTGTCAGCAGACGTTGAGAGGAGGAAGGGCGTGTGTGCTGGCTGGGGCTGGCTGGGCTCCAGGGCAGAGCTGCTGGAGGAGGATGTGCAAGTTGTTGCTCAAGCATCCTAGAAAACTTAGGGGAAGCTTAGACTAATAGAAGTTTTCACTTTTTATCAGTCATTTGAGTGATCCCAGTGTATCTGCTCTGCTGGACTTGCCTCAAAATGCTGTGCTGGGAATCTTTAAGCACTTTAGTTATTTCAAAAATGTATTTTACTGACCTTTAGCTGCGTTATTCTGAGGCTGCCATAGATCTGACGCGCTCTGCTCCCCATCGCTTCCACATAACCTCTAAAGTAGCTGCTGTTGGATCTCCTGTCCACAGTTACACATGGGAAGTTGACAATTTGACCCAGGTAATTTTTTCCCATAGTTTGACCCAGGTAATTGTTTCCTTGGGTGACAAACACGGTGGGTTATATAACTGCGCTGAGCTAAGCAGCCCAGCTGGCTGGCAGGGAGCCCGGTCGGCCTCGGCTCCAGAGGCCCTTGGGAATGCCTGCACTTGTAATAAAATGTGGGCTTGTTTTTAATTAGAACCATCCTTTAGTTCAGCTCCGAGAGACATAAGAGCAAGACCCATGTAGGGGATTTGAGCCCCCAAATGCTTTACATCTGATAGATTTTTTTGTTTTGTCTTTTAATCAGGCCCAGGGTGTAAGTTCTGAGCTGAAATTTATGTTGGAAGGAAGGAAGAGGAGAGAGAGAAAAGGGGACACGAGGTGGGAGGTGACTCCAACAGTGATGAACAGTAGGTTGGGAGGAAAGGAAGGAAGGAGCTGCCAGGGTCCCTGGTCACCCTCTTCCAAATGAACAGCCTCATCTGAATGACATAAACCAGTATTTCACAGTGGGTTTCTGCTGCCCTGCCAAGTTCTCCACTTGGGAAGCAAGGCATATTTTTGCCTCCCTTCCCACTGCAGGGAGGTTTGAAGGGATGTGGGCTGGGAGAGATCATACTCCTATCTGTATCCTTCTGGCTCACAGAGCAAGGAAGGTTATTTCTAACCACAACACAGTGTAGTCTAGCTCTGAAAATCCTGCTTGTACTACAAAAACCTGGCTGTTGGACAAAAATAGAACAGGGTTGATAAGGCAGAGCCAGAAACAAGGGCTGATTTCATCAAGGTTGCCAGGTGTCCTGCTTTTAATAAGGAAATAGGCTTTTTGTACGTGATCCGCCCTGCTCAGTGTTTTGCTGGGATCTTCCTGCTGGGCTGTGTCCCAGTGCAGCGGCTCTGCAGTGCTGTGCCAAGCCTGGGTGTCAAGTGCAGAGGAGCCTGGCATGGCACATACCCATGCCACCTCACTCTTGTCTTCTTTCTTCCTTTCCATCCTTCCTCTTTCCCCTTCCCTGTTGCTGCAGGGGTAGGGTATAAGGGTGTTCTCTCCTCCCCAGGCACGTTTATGGTATCTCTGAAGGGCTCTTTGGTGGTCAGAGGCTCTGGCCCCACTCTAGGCATCCCTGGATATGGCTCTCTATGGGATACACTCTGGAGTGCAGGGACACGATCAGGTGCATTCCTGGTGTCCAAGCGAGGGGGAGATTAGGAGGAAAGATTTTGTTGCAAGTGGATCTGCTGTTGTAAGGCTATTAATGAGTGGGGAAAGGGATGTGAAAGAGTTCCAGCCCAGGTTTCCCACTGCTGGGCTCAGCAAGGCCTGGTGCAGAGGCTGTGTTGGAGCTCCAGGGTGCTCAGGGTGCTGCACCAGCTGAGTCAGTCAGAATGGCTGGACTCCAGCCTCCATACTCGTTTTCAGCCCATTTTCCCCTCTTCCTTTATAAAAGGGTTGAAAAACACCTGTGTGAAATGTCTGTGCTCCTCCTGCCCGTGTCGTCCCAGCCTGTTCCTGGATGGCTGGAAAGCCACTTGGGCTACCAATTCTGAGGGAATTTCGGTTTCTGTCGTTTTGGCTTTGTACATCTTCTGAGCTGAAAGTTGAAAGACTCGTTCCTGGTTTTTTTGAAGATTTCTGAATATGAATCACAAGGAAATTGCATAATACTGCAGCATTTCCTCCTATTGCTCTGAGCCTTGCAAACACTATGCTCCTCCAGGGAGACCAGGGAATTCTGTCAGGACTGGCCCCTTCTGATAGTTCACATGGAAAGTCTGTGTTGAAGGGAAGGTCCGAGTACAAGTGAAAGAAGTGTGAGGCGGAATCTTCCACTTCAGGGTATGGTGGTTGAAATCCTCCTCAGATGGAGATTCTGCTCCCTCCAAACCAGGTCTGCTGGCTTCTTGGTCTCCAAGGCTTTCTTTAAATCCCTGTTCCCTCTGAGAAATTAGACAGTTCTTTCCTTTAGATTTTAGCCATTGGGCAGAACTTCACTCTGATTTTGGAACCAGAAGGATTTTGGGAGCTATGCTGAACACTGTGCATCCTCCAAGGAATGCAGCTTAGGTTGGGCCATTTTGGATTTAAAATTTTAGATGAGAATTTGTTTTTTGTATGACATGCATATTCACAGAAAGTTCATGGCACAGGTACAAGTGCAGTACGAGAGCACTGTCCATGTCTTGTGGAGGTTAATGGACACCATGGGCAGCAGTATGAACCCTGAAATGAGGAAATAAACATTAAATTACTCATCATCATCTTTTCATAGTTCCCCTTCCAACCCTGAGCTACTTCCTTTTCCTTTTCTTTTCCCACAGTCCAGTTTCATCCCAAACCACCCACATAACCATTTTCTCTTTGCATGCCTATGTGTGCAATTTATTTAGAATCACATTGGAAAACTGATGGATTATTCTGGGTTTATCTGTGCACAAGCAGAAAGTGGCATCAGATGATGAATAGTGGCTGTAGGACTATTTTAGGCTCTGGATGATGGCCATCTGTGCCTGTAGAAGTACTTTAGTCTTTGGATGGTTGCTGTTGGTGGCTGTAGAGTATTTTAGGCTCTGGCTGTTTTCTGTAGAAGTGTTTTAGGCTCCTGATGGTGGCTGTCAATGGCTGTATTGGTTTTTAGGCTCTGGCCAGTGACTGTCAGTGGCTGTAGGGGTATTTAGGCTTTGAATGATGGCTCTCTAAGCATTTCTGATTAGGAAAACCCACATCTGATGTTTGTATTACCCACAGCTCTGGTGTCGTGCTTGTGTGTGGTAATGGCAGGGCTGAATTTGGAGCAGGCAGGAGCAGGTGCAGTGTCTGCGTTGTTTTCTCTGCCCAAACTTGGGTCCATATGAATGTAGGGACATGGATTGATGAGCAAACGCTCAGCTGTGGCTGTGGGTGGGTGTAAGTGAGTTACCCTCCAGCTCATCCCACCAGCTCTGAGGGAGCAGGACAGCTGGTGGTGCTTCCTGGGCTGTGTGTTCCTCTAGCACACCCTTGAACCTTGCAGACCTCTTAATCAACCCTATAAACCCATTTCCTCTGCAAAACAAAGTGTATATTTGATGAAATAGCTCAGCGAAGGAAATAACTTGTTCTTTGATGAATTATCTTAAATATCAAGTTCATAACAGAGGATAGTGCAAGTGTCAGAGTAGTCATGAGTTGCAACTTCTGTTGTGCTCTTATAAAATTGATCCTTCTGGATTAGAGATGCATCTTGAAATTTTTCAACAATAGCTCATAAAGACCTTGTTTAAACCTTCAAACAGTAGTGATCCTGCAGGAATGAAACAGCAGAAGCTTCTGCTGAAAAAAAGATACCCTGAATAAAATCAGACTATTTGACCATCTACAGTATGAATTTAGAAAACTAAAATCACGGCATCATAGTCTGCAAATTTTGCATTAGATTAATACGTATTTTTGCTATACATGTCACTTCTGAAACTGCCTGGTAAAGATCTTTTGGCTCTGAAGATACACTCAAATAGGAATAATTAGCGAGAGGGTGATGTTAAAGCATCGCAGTGCTGCAGGGCAGGGATTTGTCTCCGCGTTAGTCACTAGCCCCAGTTCTGAGTTTTATAACCCAGCCTGTTCCCACACGTGTCTGTGGGACACAGGCCCTTCACTCTGATGTTCCTTCCCTCAAATTTCCCACCATTTGTCAGTGACTAATACTGCAAAGTGAAAGCAGCTTTTTATTTCACTAGAAGCTTTCTGGGTTTAGGTCTGTTTGTCTCTAGAGTGTGTTAACAACAGGAAAACAATGTGTGAGTATAAAAATGCACTTATTTAGTGGTGTTTTATTGTCTGGCTCGATACTGAGCAATGTGTGTGTCTGCAGAGCTCCTGCCTGGGCCTTTCCTGTCCTCAGCAGCCCTCCCACGTGGTGTCTGTTGGGTGCTGTCACCCTGTGAGGTGTCCCTGTGCCATCCCTTCACGCTCACCTGGCACAGGTGTCGAAGCCCCATGTCCCAGTGCTGTATCCTGTGTGAGGCAGCCCACAGTCAACATGAGCATGGGAATTGTGTGCAGACATGCAAGGGAGAGGATGTTGGGTAGGCAAAAAATCAAATCCAGTCCTTGGCAGTTGTTTGGAAGAGGGTTCAGAAAAGGTTCCTAGCCAGGTGCCCATCTCTCCTGGGACAGAGGTACCGCAGGCCCAGGCTCAGTGCCATGTGTGTTGTGTTGGGAATAGCAAGAACTACTTTTAAAATCCACACCCTTTCACAGGGAGAGGTTGGTGCATCAACTGACTGACTTGTATGTGAGGCTTAATCTTCAAAGTTATCCTTGTGCTTTAAGCCCTGCATGTAGTCAGGGCTGCTTTGGAAAGAATGAAATATTAACATCCATAGAGCCAAGCTGGGCAGGAGTGACCATTGCTGTGCCAGGAGCCCGAGGGTTTGTCAGCAGGGCAGAAGTGACCCTTGGGGCACTGGAGGAGCCTCACTCTTGGTCTTCTTGGAACTCTTTACATAGCAGCCCTTTCCTCAAACTTGGAAACTTTCTCTTACTCTGAAAAATCTCTCTCCAAAACATTTGAGGGGATATGGGAAAAGTACTTCTTTTAAAAAGTAATGCTTTGCTTGGAAAATAAAAAGATATTACAGACTAGGGCTTGGTTAAAACCTTGATGATGTAGAGTGGTATTAGTGGATTAACACAGACAATGGATTAAAGGTTTGTCCTCAATAAGGTGGATGTAGGATCACAGTATCTCCTTGTTTTATGGTTGCAGTTGACCTCTGTATGAAACTTCCTTCTTGTTGTGTGCACGCTTTGCAATTAATGGCATAAGCATATTGTTTCCTTGCCTGCCCTTTTCCTTGTTTTAAGATCAGTCTCTGGTGATTAACAACCTCTACTGTTTCGTGGTTCCAAACTGGAGGAGCGAATGCACAGGCAGATGATCTCCCTGTAGCTGATGGGCTGTGCACCATGACTCGAGCAGGATGGTTTGGGTTGGAAGGCACCTTAAAGCTCCTCTCATTCCATCCCCTCCCATGGGCAGGGACACCTCCCACTAGACCAGGTTGCTCTAAGCCCTGTCCTTTGCTGTATATAGCATTACCTGTAAGTCTGGGGTGAGCCAGGGCATGAAGTGTGTGATCCCAAGGAAGGGCCATGTGTCTCCAAGCCTATGAATAGTAGTAGTTACCTCAGGCTGTGTCCCTGGTCCCTTCAATGAGCCTTCCAACAGAGGCTGGGGAGAAAGTTTTCCTTAGGGAAGACTGACACTGTGGCAGGGGTTCTGCTGGGGAGCACCACTTGGTGGAGGAACTCGACAGTGGTTTCCTTCCCTCTTTTCACTTATTTTATTTTCTTGATATAAACACTGTTCCTAGAGGAAAACTCTCTTGCTGACTGCAGCTGGTTTTGCTGCTGAATCATCCCCCGCTTGCCAGATGTGGCCTGATGGATTTTCCTCTACAATCATCTCTACTTGGTCTTGCATTGCATAGCCAGGTGCCCTGGGCAGGAGAGGGAAGGTGCTCCTTGGGAACTATTCTAGGAATTAGTGTTATGGGATCAGTCTCTGCCTAAATCCCTGATTTTGAGCTATTCCATTAGATTTGTGCTTCCCTGAGAGTGTCCTGGGTGGCAGAGTTGATCCAAGGTCTCCAGCTGCGTTCTGGCTGGTGCCCAAACAGGCAGGAGAGCGCAGGAAAAGCCTGTATTTGGGAGACCTGCAAGGAAGAAATCTGTTTATGTGCCCTAATGGGGACGTGCTACGTGACACACAGCCTTTTTGGGGTGTTTTTGGTTTCTATGACAGAGATGTTGTGGGCTGGTTTTGGGTCACCCAGGGTGAGCCCTGTGGTGAGCTCTGTTGTAGTGAACAGCACATGTCTGGCTGCCACCGGCACTGATCCTTTGAGGGCATCCCAGCCAGCTTCCCAGCCTTATGCTCCTGCTGGAGCTCCTGATCCTGGCAGGAGCGACCTTGCTGGAAGCACAGACCCTCCCACCTTCAGTGTTACTATCAGGGATTGGGATCCCATGGGGGGAAAGCTGTGCCTGCAGCCCGGAGCCTCTCCCATCCCCGCTCCTGTGGCCGTTGCTGCCTGTGTGTTGCTATCAACACAGCCTTTGGAAACGTTCCTTCCCTGCTGGCTATTTTGAGGGGAAGCATGTGATGCAGGCAGCTCCCTGTGCTCAGCTCCCTATGGAAGGGGGCTCCCAGCACAGGAAGGGTGTGAGCGCTGTGCCTCTGACAGCTTGCACTGGCCTTTTGTCCTGTCCAGTGCATGGTGCTGCACTCAGCTCCAGCTGGGATGCTGCTGGAGCCCAGGGATATGTGTGTGTTCCTGTAGGGACTCTGAGTGCTGAAGGATTATTTTAAACCATTCTACTCTGTTGAGCTGGAGAAATACAGCTTGTCTAAGGGCTGATCTTCTTACAGCTGCTGTTGGCATTATGCTGGGCTTTTAAATTGTCCTCACACTGTGATTAAAACCTTCTGTCTGTGTTTTTCCCTTTACATTGTATCCCCTGAAACATTTCATCTCAAGTAGACAAGCTGTAGTGGTGATTGGGATGGGAGATAGAGCACTGATATTTGGAGGCTGGAGAGAGTTGGGATGGAGTCCCAGCGGTGGCTCTGCTGTGGGCAGTGCTGGATTGCCTCATCCTGCTGCACTTCATGTCCTCTCTAAGTTAATGCCATTTCTTTTCCTCTCTTACTCTTTGCCTGACTCATTTGCTTAGGCTGTAAGTACCTGAGGAGGGTGGCTGCCCTCTCTGTGTCTGAGCTGCACCTACCAGAGGTTCCTGTAATTCCTGCTTTGCTCCAAGTATTTATCCTTGATATGTGTCTTTCAGAAGAGAAGTTGTAGAATCATGGAATAGTTTGGCTTGGACAGGATCTTTAAAGGACATCTAGTCCAACTCCACCTTTATTTTGTTTAAAAAGCCCTGTAGTTCTGGGTTTACCTCGTCCATCCCATTTGGTTTCTCTTGTTGTAGGCTCTATCCTAGTTATTATTTTAATGTAATTCCAGAGCTGTGGCAGCCTGACCTTTGGGTGCAGAAGGTCATGGTGCTCTTTGGGGACCTGCCTGCTGGGGCAGGTGGAGGCAGGTCCTGGCAGCAGGCACCATCAGGGTGACACCAGGCATGTCAGCAGTCCCTTCCCTGTTGGAGCCCAGGTCCTCATAAGACTTTCTTCTTGTGTTTTCCAGGTGTACAACTCAAACAAGGACAACCAGAGTGAAGGCAGTAAGTATTTCTTCAGTATGTCTGGGGTAAGCACCCCTGAGAGGTGGCTGAGCTGTATGGTGGTCAGCAGGAGATGCTGGTGGCACTGGGCTATGCTGGGTTTCTCTGGGCCAGGGGCTGACAGGAGTTGGCATGGGGACTGCAGGGTGGCCCAGGGAGAGCTGTGTCTGGCATCCTACAGGGACCTGGGCCAGAAGCTTGATGGTGGGACATGGGGCCACAGAGAGCAGTGCTAGGCAGTTCCCTCCACACCTTGGGGTGTGTCCCCTCTTGCCCCAAACACTGATGTCCCCCAGGGCAGTGCTGGGGTGCTGGTGGCCTTGGGACCTGCTGCTGACGATCAGCAGAAGGTTTGGGTGGCACCTGGGGCAAACCAACTTTACTTTCTGAGCCAGAATGTTCAGTGTGAATGTGCCTTTCCAGAAGGGACCTGGAGCAGAAATACAGGAGTGAGGAGGTCCTGTCTCATCAGGACTGTCAATAAGAGCCCTTGAAAATAAAAAAGCTGTTTTTATTGTAGTTCAGGCAATCAAAGCCTTGAGTCAAGAAAGCACTTGTTTTAGTTCCTAGAGGAGCAGTTGCACCTGGTCCTGTCTGATGTTCTATGTTTTAAAACCCTTAATTGAGTCATTTCCCAGTAGGTTTGATTTGCCATAATTGCAATACTCCAACCCCTGATCCCTTCCCTCCTTCCCTCAAAGCCACTGGTCACGTGGGAGCCCGGCCCAGGCTGACAGTCAGTACATGGTTCATTTTTGTGCTGCCTCAGACACGGCATTTTAATCTTGAGCCAAAGCATTTTTCTCACAGTAATTGGTATAATTTACAGGTAATGTTCCTCGCACCCATTTCAGCCCTTGTACAAAGCAGTCTTTAGCCCTTCCCTGCCCTCTCTACTGTGGTTTTTCCTTCTCTTTGGTCCTCCCTGGCATCAGCTGCACATCCGTCTTTTCCCATATGTATTCCTCCTGGCTTTGTGCATCCCAGGTGATCCTCGCAGAACTCAGTGCTGTGCTTCATGCTTGGGAA
The DNA here is from genome assembly GCA_013396695.1 of Sakesphorus luctuosus. Classification (NCBI taxonomy): domain Eukaryota; kingdom Metazoa; phylum Chordata; class Aves; order Passeriformes; family Thamnophilidae; genus Sakesphorus; species Sakesphorus luctuosus. Next base: position 643,157 of record VWZD01000569.1, on the reverse strand, counting down.
GAGCAGCATGGGCAATGGCTTGTGGGGTAGGAACTCTGCTAGAACAGCTTATATTGACTCCGTTTTCCAGAGGAGCAAAAGGAGATTTTGAGACACAGAGACCAGGACTGGCTCAGCTCCATCTTACCCAGCTGTGAGCTGTCACTGCTTTGTGTTCCCTGCACACAGCCCCTGGCTCTGACAGAACTGTCCCTGCTGATTTGGGTGAGAGACCATTTTGATGGTCTGTCTTAAAAATGAGAAAGATCCTCCCTGTCTGCTCCACAGACTGTTCTTCCTGGCTCTGAAAGAGGGTTGGAACCCTTGGCTGTGTATGTAACCACATTTCCAAACCCTCCAGCTGGGTTGGGGCTGCCACCGGTGTGGTCAGGGATCTGACTGCCTCAGCCCTCATTAAATTCATGTCTTAGAGCTCTGCTTGCCTCACCAGCCACTGTAAAATTGATTCAGGGACTGGCTTTCTGCCAGCAGCCCTTGATACCGGAGCTTCCTATAGGGACTCGAAATGAGTGTGGTGATTGAGTGGGTCCGGATGCAATTCCTGACCCTGGAAACCTCTATACCTCTGCTTCCTGCTTGCACTTACGGCAGTCTGAAAGCACCTCACAGTGCTGTAGTGCCACTTTTTGGCCACTAATTTTATAGAGCTTTTGGGTTTACATCCTGCTGTGTGGCCAGATGGCCATCAGCCCACAGGTGATTTATCTTGATCTGCTTTGGGAGGGGAGTTGAAGCCATGCGAAGGGGGTGAGTGGGTGTCACTGATCCACACAAGCCAGGAGAATTTAGATGCAAACCAGTAGGACTTGCCCTGCTCTGTGGAAACAAATCCTCCAGGCCATTTGTGCTTATTGCATGGAACAGCACAGAACTTCTTTCCCTTCCCTCATCATTTCTCTCTTGTTTTTCCATATCCACTTGGTTCCCCATTAGTTGAGGGCAACATCAAAAGTTATCTTTGTTTTCACTGGCTCTTCACATACCTTAAGACCCTTGGCCGCCCTGCCTGCTGTGCTCTTATCTGTGTGGATCTGGCCATCCCCAGCAGGCACAGTCATGGAATTGCAGAATGGTTTGGGTTGGAGTGGACCATAAAAAGTCATTTAATCCAACCCTTTGCCCTGGCCAGGGACACCTTCCACTAGACCAGGTTGCTCCAAGCCCCTTCCAGCCTGGCCTTGAACACTTCCAGAGATGGAGCAGCCACAGCTTCTCTGGGCAACCTGTGCCAGGGCCTCACCACCCTCATTGTAAAAAAACTTCTTCCTTTTATCTAACCTAAATTAACTGACAACCTTCCTTTCCCAATCTTGGTAGCTCACTGGTAGTTTGAGACTTGAGAACTCATTTCTGGTAAGACTTAAAATTAATTTCTCTTTAGTCTCTGCTTCTTGGTTTCTCCCCTCTTTTGTGCCTCTTATTTCTGTGAAGTCTTTGAAAGAATTTAAACCAGTGATTATTGCATGGCACAGAAATGTGTGGTGGGGAGGCAGAAAAGCTGCTCTGACCTTGTACTGCCATGACCAACACACAGCTGGAGGCAGCCAAGCTGCACAGAGCTGATTCAGTCCTACCCCCTTCCCAATGCTCTGATATGCCACATCAGCATAAAGTAAAGGAATTAATGGATTGAATACAAATAATCTGCTAGGCAAAAATAGAATGAAATGAGACCAACTCACTAGCACTAGAGATGTGATGCTACGTAAAGGTCAGATGAGTGTCAGAGGGTGTGTGGGCAGCAGCTGAAGTACAGGTGATGTGTATCACCTTTGCCAGTGTAAAATGTTCCTCTGATAGATTAGTTACAGCTTGGATATCATAGCTCCTTGGCACTGGAATGCTGCTGCTGTAGGAAGAGCCTGTGACGTGTCCAGAGCCGAGTCTCACATCCTTTCCTGGGGAAGGAGAGCTTCATGGGGAGCTCTTTCACTTGCTGTCAAACGTACAGACGGGGACAGTTTAGACTGGAAATGAAGGATGCCCAGCCCTGGCACAGACTGCCCTGGGCAGGGATGGAGTCCCCATCCCTGGATGCATTTAACAGGTGTATGGATGTAGCACCTGGGGACATGGGTTAATGGTGGCCTTGGCAGTGCTGGGAGAACAGTTGGACTCGATAACCTTAAAGGGGTTTTCCAACCCAGATGATTCCATGATTCTGTGATCTGGACAGCAGTAGATCCAAATCTGCCTTTGATGTGGGCTGTTGCTGAACTGAATCATTGGGTAAATGACTGAGATAAAGAGCAGCTGCTCTGTCAGAGGAGAAATCAAGCTTTTATAATGCTCATTAAAAGTTAAATTTAAGGATGAATAAAGGCACTTTGGATATTTAATTAGATATTATTTCTGGATGTAGCTACTGCAAATAAATCTCCGACCTTTCCTGATCCAGAGCTTGACAATGAGTGGAAAAGCTTACTCATCTGCTTAGGGAGATTATGCCAGGTCATTTCCATCCAGAGGGACTGCTGGATTTCCTACCCCTGTTATCGCTGCAGGGAGGTGGGATCCCAGCACTGCTTGGCCATGGGGCAGTTGGCTCTCAGTGTTATAGAATTATGGAATCTCAGAATGGTCTGGGTTGGAAGGGACCTTAAAGCTCATCTTGTTCCACCCCCTGCCATGGGCAGGGTCACCTTCCACTAGACTAGGTTGCTCCAAGCCCTATCCAACCTGACCGGGGATTGTAGGTATCTTCTGCTCAAGTCCAAATATGTGAAGGGCTAAAAGAAAACTGCTAGTTTATGGAATGGTTTGGCAATTCCACTGTGTGACTGAGAGCCTGAAACAGTGATCCGTGGTGGCTGGACAACACCACACAGGGACACCCAAAGGTCAGGGCCAAGGCTGATCAGACCTGCTGAACCAGGTTTGCTGGTATAAGAGGATTTTCCACACTGTGGTTTTATGCTTCTCAGCTACCCCTGGGTTTATGAGTGATCGGGGGTATGGCAGCTGTGCCACGCTGATGAATGGCATGCTGATTTTATGCTGCATTTCTGTTTGGAGAGTGGTGCTGGGAGCCCTCTAGGTGCCCAGCAAAGGGCCCTGCAGCTTCTGGATATCCACACATCCTATGGTACAGGCATCCTGCAACTTGTATGCTTTTGTTGGCTCGGCACTAAAGCATGCTTGCCCAGAAAAACATAATAGAGCTGTTTTACTTTGCACTGTTTTGGGTCCTTATGCCATTCATCAGACAAAGAACACCCCCAGCAGAGAACTCAAAACAAGGGATTAGGAAGAGACTGCTCCTTGTGACCGTGAGCTGGCAGCTGGTCATGGAGTGGCAGTGGATCCATGTGTGAATAAATGATGTGAGCAGGGGGAATGCAAAGGAGGAAAGTTGCACGTGCCTTGCTGTGAGGGCACTGCCAGCCCTGGGCTCCAGTCCCTTCCTATCCTGCTCTCTCCATAGAATGAGTCGTGTTTCTCACAACACAGCATTCCCTGGAGTCGAGCCCTGGGTGACTTTGCACACCCTTCTCAGTGGGGCTCCTGCCCTATGGAAGGTTTCCCAAACCTTTCTGTTTGAAGGAAGTAATTTGCTATGACAAATAGCTGTCTTGGGTGGTGTTTTCCAGGCGATGGTGGAAAGCTGTCTGTGGGAAGAATTTTTCCAGCAAGTGTTTGGACCCGCGTACAAGTAATTCCTTGAAATTAAAAGTGAAAACCTGTATTGGCATGGGTGACTTGAGTTGTACATCCCATTAACTGTAATGTTTTAGCTCTCAGTCTCAGGCACAGTCAGCTGCCTTCGGGACACCATAATTTGCACCAAATAAATATTTAATTTGTGCTAATAAAAGAACCTGAGCTGTGCACATCTGTGCTGGGTGAGGCTGAGCGGGATGGCGTGTGACGGCTCATGGGACCATATTGTTCAGCTGGACTTTTGCCTTCTGGGGGCAGGAGTGGCTGTGTGGGGGTGCAGGCGAGGATTGGGGTCAGTGCTGTTGGGCACCTCAGGGGCAGTTCCCCTCCCACTGGGCGTAGGAGCTGTTTCAGACAGAGATTTCACCCAAAATTTCTTCTCATCTCCCAGTTTCTATTGTTCTTCCACTGCCGCATGCTGTCAGCTCTCTCCTCATTGTGTGATGTTTTTACCTCCATGCTTTCATAGAATCACAGTACTGTTTGGTTTGTATTTCTCTCCAGCACATGAATGGTTTGGTTAGCTGGATGCAGAGCAGAAAGCATTAATAGGAATTCCCTGGGACTTATCAGAAAAGCTGCCTTGTGTGCTGTTTTCAAGGATTTATTGCATCAAAAATACGATTTCCTTTTTCCCAAGCAATCTGTTGTCAACTTCCTAGAGGAGTTTGGGTTATCTCACCTTGATCCTGAATTAATGTTTGACCATCCACAGAGGTAGATGCCTGGTAGAGCCCAGGGCTCTGCTGCTCAGTGGGCACAGAGGGGCTGGTTCCAAGGGAAGTGGAGGCTACAATGACCCTCAGTGTCTGTGCTTGTCTGGGTTACACCTGGTGCAAGCTGCTGCACTCAGGTTTTTCTGCCCTAAATACCTTGTTTATCATCTCCTCCTCCCCACCTTGCCTGGGCAGTGGCACAGCACTGCTGAGGATGGCAGGGGTTCAGGAGGAGTGTTGTGCTCTGTCCGTCTGCCAGGTGTTCATCACTTCTCTCTTCTCTTCCCCTGCAGCTGCCCAGCTGGACAGTATTGGCTTCAGCATCATCAAGAAGTGTATCCATGCTGTGGAAACAAGGGGTAGGGCAGCTTCGTGGCAGCACTGCAGCTGTTGATAGCAGAGTAGTTTCTTTCTTGCTGTTTTCATGGACAAAAATGACTCATTAACCCTCAGACCTACATCACATGAACACAGTAACGTGCTTGGGCCAATGGCATTGTCAAGACACATGTTTGCCCTATGGCTTGAGTCAGCAGGGGCTCTGCAACCATTGGGGCAGAGTTGGAAAGTATTGCACTGGGTGTGCAAAAGTGGGGATGGTTCATGAGCCAGAGGTTCATTTGAGCATCCTTCCTTCAGGAATGCTGCAAAGCACATCCTCTCATGTGGGATAACAGATGGGCATGGCAATCCTTCCCTGAAGTCTCTTGTGAAGTCTCCTTGTATACAGATAGGATTCTTGTGAGTGTCCTCGTCCCACATGGGGGAATGAAGAAATGCAAAAGTCTCAGACCTCAACCTAAAGAATGTGAGACAGTAAAATTTTCTCAAACTGCCCTTGTTGAGTACAGGGCAGCTGTACTTCATGGGGCAGCTGTAGCTCCCCTGATAGCTGCAAGGAGGAGGAAAGTTGTCCTTACATCCTTATTCCTGAGCTAACTGGGAGTAACACTTCTAATACATGAAAGCCTTGATATCAAACTCAAATTTTACCCTCTTCTATAACTTTGTATGTAGTTGACGAGAAGGTTTCGGTGGCTTTGCTTATTTGGAAAGCCAAAGAAATTAAAGAAATATTAGCAGCCCTTATGACCTTTTCATAATAAGCTCCTTGTTTTTCCTAGGGATCAATGAACAGGGGCTCTACCGGATCGTTGGAGTAAACTCCAGAGTTCAAAAGCTGCTCAGTATATTAATGGGTAAGTATCTGGTATTATGTTAAAGGCAAGCTGACTGTGCTGCTTTGAAGTCTTGCCAGCCGGGAGCAGAGGCTCTTCTTGGGGTCCCTAATCGTGGTGACTGTGCCCTCAGGACCATGTGCTGGTAGAGGCCAGGAGGTCCCCGGGCACCGTTGGCAGGTCGGAAGGTAGGAATCGTGTAGGACGTTGCTTTGCGAGGTTTCTGGTGCAGTCACTGCTGTCCTTCTCACGCGCATTCTGAGTTCTGGCAGCCTTCCCAAACGCAAACCAAAATCTTCAAAGAAATATCTGAAAGCTTTGGGTTTTCATCTCCTACCTGCCTCCCTCTTCCCAGCACACTTTGAAATTATTTTCCCCTGTGTGTTGCATGCTGCCTGTGGCTCTTCTTGCATTCCCCAGAGACCTTCTTATGCCTATTTATCACGGTCTTGCCCAGACCTTTCCAGCATGTGTTTCCCTCATGCCTGAGGCATTGGATCCTGCAGTTCTGGAGATAAAAGCTGTTGAATCACACCGTGACTGAGCTTGGTGTTGACATTTTGGGGCTCTCGATGTGCAGCCCCCTGTTCTGCCCAGCACCCTCAGAGCCTCTCACATCTGACATGGTGTGATTGCAGAGAGAAGTTGTGTTTGCTTCCAGTACCTTTGTGCCCCAAACTAGCATTTCCATGGGCTAGATCTGAGCACTGGAATGTGTAGGAGCAAATAGGTCTTGTGTAGAGAGCTAGTTGTTGTTCCTAGTGCAGATCTGGGACACCTTGGCTGACCTTTCCTGGAGTCATTCCTTTTTGGAAGTGTTACATTTATGTGCAGAGCCCTGTGTTGGGTCATACTTGTTGGGCTGCTCTGGACAATCATTATCCTGACTCCCAACCCACCTTGCATGTCAGCTACTGCCTGAGGGTTATACTTGACCCACAGAGGAACTCAACTCTTCCACCTTTTGCTCTGTTTGCTGCCCCTCCAGCAGCACTTCCCCTGCTCCCTGAGCCCTTCCTGTGGTCTGGGCTGGTGCTGAGGTAGGCTCAGCCTGTGTGGGATAAAACTAATTCAGCCTCTGACCTTGCAGGTAGCATTTCCATCCCACAGCTGCAGCCCTAGGCAGTCTGTCCATCTGTCCAGGCATGTCTTGGACACACAGCTGAAGAGAGAACACACCTGGGCTGGAGCAGAGCAGCTGCCCTCAAACAATCCTGTCTGGTGCTGCTCAGACTTGGCAAAAGTGCCTGTGAAATTGTGGGAATGGGAAAACAAATGCTTGGTAATTTTTTAGTGCCCTATTGAATGTGTTTGTTACTTCTTGGGGGAAATAAGTGTCACTTCTCGTCTCTCTCCTCTCTCCGTTCACTTATCATTCCTTTGCTACAAGACTTTATTTTCCTTGCCTTCACAAAACTCTAGGGCTCCTTTCTCTACGTATTTCTCATTGCAGAAAGTTTTAATCTATTATGTTTTACTTTAAACATCTTTTGCTTTTCCTTTTCAATTCCCACTTCTTTTCCCACTATTAAGGTGTTCAGTGATCCAAGCCCATGGAGGCTTTACTGCTGTCAGCATCGACCTGTGGAAAACTGATAATCCAGGGGTGCTTGGTGCAGAAGGGTACAGCTCTAAATCTGGATTCAGGGGACCTCTGTGTGCCAGCTTTGCTCTGGCATTTGGAAAGTTTGCTGCAGTCACGAGAGCTGGTGACTGATGCTTTTATTAGAGAAGTTTGGCGACAGAAGACTGTGGGATATGAGAAGTTGCCCTGTGGCCCCCCAGGGCCAGCAGGGGAACCAGTGCTCTCCCGTGGCACATGTTGGGCACAGTTGCTTTAGAGCATCAGATGAAAAGCATGGCTGATAAAAATAGGCTGGGGTGGGTACCTGGGGGTGCAGCAGGTCCACAGCCAGGTCCTCTGGTGATGCTTATCATGCTGTTGTGCCTCATCCCGTAAGCTGGCAGATTGATGGACCCCAAACTCTTCTGTAAGGGTGGTCCTGGTGAGTCCTGGGGCTGTGACAGATGGCAAAACTCACGTGGGTGAAGAGCTCCCTGGAGCTGGGAGGGATTTAGTTTTGGACACCATCCAGTATCCATTATCTCCTCGGCGACTGAAGCCACTCAGCTGTCGACCTCGTGTCTCATAATGCAGTGATATATTGCTGGTGGTTTTCCTTTGTCCTGGCGTGTCCTCGTTAGTTGTTGATGCTGGAAGCCCCGTTTCAGGCGAGTGGGGGCTGGAAGCAGGACCCGCTTTGGGGATCCCCCATGCTGTCGACTGTTGGGACACTTTGCAAACCCATGACTCCATATCTTCCTTCAAATTGTGGGTGATTAAATCTTAATCAGCCCCAGTGTTTGGGCTGTCTGTGAAGTCAGTGTCACACAGAAACATGTCCCTTGTCAAACCTTATCTGTTCCGCTGCCCTCAGGGCTCCAAATCCTGCCAGCAGCGGCACTGCTCTGCTCGGACGCTCCTGTTCAGATCCAACCCTCATGAACGGAGGAACCAAATTGTGCTTACAACATCAGGTTTCCCTTATATTTAGAAGTGAATGTGGGCAGTGTTACTGCTTCATATACAGTTTAAATGGCAAAAAGATCAAGTTTCCCTGGGCTGGTGTCAGTGACACTGCTGGGAAGGGCTTTGGTATGAGGTGTCCCTACAGGAGGTTGGTGCAGAGACTGTGGAGCACCAGCTCCCCATGGCAGCAGCTGGATCAGGGACAGCCCCAGCCCGTGGATTTCAGGCTGGGGCAGAACAGCTTGTCAGAGTCTGAACCAGGGTGAAGCAGTGGGGAAGTGCTTCAAGAGCTGGTGGGGAACAGGTCATGTCTCCAGCCTTCACTGGCACCAAGCACTATCAAAATGAGGTCAAACCCAAACAAATAACCAGACTTTTATCAGTGGGAGCTCCTGTGAAAGGGTTTATTGTGGCAGTGTGTTAGGGGGCAGTGGGGTCACTGGCACCAGCAGGTTAGAACTCAACACTGACATGAGTTACAGCATCTGATATGCTCTTGCTCCTTCCCCACGTGGGTCATAAGGGCTGGGAGTGGGACTTCATCTGTCCCCTCCCTACTGGGATGAAACATTCCTGTGGCTGTTTTGGAAGTGTTTTTGTGAGAATTATGTCTGGGTGATGAGGTAGTGCCCCAGATAGTTCCCCTTGCTCTGCAGAAGTTCATGAGAGAGATCAGATGAGTGATTGGCAGCAAAAAGAAGCTCCAGGGTTAATGCTGGCTTTGGGCTATGGGTGCTTTTCCAGCCCCTATCCCACACTAACCCCTGTTGCCGTGGAAGTGTGTCCTTGTGGGAGGCAGAGCTGCGGCTCTGGCTGCAGCATTGCTGCCTGGGGAGACAGATGCTGCAGCTGGAGCCCACGGTGCTCACTTTTTGCAGACTCATAAATCTGAAGGTCAAGGGGAACTGATTAGTTGCTCTGAGCCTTTTCATGAGACCGACCATGGAATTTCACGTTGTGTTCCCCGATCCTGCCTAGAAACTGCTGGGTGAGGTTTTGCAAAGACACGCAGTCTGGAGTTGTTTGTTCTATTTTGGTTAAAAAGAGGGTTTTTTCCAAAAGGTGGAACTTTGGGAAGTGTTGTTTTGTTGGTTTGTTTACGATGCCGAGCTTATTTGGACTCAAAATTTTCTCCTTATAAAGGTACTGCAATAGGAAGCTATTTAATTTTTGTGATTGCTGAGATGCACATGATCTTTGTGTGAATATACATTTCTTACATTTACTTTTCCAGGTGCACCTCTTGGTTTGTTTTTTTTATAATTAAAATAAACACATTGTTCCAAGGGAAAGCCAAACTCTATTCAGGTTATTCTTCTAAGTAGGTTGAAAATTGCCTAATGCTTACCTGGGGCTTTAAAATTCAAAAGTGCATTATTTTTGTCCATGAAAAGGCAAAAATACCCCCTGAGCTGAGCCTGTGGGAGCAGATGGTATCAGCAGCTGTGGCTGTATCAGCCTTGGCCTTGGGCACGGTGGGAGCCCCCGTGCCTGTGCCACTCCCCAGGGATGCCTGGCACTGATGGGATCCCGGGGTTCCTGCAGAGGCTTCCTTGGGATTTCAGTGGGAGCAGGATCTTGGCTATATTTCTAGGACTGAGTTAGCAAAGAGAGTTTGTGGAGGTGCATCCACATGGGAGAGATCGGCACGTGGGGCACATCCATGCCCTGCCTCTCCCTGGCCGTGTCCAGCACAGTGCTCCTCACCTCGGCATGGACCTGTTGCCATGCTGGGACCTGGTGCTGTGCTGGAGTTATCCATGGCTGGGCCGCTTCCTGCTGGTCTGATGGTGGCTGTGCAGGTGGCAGGCTGTAATTGCCTCAGCAGGGAGGTGGATGCAGGATGATGTTTGACATCAGCAGGAAGAGGTTCCCCATGCCCTGGGTTCAAGTTGTGTCTGTGCCTGGCTGTCACCGCTGTCACTGAGCACCACAGACTGCTGCACCCTGTGTCCTGTCACCCTCGGATCCAAACAGCCCATGTCCTTGCTTGGGATGGATGATTCCCTTTTCTTTCTCTCATCCCATGCCAGTGAATGTGGTCCATCCCAGGTGATGAGCCCCATTCCCCTGCAGATGTGTCTGTGAGGGTTGGCTGTGGTCCCTGGGCTTGGAATTGCAAATAAAATGGGACATGATGGTCTGCCCACACATCTGAGCTGGCATGAACTGTAACTGTCTTTGCTTTGCTTCACTTTTGTCTTTTTTTTTGGTTTTTTTTTTGTTAGATCCCAAAACAGCCACAGAGACAGACACAGAGATCTGTGCAGAGTGGGAGATCAAGACCATTACTAGTGCACTGAAAACATACCTGAGGTAAGGAGAAAACCCTCATCTAGCTTCAGGAGGGGCTGGGTGATGGTCTGGGATGTTACTGCCCATTATTACAGACCCTTAGCAACAGTACTTTGATAGAAACAGAGCAGAAACTGCCCTTAGGGAGTTTATTCTGGCTTTTCCCTGACCTTCCAGCATGTTTGATTATGATCTGGGGAACACACTCAGCTCTGACAGATGCACATATCATACAAACACGATTTTAAAAGCTCATTCTTGCATCTCCTGCCTTGATTTAAGCTTTTCCTAAACTTTTCCCTATGGACTTTCACCTTCTGAACATGTGGCAGAAGGTGAGGGCAGTGCTGTGTAAGGGTGGTGGCTGGAGAGCTTTTCCAGACCCTGTGCTGAGCTTTACTGTAGTTATAATTTCTGTGTGTAAGTCAGTGCTGTTATCATCCTGGGTATCTTCCCAACAGGCTGGGGTGTTGGCAGCCAGCAGCATCTCATTATCCACAACATGCTTCTACCTGTTGTGACCACAGCTTCTTGCTCTCTGTGGCTGTTGTGTGTGTTGGGTTCTGTTTGAGAGACTGAGGGAGCACAAGAGAGAGGCTAAATCAAATTTGGGTGATGAGTGTAATTAGCTTGGTGGATCTCAGCCTAGAAAATCACAGGACACTACAGAATTTTGCACGATTGGCAACCTTTGCTCCAGAGTTTGAACTGTTGGCAAAGCAAATAGGAATGTGAGCAGCTCCAGTGTGTCCCTCTGAAAGGATGCAGCAGGGGGAGGGGCAAGAGGAATTGAACGGGAATGAGGATTGTGAAAGTTTTACAACTAGGCTTGTTTCTCTTTTTAATTTATTTTTAAACTTACTTGGAAATCATGGGCTCAATAATGCACTGAAACTCCGTTTCACTGAAGGAATGCTAAAATTAAAGATTAATTTAGTGACAAATAAATCAATGGTACTTATATAGATCTTATTCCTTCTGATGAGGGGAATTAATTAGAGTCACTGTTCCTTAATTCTGCACTTTTCAAAATGGAACTGAATTTCTGGTAGAGGCAAAGCTTTCTGTGTGTGGATTGTGTTCCTCAGATGTGTTTTGTGCCTGTTTCCTTTTTATCTTCCAGAATGCTCCCTGGGCCCCTCATGATGTACCAGTTTCAAAGGAGCTTCATCAAAGCAGCAAGTGAGTTTGTTGATGTTTATGGCCCTGCTCCCAAAGTGGAGCCTCATTTGCAAGTTACTGAGATTCCCTCTGCCCTGCTGCCTCCCCACTGACCTCCTGGGCTCCCATCCCAGAAAGCAGAATAAGAGTGGAGAGCCATGGGGCAGGTTGTTGTTTGGGAGGTGACCAGATGAAGAGGAAGCACAGATGGTGTCGGGAGCGCGGAGCTGGCAGCAGCTCCTGCTTGTTGTGGCCATCAGCTGCCAAGGCGAGTGCGGCTGTTGTTCCAACAACACCCACGGTGTTTGATGGGACCAATGGTGGCTCAGATGTCTGTGCTGTGTTCCTTTCACTGCCCTGGGAGAAGCGGCTTTGCTGTGAGCAGGTAACTCTGCGTTGGTAGCTGTGCAGGGAGCCAGGGCCAGGAGGGCTCACATGGTCCATGGCCATGGCGGTGGTGGCCTCTGTCAATGGCCCCACTTTGCTTCTGTGGATCCAACCATCCTGTTGAGCACCAGATGCTCCAGCCTGGCCTTAGCTGGGCACACTGGACATGCAGAAAGGGAACGTGCCAGTATTCCCATTGCTGGAATCACTCTGGTTACGGCCAGCTCTGCCCTACCCACCACTGACTGTTCACATGGCATCTGTTCTCGGCTCGCTTTTTCAGCCCATTAAGTGTATTCCTTTGGGAAAAACTGCTTGGAGTTGATAGGAAGGAGCAGTACCATGGAGAGTATCCACTGTGTGCCTAGGTGTGAACAGGTCCTTGGCATGTCTGTCAGGGTTAGTGTTATACCTCTTCCCATAACAAGACCCCCAATGCAGAGATAAATCATCTTCTATTTCCCATGCAGAACTGGAGAATCAGGAGTCCAGAGTGTCGGAGATCCACAGCCTCGTTCATCGGCTCCCGGAGAAAAACAGGCAGATGCTGCACTTGCTAATGAACCACTTGGCAAAGTATGTTTATGACTGATGTGTTTTTCTCTCTTTTTTCCACTTCCTCTGAAAGTTAATAGTGGTGGAAAAGTTTCCTTGTGTGTGTGTGTGTGGTGTTGAGTCATATCTGGTTGGCGAGAAACTGGAAACCCATACGTGAGCGAGCTGGGGGCTGAGCAGTGGAGGGGGGTGGGAGGGGGGGATGAGGAAGGCAGGGATAAGGGAGGTAAGGATGAGGGTGAGGGGCTTCCCAGCTGGCCCCAAGCCCTGTGTTGGCACCAGGAACCCATAAGCTACTGGGAATCTGATGTTGCTTTTAATGGCCTGGATTGGGGTTTGGCTGCCCATGAGGCAGAGCAGAGATGAAGCTCCTCATGGGGTTTCAGATCAAACCTGGCATTAAAGGACTAAAAGTGATTTCTTTACTCAACAGATGACTATGCTGGGGTATACTTTCTGCCTTTATGCACTCTGGTGAATCAGTATTACCGGGTCACCTTGAAACTTTGCGAGGGCAAAGGAATGGAATAATTTTTTTTCTTTCATTGATAGAGCTGACCTATAATTTCCCATCTTCCTGCTCTTGCAGGTTCCCATGGAAACCTTTGATTAGTGTTTTAAAAGGGAAGCCATCATCAGATGTTTGTGGCAGCCTCAAGGCTGTGGGGTCGGACCTGCTCTTGCCATTTGCACGAGTGCTGTGGGAGCAACAGGGATACAGCAGGACTGAGAAACCTGGGGAATGAGTTAATTGGGATAACTGCTCAGGAGAAGGACTAAAAGAACCCAAGTTATCTGTTTAAGTGACAAAGTAACAAATTATGGTTGAGATAGGCTTAAAACCAACTCCAGATGCTTTCTTGTGACATGGTTTTGTGTCTCTGTGGTCTCTCTGGCAAGGCTGTTAAAAACCAAAGATATTGTTTAGGTGTTGGTTTCAAACCTTCTTTATTTACAGCCTGAAGGCAGGGCCAAGTGGTTGCAGGTGCTCCTGTTGGCCAGATGGCATTGCCCAGAAAATTATGTGCCCTGTCCCTGGAAGTGTTCAAAGTCAGGTTGGATGGGGCTTGGAGCAGACTGGTCTAGTGGAAGCTGTCCCTACCCATGGCAGAGGGGTGGAAAGATATGAGGTTTAGGGTCCTTTCCAACTCAGACCGTTCTGAGATTCTATATGTGTGAGAAATCCACAATTGTTTGTTTTCCATTTAAAGGAAACCCTGGTGATGGAGTGAGACATGGAGAGGGGAGGCAGGTGTACAGTGGGGGTTGTGCTCCTTTAGTGGGGAAGGAACTGAAACAAAGCAAACTGCAAGTGTGGTGGTGTTGCCATTTTAGGAAGAGAAACAGCTCATAGTGTTATTTAATAGGAGAAAAATTATCTCAGAGAAAGGCAGAAAGCCGAGGAGCGAAAGCCTGCTCTGCTGAGCTCTCCCAGCTGTGATACCATTCCTGGGGGATCCTGGGCTATGGAGGAAGAGGCACAGCCCGCCCAAGGTGCAGGGGTTCACAGCATCCTTTCGATGTTGCTCCTGCAGCCCCTGCTCTGAGAGCAGCACCTTGATCCAGGAGCATTACCCTGATCTAAGAGCATCACCCTGCTCAAGGAGCACCTGGGGGGCAGCTGGGGACAGGACTTGTTGCCACAACTCTTCTAAATTAGCTGTTTGAGGTTACAGTGCCATAAAGTCATATTAAAGACATGAGTGGAGATAAATCTGCACATCTGCAGCAGATGTTTGGAGGGAGGGGCTGTGGTGCAGAGGGGATGGAGCCTGGCTGTCCCTGAGGGATGCTCTGAGGGGTGGAACCAGCCAGGGTTTGGGTTCTGCTGAGAGCAGGGCGCTCACAGGAGACATGGGCAAAGCCAAGGGCCCTTGTCTGGCCCTGCCAAGCTGGCTGCAGTGCTTGGAGGAGATTGTCTCATCTGTTTCTGTTTGGGTTTTTTTATTTTAAGTAACATATGAACAATCAAGATTTGCATGTTTATCAGATGAGCTAAAAAAATATTTCTCACAGTCTTGCAGTGGAGATCTCTGACACTAAAAACAGAACTTGGGCTGTATCAGTTGAAGAAAGAGCCTGTCCTGGGTGTTTTATGGCTTCTGGGTTTTTGGGGTGTACGTGCACTGCTGCACTGCTGCACTGCTGAGGGACGTGGGGCTCCTCATGTCATGGGGCTGCAGTTACTAACAGTAATAAAATGGTGCTAAGAAAGCTGATACATTCAAAAATGGCAATTATTAACATCAGTATCTGACAGGATAAGTGCTTTCAAAGTAGTTCAGCAGCATCCTTCCTCCTGCACAGCAGAGAAATGCAGTGGGTTCCCCATGGCAGCTGGGTGCCTCCAGAATTGGGATACAGTGAGAGAAGCTCACAGAGGAGAGAGAGAGGACAGAGCTTAGAACAGGAACAGGCAGTATGGAGGGGAAAGCACATATCAATAGAAAGCAACTTGATTTCTGCCTCTTACTGTATTTCCAAGCCTGCATACACTATATCATGTCTGCGTATCCAGGCAGTTATCCACGGGGAGACCCACAGCCGAAGTGATTCCTGTCTGTGCTCCTTCGTCAGGAATGTAATGCTGCAATTCCCTCCCCACTTGCATTATAATTTTGTTCCTTGATCCATGAGTAGGTAAACCCTTCAATTTTCTTTCTTGGGATATGTTCACACTGTCAGGATCTGTGATAAACCCAGCTGTAATTTGCTGTTCTGAGAGTGAGGAGATCTCTTTATTCTGATGTTTTTCTGAGGGGATCTCCGCAGGAAAACCTGAGCATCTGTAGCCCAGACCATCCTCTGCACCAATGCCTGCATCCTGATGGCAGTCAGTGAGACTGGAAGAGCAGCTGTGGCTGCCCCATCCCTGGAAGTGTTCAAGGCCAGGTTGAATGGGGCTTGGAGCAACCTGGTCTAGTGGAAGGTGTCTCTGCCCATGGCAGAGGGGTGGAACAAGATAAGCTTTAAGGTACCTTCCAACCCCAAACCATTCTGGGATTCTGTGATTAAACCAATTTTTTTTTCTGCCAAGTAAGTCAAAGCTAAGGGACTCACACTGTGCTGCTGGGCTGGTGATGGCTGTGCTGGAGGTGCTGCCAGAGTGGAGCTGGTTGCAGAAAATTGCCATTTTTCTTTGTGGACCTGCAACATCATCCCTGTCTCTTGCTTCTTTTTTTTAATGTACTTTCTCACCCAGAAGTCAATGCTATGGAGGTTCAGAGCAGGAGGATTTCACTCTGATTATATTTCAAGCATTTCAGGAATTATTTTTTGTGTGTGGCCATAATTTGACACCTGAGCTTTGCTTTGTTCCCATGGCAGTGAGTCCAGTTCTCCAACACAGACAGTGCTAGGCTTGTGCACTTTCTGCAGGGCTCCCAGGCCCTCCTGTGAGTTGGCATTGCTGCCACTGCCCCATGTGTCCCCTGACCTGCACACTCACTCCTCTCCTGGCTGAGGTCAGGACCATAGAGGAGGCTTCATCCGAGCTGTGTACATGTATTTAGCAGAATTAATTATTTCTAATCGCTCCCAGCCACAGCCTGGCCAACACCAACTGGTGCCCTTTGGGTTTGCTGTAGTGGTGTTTTCTAGTTTAAGTTTTTTAACCAAGAAGACAATGATTGTTATCTCTAGCACAAATTGTTTGCTGCTTATCAGCATGATGGTTTCCATGGGCTCTGCAGGGCGGCTGCTGTTGAGGATCCAGCAAAAACCCCCATTGGCGCGACAGAGCAGGGGCCAGACAGGGAGTGTGGTGCGTTCCGGAGGGCTTGCTGCTGAACAAAGGATTGTTGGCAAAGGAGAAGAAGAAGAAATTCCTCCAGGTCTTCTGCCTAAAAATACAACCAGTGTTTGTTTTCCTCGGCATGGAGCAGCCCCAGCCTTGGCAGCCCTGTGCCGCATACAGAGCCCTGCTGCCCTGCAGAGCCCCCCACAAGCTGGTCCCCGGTGCTCACCGTGGTGGGCTCTGTACCCATGACTTCAGGAACCCACCAAGACACCTGTGCAGGACCAGATGTGGCAGATGCCCCAGAAGTGTGCTTTTCAGTGGGTTGTTTTCCTGGTTTCTCCTGAAGGTGCAGCCGACGAGGAGGCTGACGCCTCCTGGCACAGCAGGTCTGATTTCATCCCCGTGGCAGCTGTTTATGCTGCTGTCTGGTAACTATTCATTTGCTTGATTTATGTATTGCTTCCAGTAAGTCATTCTTGTCCCGGACATTCTGGAAATTTCCACTAGCCACTGAGGCCTCTGAGATGCTCTGCTTCCATGTGCTCCTCACCTGATTTGGCTGCCAAAAGCAAACGGAGCTCTCTTTGAGCTGGTGTGGCTGGGCCAGGCAGTGATACTCCTTGTTGCCTTTGGGAATGCCATTTTTTTGCCCAGGCTCTGGTTTTTCCCCTTTTGGATCACAGCTCTGCTGAACCCTGGGCAAGTCCCACGAGTTGGAGTGACCTAAAGGATGTGGGTGGTCCTGTAGGTAGCAAAAGACAGGTCACATGGAAGTGACTCCCTGTAGGCATATACTGCCTTGTTGGAGCTGGGAGAATCCTGCATGGGGCTCGACTGTCCTGGTTCAGGCTTGTGTCATGCTTTTTTGCCCCTTTTTTCTTTTTCCCTAGTTGGGAATAGGTAGTCTTTAAGGTTCTTTCCAACCCATTCTGTGGTTCCATGATTCTGTGATTCGTGATTTGGAGCCAGAGGTGTCAGAGCTTCGCAGGGCACAGCAACACCTTCGGTTTCCCCTTTGCTCTCCTCTTCCTCACGTGTTTTGGTGGAGGAGCTGGTGATGCTTCCACAGAGCTCAGACAGCACTGTGCCCTGCAGCACTCTGTGTCTGCCCCCTCCTTGTCTGTTCTGCCTCCCTCTTACTCCTCTGGTTTTGTTTTTAATAAGATATTCTGCAGAATTAAAAAGAAAAACCACCATAAAAAGCCCTGTAGGTGTTCACTGGGTTTTTTGGGCTTGGCTTCCTGTAATGTGTAAATCAGCAAAAGGTTTTGTTCTGCTTGTGCAAGTGAACTTTTAACCCCCTCAGCCTGGATTGTCCATGGAGCAGCTCTGTGTGTGCAGGTAGCTTTTCCTTCCAAGCTTCTCCCAAAGATCTTTTATTTCCTGCAGGGTCCCCAGTTTTTAGCTGGAGAGGAATGAGCTCTGGAGCCTACAGCTCCTCTTGTTAGGTTCTTCCCGCACAACTCATGTCTGTAGATATGATTACAGGGATCTCAGACTAAAGCTGATGCCACCAACCTGGCATGATGATTTGGCTGCTCATAATGCAGGATATGCTGGATTTGCTGTGGAGGTGATGTAGTTGAGTATCTCTGCTGAGCTCCCACCGGACACCTGGGATCTCTGGGAGCAGCACCAGGCATTTTGCATTCCTCAAGTGTGAATTTTTGTGGGCTTGCATTTGAACTTGGTGTTGTTGGACAAAAGGTGTTGATAGCACATAATTATCTGAATTCTTTTAAATTATTTGTCACAATGAAACTGAAATTGTGTATGGAAACAGATTGAATTGAGAGCAAAAGATTTCCAATAACTGGCTGGTCTCTCCCTGGTGTGTCTGAGCCTTCCCTGTGGACCGAGTGGGATGGAGACATCTTAATGAGCACATCCCTTGATTACTCTGTATGAATAGACCCAGCGCTGTGCCAAACTCAGTTACAGAGATTTTAGTCCAAGCTTTGTTCAACAGAAGAAAGGAGACCATAAATCACCAGTGCCAAGCTGTCTTTGAGCTGTGGTTTTCCCTGGGATCTGGGATCTCCAGCTCACAGAATCACAGAGAAGTTTCGGTTGGGAGGGACATTTAAAGCCATCTTGTTCCAACCCATGTGTGTGTGGCAGGGCACGCAGAGCTGGGGGAGTGAGGGCTGTTTCAAATCATAGGGCAAAATGTGGCCCCACTGGCAAAGGCAGGACAAGTGTTTTGCCTGCTGTTGTTTGCTGTCACTTAGTTTGTTCTGCAAAACTGGTTATTCCTGTATTCCTTTTCTTCCAACACTGTCTTTTAGGAATTCAGTGTTTTGGAGAAGTGGGCACTAATCTTGATTTGTGAAGTGAATGTGCTCCAAAACAGTTTTAAGAGAAAGAAAAAAGTCAAACCCCCTCTTTGTTCCTCTTCCCCATGGCCACTGCACTCGTGTGAACATACAGGTGTGCACCAGGCACCTCCTGCGTTTGGCCCTGTGACCTGGCTCCAGCTGGGAGTGACTCCCTGCAGGGATAGTGGGAGCTGCACTTGCTCACCCCAATGCCAGTTCCTGCCAGGAGGCTCCCTGGGAGCCCGTTTACTTTGGCTCTTTTCCACACAGCAGGTTGTAGTCTTCGGCACAGCACTTACCGAGGCGGCAGATCTTTCAAAGGATTGTTTGTAACTTAAACCTCTCCTTCAGGCTTTCATTGCCCCTCTAGCTGTGTGGGTTTGTTGTTGCATTGGGACAGCACCAGCAAGTTCTGTTTTTGAAGGAAAAACCTGCCTGTTCAGCAGGGGCTTTGCTGGGGCACTGAGGCTGAGGATGGCAGGCACAGGGGATGGTGTTTGCAGCCATAGCAGCCCCCATTCCATTTTGTTAGAGGGTGAGGTCTCTTTGGCTGCTCTATTTGTGCAGGTGGAAACCACAGTGACATTTAATATCTAGTCGTGCCTGTGACTTTCACCAGGGTGTCGATGGAAACCCACAGTGCTGCCGATGCCCTGATGAGGTGCAGGGAATGTTCCAGCCTGGCGCCACTCAGCCAGGGTTGGTAAGCAAATCCAGGATCCCTCTGAGATCCCTCATCAGGCTCACCTCCCCCTAAGCCAGAGAGGATGGCTTTGGAAACCATGTTGGCTTGGTCTGGGAAGCCTGAACCAGAGCAGCGTTGCAGCGTGTTTTCCTTGCAAGTTGCAGCATGTTTGGAATTTGCACTGATCAGACTCGCTGATACCTCACATTTGGCCTCAGCATCTTCTCAGTGCAACATAAACCCTTTTCTTTTTTTTTTCTCTGGGAGTGAACCCAAGCATACAGCTGTGGCCAGATTCACTCAGAGAAAAAGAGTCTTGTTGGAGCAAGTCAAAGCGCTCAGAATCGGTGCAGGCACAGGTTTGGTCCCAGCAGAGCAGGGAACCCAAAACCAGTGCTGCTGCTCACTGAGACCCCTTTAGTTCTCAACATTGCAGCTGAAAGTTTCTGCATTCATCAAGTTTCCCCTTGTAGTTCCCTGGTGATCTGTCCTCCTCCTAGATCCGCTGGCCTCCATCTGCATTCCTGAGTCTTGGCTCTTCTCGCCGGAGTGGCGGGGCTGGGGAGACTGCAGAGCTGTGAGCCTGTGGCCTGCAGATCCTGGGCTGCAGACAGCAGGGTTTGTCCATATTCCAGATGTTCCCAATTCCCACAGCGTGGCTGAGTGAGCCCGGTGAGCTCCTGCCACTCCAGACTCCTCTGGCCCTTGAAGAGCTCCCTACATCCAAGAGCAGCCCAAAGATTGTGGATATGAGCCTCAATAAACACAGCAGAATAAAGGGATGCTTGTACAATTTGGAAGTGTGGCAGCTCTGTGCTTATGTGCTCCAGCTTGGGAATCATGGGATCATTAAGGTTGCAAAAACCTTTTAAGATCATTGATTCCAACAGTTAATCCAGCACTGCCAAGGCCACCACTAACCCATGTCCCAGGTGCCTTTTGAACACGAGATGAAGCAGAGCTGGCCCTGCTCCCTGGTTCTCCATGACCACCTCCCAGCAGCCACTGCAAACCGGTGTCCCTGTCACTTCCTCTCATGCACATGGGCCTTTTGAATACCTTAGGAATGTGTGATTGACCAATTTTGCTGCCTGGGACACCAGTGGGTACTGCTGCAGGTGGAATTGCACTGGTGGTTTCACCAGCTCTATGCTGGACCCTGTGGTCACAACATGCCTGCAATAAACACCTGCTGTGTTCCCAGCCATTGGACATGTTCCCAAGGCTGGGGAACAAACCCACCATGGGTTTAACGAGGAGTGAGTCATCCCCAGGGAGCTGCAGGACCACCATCTCCTGTGGCACAGCTCTCCCAGCCCCTGTAGAGAGGAGTGGCCAGCCAAGCCCATCACCCACTCTCCACCTACACACTCATACACTGCAGTCCAATTAAACTCAATAATGTGCAGGGATGAGTTAAATGCACTCAGGAACATTTCCCAGAACTCATTAGATTGTATCTGATAAATACCAGCAATTGTGTGCGCTTGCAGCCGTCTGCGTCCATCCCTCCATTCCTGGGTGAGATCCAGATTAAAGGGCTGGCAGTGGGGGCAGCTGGGAGCAGGGAGCTGTGGGGTTCCACCTGGACAAAGCCTGGCTGTGCTGAGCCTCCCTGAGCAGTGGCTGTGCTGCTGCACAGAGGGTTTCTGGAGCAGGTCCAGAAACCTGCAACGGAGCTGGGGAAGGGTCTGGAGTACCAGGAGCAGATGGAGAGGCTCAGCCTGCATAAAAGGAGGGTCAGGGAGGACCTTTTCATACTGTACAACTCCCTGACAGGAGAGTGGAGCCAGGTGGAGGTGAAGTCTTTTCTCAGACAAGTGACAAAATAAGAGGAAACAGCCTCAAGGTGTGCCAGGAGTTTTGAGTTGGATACTAGGGAAAATTCCTTCCTGGAAAGGGTTGTTCAGCCCTGGCACAGGCTGCCCAGAGTAGTGGTGGAGTTGCCATCCCTGGAGGGATTTTAAAAGCTGTGTAGACATGGCACTTGCAGACATGGGTTAGTGGTGGCCTTGGTAGTGCTGGGGGAAGGGTTGGGCTCAATGATTTTGGAGGGCTTTTTCCACCTAAACAATTCCATGATACTATGATTCTTTGGGTGAACTTGGTGGGCTCTCCCCAGCATGAGAGAAGTGCAGCTCAGCACACCCCAACGCCCCACCCAGGATGATGGATCCACAGGTCCCTCTTTGAGCCCAGTGTGCTGCCTGCACTCCCTCAGGTTTTTACATCTCATGCATGTCCCGAGTCAAAGGTAAGTGTTGAATTTCTATAAAACTACCCAGAGCAGTCTAAATAATTTGGGGGATTGCTGGCCTCTGTGTGATTGGCTTTTCAAATTAAACAATTCTGCTGGTGATGGCAGACAGGAGATAGATTTTTACCTGTAGCAATAGGAATTTTAGGTGCATTATTTTCCATCCTCTAAAGACTTGCTAGGCCAGCCACAACAAGCACTTCGTTTTCAAAGGTTTGTCCCAGGCACAGAAATAGAAATGCTCCAGACTTTGCCTTTGTTCCCTTCAGATGGTTGTTTGCTCAGAGATTTTGTTCTGAATCAGGGAAGCTATTTGAACTAATAATGGCACTTACGGCTGAGACTCAGAAGTCCAGAAGTTTCATATTGGTCCATGTTTTGTTGTCCTGGGCCATGGGCATGATGATGAGCTGCGGTGCTGATAGTGGCTGCATGGCCCTAACACTGGGCTGGTGCTAGATGTTGGCACTTTACTGGGAGGATTGGAAGCTCTGGTGCTGGCAGCAGCTGTGTGGCACCAGCGCTGGGTTGGTGCTAGGTCTTGTCTGTCTTACTGGGAGCACTGGGCAGCTCCCACATGCTGCACTCCAGCCTTCCACACCACTCCCACTGTACAGGTTTCTGTAGGTTGCTGTAGAAGCAGATGAGTTCTTTAACTGGATCTCAGTGAAAATGATTCTGAGCCATTGAGCAGCCTGGAAAGACCAAATTCATTAATCTTGGTAAGAGGAGCAAGGGCCTGTGCCGTGTTGCCCGCCCTTGGCACCCGCTGCCGTTCTCCTCCCCTGCACAGTGCCGACCGCGAGCCAGCACAGCAAGGGAATATTTACTGTTCTGTGCTTGCCCTGCACTGAACCTTGGCTACCAATTAGACTGTATTAAATTGTGTTTGGTCATGGTGGTGATTATACAGTATCCAGGCAACCCGGGCATAATCTCATTTAACACACAACATGGATTTACTCTGCTCCCTTCTCCTTTGTTGTGCTGAAAGTGAGTGTAAAGTGAGCGGTGTCCACGGACACCCTGGGGAATGACCTGCAGGGACAGAGCTCTCACAGGAGTGCTGGGCTTCTGGCCCAGGGTGTCCCAGTGTCTCAGCATCATCTGCTGGGTGCTGGCAGCGGCCAGCACGGCTCCTGGGTTGGCACAAAGTGAGTCAGGTCTTCGTGGAGGTGCTCATTGGTGAGGCACTGCTGAGCACAGGTAATCCTCTGGCCATGTAGCTCCAGCATGTCCCATGCTGCCAGGCTGATCTCTCACTGGTCCTGGAGGGAGGCATGTGGGAACCATCATGTGCTGAGAGGAGGAGGTATAGCCTGGAATCCTAAAGCCAGTGGTAGCTCGGCCTGTTGCGAGCTCCAAACACAAGTGCAGAGGTTCTGCATATTGCTCCATTAGTTGTTGCTTCTTCCTTATGCTGAAAGTCAATTCACCAAAGTGGGGATGGAGAGGGAGTGGAAAAAGGACCCATCGAAATTAATGTTAGTGCTATTCTTTCTGAATGTACCAAGGGCGAGAAAGAAACAGCAGGTTAAAAGTGAATGTTTGTAAACCTTCTAAAGGGCAGCTCAGAAACGGCACTGACAGTTCTGGCTGAACAGCCCCGGCATTAAACCCACTTGGGCTGAGAACACCCCATCTTTAGAAACCATGGCATTATTTCCTAGTACAAAAGATGATGAAGACATATAATTTAGAGAAAATTACCCTGTGGGTAATGGACATGGAATTTGAAGGATGTGAAAGGTGAATCATGTTTTGAAGCATGGCTGTGGGTGACCCAATGCAGGGAAGGCTATTGCTGGAAAAGTACCTGGGATGCAGATTAGGAGTTCATGTGCCACTAAGGTTTATTCCAGAAAGGAGCCAGATTTCATGGCTGCAGAATGCCTTCTGCACTTCCAGAGGCAAAATAAAACACGTTGAAGAGGAGTTTGATGATAGAGCCAAGGGCCATCCATATGGGTGTGTGGACATTCCTTGGGCTGGTGCTGCAGGACCATGTCCTGCCTGGTAAGCCATTAATAGCTCAGTCTGAAATAATTACCAGGACCATGCACAGCTGCCTCGCTGTAATGAGCCAGTGACAGTGCAATTTATTAGAGTGATGTAGGACATGGTAACAGTAATGAGAAATGGAGGGACCTAATTTTGTACGACTTAGATCAATTCGGTTGTTTTTTTAATAAATGAACGTTGTTTTACTAACCACAGAAGATCACTAAAATTATTATTTTATTAGTACTTTTCAAAGCCATTTGAATTGCAGCTGTGTTTCTCCAAATCCAGTCAGGAGCATGTGAATGTGGTCTGAAATATAGATGTTGCAATGCAAAAATGTCTTTGAGGTTTGTAAGTGTCTTGGTGAGGAGATGGATGGGAGTGAGGGGAAAGTTTGAATCCTCGTTCAGTATTACATAGAATATAATTGTTCTTATTGGAATTCTGCCTTTCTTGCTGCTCCATGAGGTTGTGACTCCCTAAGGAAAATTTGCATCCCTCTCCCAGCCCCGTGGTTCCGGTGGTGCTGGTGTCACTGCACAGCTTGGCATGCTCTTGGCTGTGGTGAGGATGGGGATGGCAATGGGGAGGGTCTCTGTGCCTGCCTGGGAATGGGAATGTCCAGCCTGGCTGGGGTGGCAGCAACCCTGTGGGCACCAAGTCACCTGAGCACAGGCAAGGTTGTCATCTCTGTGCTGGAGCCTGTTTCCAGGACAGCCCATCTCCCACAGTGTTTACTGACACAGGAGATTTCCTGCACATTTGTGATAAAATATTCAGAACTTCCTGACAGTGGGAGCAGTTACGGGTAAGAGGGAAGTCCCGCCAGCTCCTGAGGGGCTTTGGCCAGGACCTGCCACCTTTGAGGCTGGATCCCAAGTGCCGACTTGGTGGAGGTAACAACTTTGCCTGTTCTACAGGGGTGTAACAAGCACTGGGATGATGCTTCTTGCCTGGGCAGTAAGTAGGGCTGTTGTTGGTGTTGGGAGAAGCTAGACCAGCAGCTCTGAGCCCCCCTCAGTGATGAAGTTCCCATCTGCTGTCTGAGGAACTGTATATAGAGATGAGGAATGTGTTCCTTGCTGGTTCAAGTGCAATTGGATGGAAAAGGATGAAAAGCATCTTTTCTTTTAAGTCAACTTGTGCTTACAGTGTGCTAAAATATACTGAGTGTGCACACAAATGTCTTGGCCACAAGATCAATAGTAAAAGCTCACAGCAATAACTTTTTGGGGCAGTCCAGCAAGTGAGTCTCTGCCCCACTCTATGCTGTTCCCCTTCATTTGCCCAGGTAAACAGCTGAGAAAGAGTAAAGGGAAAATACACTAAAACTCCTTTAGGCTAAAATTTTGTGAGCACGTAGCCTTAAGCCACTGTGTTTCCTGGCTGAAGAGGTCAGGAGAAAACCACAAGGCAGACTTGGGGAGTCGGGACTGAGGGCTGCACCGCAGGTCCCAGCTGTGCACCCACACACCTGTCCCTGTGTGACTCAACAGAGTCCACAGTACCCGGTGGGTTCCGTCTGCGCCTCAAGCAGGTGTTTGCCACGGAGCAGCCAAGCACCTGGTCCCTGGCATCTGTGGTGTGACACAGGCAGGGACTGCTGGGCTGCCTCCTGCTTGCAGTGTGTCCTCAGTGCACAGCAACGTGTCCTCAGGATGAGACAGAGCAGAGACTGTGCCCCAATAGGGCTACTGAGGCTTTGCACCACTAAGACTGGGGAGCAACTGGAGCTGCTCCAAGGTAACCCCTCAAATACACCATGTCTAGAGTGCCACATCCTCAGCATGAGCTGCTTTGCTTTTCTGAACTGATCAGTACCCTCTTGTGAGCATAAAAAGAGAGGGAGATAGCAGAGAGGGAGCTTGAGTGTTGGTGGGTCCCTGGGTGAGTGGATGCCCATCTCAGGTGGGTTCCTCAGCAGCATGGAGAAGGGCACATATGGGGCACAGGGATCTGGGGGTAGAGCCCCATTACCACCTCCCAGCCAGTTTGAATGGCCTGAACAGGCCTGACCTCTGGTGCAGCCCAGTGCTGGAATGGCTGAGACGGAATTGGCCTTTGGAACATATGAGGTCACTCATTGAGTTGGAGAGCAGCATGTGTCAGAGGTCCAACAATTTGTTTTCAGAAGGGTTTTAGGCATTAATGATTCAAAATGTTTTCCTGGGAGTGGTTTGCAGCATGAGGCTCAGTGGCCGGTGTGGGGTTGGGGTTTTATGGGATTAGTCAATTCATGAAGGTTGAAAGGTTTCCAGGAATACAACAGTTAAATTTGTACTTTTCCACATGGCTGAGCCTTCAAGGAGCTCACCAGGAGCGTAAAAAATGTAAACAGCATCGTAAGCCTTGTGCCAGCCATGAGGCAGGGAGAGCAGAAAGGGGGTTCCCTGTGGATTAGTTCCATCACCTACTTCATTTTCTTTCTCTTTTTTTTTTTCCCCAGAGTTGCAGATAATCACAAGCAGAACCTGATGACTGTTGCTAATCTGGGTGTGGTGTTTGGGCCAACGCTGCTTCGACCTCAGGAGGAAACAGTCGCTGCCATCATGGACATCAAATTCCAGAACATCGTGATTGAAATTTTAATAGAAAACCATGAGAAGGTAATGGCTCCCTGGCTTCTTTCAGTGTCATTAGTTTATGGAAAGGAATTGGTCTCTCTTTCCTCCTCTCCCAGGGCCCCCCTCACTCCTTGTAACCAGCAGCACCAACAGCTTCTCTGCAGGCAGTAGGGCTGTTCCAGGGAGGGGACAACTGACCCCTCCCTGGCACTGTCACCAGTGAAGGACATAGCTTGGGAGAGGGCACAGTGGTGCCAAGATTGCCTGTTCCTGGGCTGTGGTTGTGTACCCAACCCTGCTGGTAGCCAGCCTTGTTTATGGTTATCCCAATGTGAGTCAGCATGTCTGTGTCTCCATCACAGAAATCTTCCTTCTCCCTGCTTTCCACTGTTTAATAGGAATTTGTTCTTGATTTCAAGAGATAAGCACTAAAGGAAACAAGTGCAAGATGTACGCCTTGGCTGGCTCCTATTTTACTGACTAAATCCAGGTTTATCCAAGTAATAGCTTTATCCACAACATTTATCTCCTGAATCCTGATGCATTTGTGTTTGTTGGCCATGAGGATGACGTTTATCAGTGGAACAGCAGTGGCTTGGTGGGGCCATGATGCTGGCTGTCCCTCCCCACTGGCTGCATGGGGTGGCTGCAGGTGCTAAAAAATGCCATTTTCTTCTAAATTCCAGTTCCCTGATTGTGATCTTATGTTAGTCTGGTTTTGGTTTAGAAAGAAGTAACTAAAGAAGTAACTAATTTGTTCATGTGGGCTACAAAGGCAGAAATAGAGACCATCTTTCCCTGACCAGGGTGGTGGTACAGGGTGCCATCATGGCTCTTGTGTGGGGCTTTGCTTGTAGACATCTTGAGGGTCACCTTGGACAGGTTTGTTGTGTGTTCACATGCAAGGCTGAGCCTCTGATCTGTGTGGTGTGGGCAGCAGTCCCAGGGCACAGATGCATGGAGCTGCAACAGGGCATCAAACGTGCAGCCAGTGGGGACAGGAAAATGGGGTCTCTGGTTCTTGGGGATATTGCTTCCACTGGGACAGAAAGGCTGTGGTATTCATTTGGGATGGAAGAGCTTAGGCACATTCTCCTCAGGAAGGTCCCTGTGCATCAAGGTGTTGCAGCCCTTGCATTTGACTTCAAATTACATCTGCCATTGAGAACTGCTGCCCTCTGGGCCATCTCCTGTGGGTCTGACACCAGATCCTCTGGAAATGTGAAGTAACCTTGGGACAGGAGTAGGATTAGGTCTTGGGGAGGAGGGGATGATGTCTCTGTGTGCCTGCCAGGTGTTGCAATGAAGCAAACAGCCTAAGAAAGCCGAGCAGGAGGTACATGCCCTACTCTGCTGCCCAGAGCTGCCCTATGAACCCCAATGTCGCTTTGCTTAACAGGGTTTATCCATGAGCAATTCTCAGCCTTTTCTGTGTGTTATTGTGTCTACAAAACGTTAATGGGTTATAAAAGATATCCTGATTCTCTCTAATGCCTCCTGCACTGCCCACACCTCTCCCTGCCTCCACAAGAGCAGCGGGAGGGCTGGTGCTGAGGGTGCAGTGCAGGCCATCAGATACTTGGGCTGACTGAGGGCTTTAACAGAAATACAATGTTATGGTAAGATCTCAGTGCTGAAGTTTTAGCAAAATAGTTTCATAACGATGTTCCAGCTGCATTTGAAATGAGGCTGCTTTTAGTCACTGAGTTCCTCATTGAAGAGCATTTATGTCTTCTCTTATTATAAAAGAAAAAAAAAGGAAACAGAAACCTGGAAGTTTGTTTTCAAGTGTGCTGTGGGAATTGCTGTGTAAAATGCAATTAATAAATCAATACTTTTATCTTGTTTGGTTTATATATTTCATTATATTTCCCAGGTAGAATTTATTACTGAATGCAAGGGCACATTAAAGCAGACAGTGGCTGTGCTGGGTGTGGGGAACAGAGCCTGGGACAGGCAGGGTGCCCTGAGACTGATGTCAGCCCCAGTGCTGAGGATCCTGCCCCCCAGGAGCTGCATTTAGCCTGCAGAGCACAGGGCTCATGGTGGGGTCCCAGAGCCATGGAAGGCACCTGAAGCATGTGCAGCTGTGTCAGGGTTTGACGTGGGAAGCAATGAGCCACGAATAGCCCAGCTAACTGGGACTATGGGCTACGCTAGAGTGGGCTGATGGGGTGCTGGGGAGCGCTGATGGGGTGCAGAGAATGGGGTGCTGGAGTGGGTTGGTGCATCAGCCATGCAAGAGGCTGGGGAGACTGGGAGCCAGCCACAGCGGAGGTGGGAATGACTGTGGGCAGGCACGCCGGGTGACAATGTGCAGTGCTTCTTGCAGAGAGTGTGGCTGGGGCTGCCTCTCCCTCTGCTAATCCCTGAGCCCAGGAGAAATGTGTGAATGGGCACACTGTAGCTCCCCAGGAAGAGCTTCATGATCCCTCTGTCTGTCCCACTGTGCTATCAGATCCAAGCACTCACCAGGCCGGGGCTGTCTTGCTGCGTTCAGGAGCTGGGAATGAGGATTCAGCTCTAATTCCTGTGCCTTACGCTGGCTGCTGGCTCCAGAGCCGATCTCAGGCCTAGACAGCGAGTCCCTATGGACAGAGAGGCTGGGAGCAACGTCCTCTGAAAAGCTGGGGTGTGATGTCCTCAGCCACGTGGTGCTCAATCCACTGGGAGCGGGTCATCAGCCCCTGTCAAGGGCCAAGCGCTGCCCTTCCCTTCTGCCCCTGCACTCTTTTGGGAGAGACAGGACATTGACATTTTTGGCTGAGGCATCCTGGCACTTTATCAGGGATTTGTAGGAACCATCCTGGAGGCTTGGTGTGTGTGTGTGTGTGAAGATGTTGTTGTTCCATGAACTGCTGACAGCAGCCCTGCTCGCTGGTGGCGTGTGATGGCGGTGACTGTGGCAATGGCCACGGGCTCCAGAGGAGTCATCCCATGCTGCGCCGAGCATTGAGCTGGGCCAAAATGCAGACATCCTGTTGGGAACCTCTGGCCACACTGGTTAACTGTCTGGCAGGGACAGGTAGAGCAGGAAAGACACTGAGGGATGGTGTTTATTGGGCTCCAATAAAGTAAAGGGAGACCTTGAGAGAGCTGGTCTGGAGGCGGCACTGCTGTTGTCTGAGCCCGGGGATCCAGAAAAGGAACAATAAATAACCAAATATCAACAACCAACAAAACTGCTGCTCTTTGGGTTCATGCAGTTTTAAAATTCCATCCCCTTGAGAAAAATGTGATTACTCAGTTTTCTGACAGCTGTGGCTGGAAGTTGCAAAGACTTTCCCAAGCTGGTCTGCAGGCGTGGGAGCGTGGACGCCAAGGCTGCACCGCAGGGGCACCGGGGGGATGATGGTTGGTCTATCTGGGACACTTGCCAACACCTGCACCACAAAAAATTCAGTAGACTGCCAGAGTCAGAATTTTTCTCATCTTACAATGTGCACCTTGGGTGAAAAATAGAGAAGAGGAGTTCAGACAAAGTGGGAATGTGGAATCTAGGCAATTGTACCCAAAATGTTGCCCTGTTGAATGTGTCTTCCTCGGCGGCTGCGCTGTGGAGCGGTTGTAGAGCGGTGCAGCACAGGCAGGTGGGCAGCTGTCCTGTTCGAAGGATGATGCCAAAGAACAACTTGTTTATTATTTTTAACAGATATTTAACACAGTGCCAGAGACTCCGGCGTCAAACTCCCAGCTGCTGTTATCCCGCAAGAAGAGCACGGACTCGAAGACTCCCTCCTGCAGCGAGCGGCCGCTGACACTCTTCCACACGCCCCAGCCCAACGAGAAGCGTAAGTGCCCAGCTGCCCTCCCAGCCCTCCATTTTTGCCCTAATCATGCCTTATGGATTGTCATTCCCGTGCCATTCCCATGCAGTTTTACTGCTGTCAGTGGAAGAGTTGATTCCATAACAGGGTCAGGCTTCGGTTTCCCCCGCTGTCGCGTTGGTGGGGAGTGTGAAGCTCTCCTGGCATCTGAGCCCTTAACCAGGGCTCAACATGAGGCTGCCTCAGCATGGGATAAAGTGTTGCTGTCCCTTCCCCACCTGACAGGCCCCTGCGTGTTCCCCTTCTCATGTTCCTCGCCCCCATCATCGCCGTCATCAGCTGCCGGGACGCGGGTGCCACACCTGTGCCAAGGGTGGCCACCCGCCGACATCCCCACAGGGCGGCCCTTTTGGGATGCCCTGAGGCACTTTTCCTTTTACAGACAGGAAAACTTGGCCAGGAGGTTTGGCATTTTCCTGAGGATTATGTACCATGGCAGTTTAAAAATGTTGGAGCTCATCTTTCCATTTCTGTCGCTAATTGATGCTCCAGATATCTGGGTGAAAGAGCCAAGGCCCCATCCCTGCTCATGGGGTGGCAGAAATGTGTCTGCTCAGGCTGTTGCTTTGCATTATAGCATAAACCCAATTCCCAGCTCTCTGGTTCTTCCACGGCATATGCTCCTGGAACCAATTGGAATCTCTCCCAGTTTGGTAAAAATGCGGGACAGGTGCACGTGGAGCAAGGAGCAGGGGAAAGCTGGAGATAACCCAGCTCCCCAGGGTGGACTTTGCTGACTTCCAGGGTGATGGACTTTGCTGACTCTCAAAACATGTGAGTTTGTCTGATTGAGTTACTGTTAATTATCAGACACTCTCATTTCAGAAGGTGCTGGAACGATCTGTGTGAGTTTGAGGAAGCAGTGGTAGCACCAGAACGTGCTCTGGGAATGGCATAGCACGACTGTTGGTGGAGCCTCAAATACCAAAAGCTGCTTTTGGAAAATTCAGCCACAATAATTTATTTGCTGCTAACTATGCCATTGCTTGTCACACTCCAGGGTTGCTGGGCTGGTGAAGCATTTGTGTGCCATCCTCCCCCCGTGCCTGGAAGAGGAAGCGAACTTGTGTTTATTTCTGCATTTATTTATTCCCAGATGAAGCAACATTTTCTCAGTTTCCTTCTGAGAGTCTATAACCTCCTGTGCCTTTGGGAAGCTGCTACCATTTTACTCAGTGTTTGCCATCCCTGCTACACTTGTCCCTTGAAGAATATTTGAGGTTACTTTCATCTTCTTCTCATCTTACTCTCATCTTGTCTCTTCTTCCGCTCTTCATCCTCTCTTCGTCCTCTTTTCATCCTCTTCTTTCTTGCTGGTCCAGAGATACGCCAAGGCTCAAAGTCAGGCTGAAGCACAAGGGCTTGGGCAGCAGCTCAAGCCCAACGGAGCACCGCAGAAATTGAAAGCTGAACATTGAGGCTAGAAACATTCAAAATGGGAACAAAGTGCACATTTTTTAAGACTGAGAGTGGTTTGACAATAAGAAGTGAAGTGGGACCATGGATTTTCCATTACTTGAAATCTGTTTATCAGAGTCCAATATTTTTGTAAAATTTTCACTAGAATTCATCATACAAAGCTGTGTGTAAGTCCAAAATTATCATGTTCAACAGACAGGGTCATACAAGAGAGCGGATTAGATCATTATGATTAATCTGTGATTATAGTGATTATTTTGTTGCTAAACATTCACATTTTTGTCCACAACTGACCCAGGGGCATCTCAGAGAGAAGCTGCAGGTCTGGTTTATTAACAGGAGCTCTTGCTCTGCCACACTGTGGTTTGCAAGGTGGCTCTTCTGCATTCTGGAAATGCTCTTTAGCTGAAAGGCAGTTCTGGTCTTGTAGCTATAAGACCAAATTAAATCTCCCAGCAAAGAATCCTTCATATAAGCTTTTAAAAACATGAAGGAAAACACACTTTCAGCCCTTTAAAAAGGAGGAAATAAAGCAGGAGTTTCAGATTCTGCCATTCATCTCCCTTCCCCTTGAGCTGAAACACTTCCAGTTCTGTGGCTGACGGGGACTTTAATTCGATATTGGCTGGTGGCTGGTGTGGAGATTAGGCAGACAATCCACACTGATTTATCAGGCTTACAGAGCTTATTCATGGACTTCAGTCTTGGGTAAAAAATGTTTGGAAATAATCTGTATTGTTAGTCCACACTCTGGGAACTCAGGTCGGCCCTGGATCCAGCAGGGCTCAGCACAGGCAGTCCCAGGGTTTGATCACCTGTGTACAGGTGGTCTGTCACAGACTGCCCAAACCCTGCTCTAGCAGACACAAAACCAGAGGGACTTGTCATTTTTAGGTCCTTAGGCAGCTTCATTTCTCTCCTATTTCATCTGCTGGCTCCCATGTCTGCATGTTGATCTTTGTGGAGGTGAGCACTCTGCTTTTCTTTGCTTTTCCCTCTTTGTCTTCTGCATGGATAGTCTTTTTCATCACAAGGTACTGGTGCCCTCTGAGCCTGGAGGGTTCAACTTCCACAGAGCTGGGGACAGAGAGGTGTCTGTGCTGCTTGTCCCTATGGTGGCTTGTTGCAGATCAAGATTAATGAAACTCAATTTCAGGAATGTGTTGTTGTGTATCAACATAATTAACACATCCTTGGCTTTGACTCATCTCTAGAAGATAAGCTCAATCTCAGATAAAACAAGTTTTAGCCCTGTCCTGCTGCCATGTAAGTGCTGATTTTGTCCAGGTACCCGGGAAACGCAGCAGCTCCAGCAGAGGAGCAGGTCAAGGAGCATTGGATTCTGCTCTGTGCATCCACAAACCTGTGACTGATGTGGCTTTTCCCCTTGGAGCAGTGGTAGAGCTGCCTCAACACCCTAAGACAACACTCCTGCCAGGCTGTTTTACAAGCAGTTCCTTTCTGCTGTGCGCTCAGAATTAACTTTTCACATATTTCAGTTCCTCTTTGAACTCTTATCTCTCTTTAAATGTGCACAGGATATGGATGAATATTTGCACGTCCTCCTTGCACAAGCAGAGATGGCAATTAAAAGGGTTTGAGAACAAGGATTTCCATATTTTATGTGCTTTTTTGTTGTAGTTTGACTGTGTTATTCTGCACTGGAAAAATGATTTTGGAAAGATGTATCCTTGAAGTAGGACTGTCTATGTTTCCTGCAGGTGCTTGTCTTGCAGGAAAGCAGCATCCCAGAAGCAGCAGCTGTCTGCCTGGGGCTGCTCTCGTGCCATCAGTGTTGCTAATTGCTTCTCACAATTACAATTACTGCTCGTATGTAAAAGGCGTCTCCTGGAAATGAGTTAATGGGATTTTAGATGATTTGGGGCAGAGCTGAGACGGGGCCTGTGCTGTGGTGTCAGCTTGAGATGCACAATATTGTCATTGCTGAAGTTACACAAATAATGGAGTAATCTCTTAATGTGATCAAGAGGAACAGGAGTCTCTGAGAAGCTCTGGACTGTCAGCAGAGCAATGCCAGCACTTCCCCAGCACCAGGGGGTGCCCAGCACATCCTATTCCTGATCAGATCCAAAGTCTTTCCTCTGCCATGGCTCTGCATTTTGGAAGAGCTGAACTGAAATGGAGCAGAGACCCCCATTCCCTTTCCCCAATAGGTCTGGCCAGGAAAGAGCAACAGTAGTCAAGTATGAGACTGAAGCATTTTTTGCTGAGATGAGCTTTAATTGAGTGATCTGTCCTGTTCTTGATCTAAAGAGTTGTCCTGCTCTGTTACCCAAACACTTCATCCCCTGGGAGCTGATTTCAGTCACACAAATCCATTTCTGTGAATAGTTTACATTTTAATTTTTTTCAGGTCAGGGCATTTTGGACATTTTTGGGAATATAAAATACTACTGTGTTGAGAAAAGTACATATTTTCTTACTAAAAATGGTGTTCATTTAAATGTATCTCCATCTTAATACCAAAAGAACCAAAGACCACCAGGTATTTCTTTTGGTTTAGTGTATAATATCTCTGTAACTAACTCTGAACTCTGGGGAGATGCACCCAGTTTGCTCTGGGGCAGAGTTTGCTGGGAGCATTTGATGCCTTCACAGCCATTTGCTCTTTACTTTGCTTGCAGTGGCAGCTGATGTTTCTTGGGTTTTGGTGTTTTTTAGAGGAGAACAGGAACAGTATCCTCAACTCCAGCCTGGAATCCGTCATCTCTTCAAATGTAAACAGCTTCCTCAACTCCAACAGCGCTCCCCAGCCCAGCCTGAACTCGAGTGATCTTGAACTAGAAGTAATTAAACCCAACAGGCCAAATTCCCTGTAAGTACAGTGGTAATTAGTGTTTTATAGACTCTCCATCCTTAATCTTTAATCAGGGCTGTTTCTTACACTGAATCCCAGCAGTTTGCTGAAGAATACAATTTAACATTTTAATTTTTAATGGGCACCAGGCATGTGCCCTGCATTTTTAACTTGGTCTAAGTGGTGGAATTAGTTACTGTGCGTTACATCTGCCAGCAAGTTCCAGCTCTGATAGTTTTGCCCATGTGGAGTATTTTTGAGCAGAACTCCCCAGTGCTGCCCAGCCCATCTGGTGATAAACCCAACACATACAAAGGACTTTTCTTCCGAGTTCAATTCTGTGACTGTTGTCAGTACAGTTGATCTCCAGCCAAATCTGTGCTGTTGCTTCTGCTATTGCTTCCTTCATCTGGAAAGTTCAAGGGAAAAAACAGCGACCTTAGCAATGCCTCCCTGGGGATGGCCAAGTTATTTACGAAGTCCCTGAACTTGCCACAGTGGAGCCCTCGCACGATGGCGGCTCCGCTGGGGGAATTTCCTTCCTGCCGCAGCTTGGCTGAGCCTGATAGCATTTTCCCACAGAACCTCCCGTCCTTGTCATGTGAAGATCTGCTCAGATCTTCAGGAACTGAACCCAATTTCCCCCTGGTGCTCCTTGACACGCCTCTGCACATCCCCGTGGATCGGCTGGCGGGAATGCTGCTCCCACCACGGCAGCTCGTGGCCTTGCTGTGGGCTGCAACCTTCTCAGTTCAGGGAGACCTTCCTTCCCACTCCTCCAGTCCTCAAACACTTCCAGTTCCAATCAATCCATAGCAGCCCCCATCCCCTGAGAGAAGACAGGGACATTCCTGATTTAGCTGGGTACCAGGGGAGGGCTTGGCTTGGCCAAATGCCAGGACAGGTGCTGCAGAGTTGGTGAATCTCATTGCTGCTGTTGGCTTGACTGGCAGCAGGGTTGGGTCTGGGGGTCTGGGGTCCAGCCCTCACTCCAGCATGTGGGATGGCTCTGGGCCCTGCCCACCCTGGTTCTCCCAGCAGGAAGGTAAGTATGGAGCAGCCAAGACAGGCTTCATCCAGCTTCATCATCCACTCTGTCTCCTTCCTCATCATCACTGCCAATAAACCCTGAGCTGCATAAGCAGCACACTAGCCTCTCCTCAGCACTCTTGGAAGCAGGATTGTGAGACCCAGCCCCACACCATGCCTGCTGCCTGTGGATCTTCCCATTGTGGGAGAGCTGCCTTCCAGGAAATTGTGGGGGCAGGACAGAGCATCCAAAGGTAGGACACCTCCAAATCAAGACTGTGCTTTACATATGTTACATATGGAGCAAAGATGAATCTCTGTCTCATGCCTGGTTGAAGCTCTGGAGTCAGTCACATCCCATTCCCCCAGCAGGATGGTTTTAGTTTATTTATCCTTCTGGGGAAAAAAAATGGTGTGGCTTATAATAGAGAAGGTTTGTCAGCTCAGATCTTCTGGGACCTTACTGGGATTGTTTGCCAAATTCACAGTTTTTCAGATTCCAAGAGCTGCCTCTTACTAATAATTTCTTTCTTAACAGAAGTTATAAAGAAATTCAGCAGAATAAATGAGTCAAAGCTGTGTGTCACTTTGGGGAACGGAGGCACCATGCTGTCCCCGAGGGATTAGGTGAGCAGGCTGGCACTGAACGAGGTGCTTGTGCCAGTTTAGGGGCCTCTAGTTCTGCAGAGTGAAAGAGGGCTGAGCAGGGCAGCACTGGCAGCTTGTGGCTCTGACAGTGCTTGTAGCATTCAGTGCTTTTCCTCAAATCCAGTGATTATGGGATAATTTATGCACATGTAGGAACACATGACTTTTTCATCTGTGTTGAGCTGAAGTTTGAAAAGTGAGTAGTACCACAGTGCAGATATTCTCTATGACCCCAACTATTTAAATCAAATGCCTTTGATCCAGTCTTGCAATGAGAAATTAGGCATCTGACTTGATTTTATTCTGATTAAACTGTGTGTACAGACGTCACTCAGCCCTCTGTGCCTGCTTGGCCAGGAGCAAAGGCTGTGCCTGTGGTTTTGACAGCTCCGTGGGGTTCTGCCCTCAGTGGGCAGTGCTCGGGGAGGGGGTGGGTTTGCAGTGGTGAGGGTGAGGAGGGCTGCCAGCAGTGGGTCTGTCCCCAGCCCTGCCCCGTGGCTGCGGGCTGGGTCGGGGCAGGGTGTCTGAATAGTGCCAGTGTCTGGTGGCTCCGTCCCCGCTGCTCCGGGGGGCTGCCCAAATAATGTCTTTATAAAGCCGCTTCTGTTTTTCCAAGCAGCTGAGTAATCTGGGCTTTGCAAGAAGCCTTGGGCAGCCACACACTCTGCCACTGGCTGTGGCATCTGGTGCTGCTTTGCAAGGGGTTCTGGTGCTCCTCAGAATTACCAGGCCCATAATTAGGGTCTATGGCTGTGGGGAGGCTCTTGGGGTACCTTGGACTTTGAGCTGCTTCAAACACTCTGCCAAATTCTCTGCTGGTCCTGGGAGACCCATGTCTAGGCTCTGCTTCAGGACTTTGGGTTTTTTGTTGCATTCTTCACTATTTTCTGTAATTTTTTAGCTGTGGACCAGGGACACAGTGAGGCCCCATTCAGGAGGTCTTGGCTGTCCTGGCAGCCCCCCCAAGCTGGTCAGCTGCTGAGCTGGTCGCTGCAGGGAAAGGAGTTGGGTCATTTCGATGCTTCTTACTAAGCTCAAAACCAATGTTCTTGTGGAAATAACTCTGGTGGATCTCAGTGGGAGGCTCCTTGGAGTACAAACATTGAGGCCTGCAGGTCCTAGGAGATTTCTTGTGTTCCTTTTTGCACAGTGGGCACTGATGTGCCCAAGGTGGCCTTTAAATGTGCAGCGCTGTAAATTGTGAGCACCATCTGTGAAATGAGAGATGTTTGTTTGAGCTTCTGTTTACAAAAGCTTCTTGGCTCCCTGCTAAATGCTCATGTATCCCCCAGGTTTGCTCCACCGGGAGCTGCGCCAGTTCCCAAATCCCCCTTGAGAGTGTGTGTCGCTTCTTGCCAGGTCTCTGGGCATGATGGTGTTCCAGCAGTGGCTGTGCTGGGGAGGAGGTCCCCCTTCCTCGGTGCTGGTACCTCCATCCCCCACCCCAGAGGAATGGGGTCCTTCTGATGTGCCTTCCCTGGATCACAGTCCCCCTTCACCAATCCAGAGGGAAATGGTTTTGCGGCAGGACCCAGGCTCTTCCTTCCCAGCCACCAATTGGGCTTTTACGATGGGAATGCATTTATTTATTAGGGCTGGGTTTATTTTTATGGAAAAACTGCTCTGGGCAGGAGTTGTACTGGGTGAGTCAGCGGGACTGTCCTGTGCCAGGAGCTGTCACTGTGGCTGCAGGCGCCTGGAGACCAAGACTGGCTCCCAGGGCCACCAAACCCCAGGGAGGCATTTGTGTTCAAAGCAGTGCTGGGGTTCTGTGTCCCATCAGTTTTCTTTATCCTGTCAGACTTCTTTATGCTGCCTGTGCAGAAACCATCTTCTTTAGGAAACACGGCAAAACCTGAAGCAGAAAGCACTGTGTTTCTAGGACTGATATATACTTAGCTGAAGTGGAGGAAGTTTTCAAACTAAATGACATGATCATGAAAATAGAAATATTTAAGACTGTGGGGTTTAAACCCTTCAAGAGAAGCACAGTGCTGCAGTGGATCTGCCTGGGCAGCCTCTGATGTGGAGGTATTGCTGTAGATAACCAACACCTTGATTGGGGTTTGCTTTGTTTTTTTTCTCCTGTTTTATTGATCCGTTGGTCTCATCCGTGTCCTCTGTATCATTCAAAGCTCTCCTCAAAGGGCCCTGCTGTGCTGGGGGTATGAGCAGCTGCTCCAAGTGCTGAGGGCAGGTCAGAGATGAGTGCTGCAAACACAGGCAGCAGTAGCCAGGTCGTGTTACAAACACAACCTCCTTAGACTCACCTTGTACTGCTTAAAATAACCATAATGCCTCAGTCTGAATTAGCTGTTGGGCAGTGCTGGGTGCTCCTGGCTGCCCTCCTGTTCCACTGTCTGCAAACTGAGCAACCTGTGTGTGTAGCCTGGGGAGTAAACAGCTGGCTGGAGGGGTCAGTGGAGTCACAGGGATTCATTCTTTGCTCTCACAGTCATTTCTGGCTCTGCAGGGCTGAGGAAGGTCAAGAACTTCATGTGCAAATGGTACCCAGAGTCTGCTGCCTTGGCTTTTCAGATGAGAGGGAACATCAGAAGCACACAGGGAGGGCTGGGGTGGGTGGCAGAGCACCCAAGATTCCCAGCTGGCCTGTGGGGGTGCTTGTCTGGGTCCCAGGATGCCCCATTTCAGCAATAGCTGTACCACCCTTCTGTCAACTTGTCATGAGTGAGTGCTGGGATGAGCTGCTGCATCCACCGTTTCTTGCTGCTGCTCCATAGGAGAGGAGACAGGCTGCTGTTATTTCATGGCCAGCAAGTGGGACTCTAGAACCTTTCACTGTCTAAAGGGCCTCCAAGGGAACTGGAGAGGGACTTTGGACAGGTCCTGGAGTGACAGGACAAGGGGCAGTGGCTTCACACTGACAGAGGACAGGGTTAGATGGGATATTGGGAAGAAATTCTTCTGTGTGAGGGTGGTGAGACACTGGCACAGTTTGCCCAGAGCAACTGTGGCTGCCCTATCCCTGGAAGTGCTCAAGGCCAGGTTGGGCAGGGCTTGGAGCATCCTGGTCTAGTGGAAGGTATCCCTGCCCATGACAGGGGATGAAACTGGATGGCTCCAGTGAAGGAGATACAACCAGCCTAATGCCCATGTTCATCAGTGTCTCTTGCTCTCCACAGCTCTCCAGGCCCGTCAGCATTCCCTGTGGTGGTACCTATCCTTATCCATGGGCTTAGGGCACCAGTGGCATAGGAAATAGGCTGAGCCCCTCATGCTGCCAGCCTGCCCCATCCCAGGCTGTTTGCTGCCCCTCCTCCACTCCAGGGACTTGACATTTAGGGAAATAGTAACCTTGGGAAACTCAGATTTAGTCCATACATGTCTATTTGCATTTAACTTTATTTTCTCACTGACCAAGTATGGCTATTTCTTACCCTCTGTGGGTATGGAAAGAAACAAGCAGCAGATCTAAGGTCTAGTGGTCATGAAAAAATAACCCAGTTAATCCAAGGAAGAGCAGTTATTCCCACGTGCTTTTGATTTACAGGACTGGAATAAATCTTCATTAGGCATCCCAGTTAAAATTGAACATTGCTCCTTCCATGCCTGAAGACGAGAGAAATTTCAAATGTTACTGTATTTGCAAAACAGCCTCTGTCAGGGACTTCTCCAAGTGGCTGGGAGGGACCTGTGGAGCAAGGGGAGAGGGAATGGCACATCAGAGCCGTGGGACTGGGGCGACGCTGTGCCATGTGAAGGACAGCTCCTTCTTCCCAATGCCCCATCCCTGTGTTCTACTCTGAAGTCCCTCATCATCCCAAATCCAAGTCCAGCAGGAGACAAACCAGTGCAGCATCATAGAATCATGGAATCCCAGAGTGGTTTGGGTTGGAAGGGACCTTAAAACTCATCCAATCCCAATCCACTGGCCTTGAACACTTCCCAGGATGGGGCAATGTATCAAACAGGGTAGAGCAGGATTATTTGGAATAAGTGATCGTCTAAAAATGCAAATAGCTTTGGCAATTATCAGCCATGACACAGAAAAGCACGTGAGAAGTAAATAGACTTTTAAATGCTGCTGGTTCCTCTCTGGAAGAGCTGGATGGAGGCACAGGAGAGACCAAGCGGTGCCCGCTGTGCTGTGTCTGCCCATCTGTCCTCATCCAGAGGGGCTGTGGTGTGCCAGAAATGAGCCCTTAACCTGCTTGACCTCCATTTCCTTTCCCTTTGCTCCCAGGCCCTTGTTTTGCCAAGGTTTCATGGCTCTCTGCTCTCTCACTCCTGTTGTTTATGCTGCTCAAGAATAATAGCAATTAGAGGTGCAGAGGCCCAGGAGCAGGTCCCACCCTCATCCTGCTTTCCCGGCAGCCGCTTTGGGAATGTCCCTCTGAAATGGTGTCTCTGGGACTTCTGTTAAAGAAATTTGCTCATAAATCAAGTGCTCCTGTCCCCAAGGAACCTGGATTATCACCTGTGATTCCCTAGCCCAATATTCAGCTCTAGTTTTAATTTGGAAAAAGACCAGGAAAATGCAGTGGTGTTTTGTATTGCCATGTATCATGATAAAAATGGGATGATTCATGCTCAGAAGAGTCCAGTTGAGGAAGAATTTCTTCACAAAGGGGTTGTCTGGCATTGGAAGGGGCTGCCCAGGGAGGTGGTGGAGTCATCCTTGGAGGTGTTCAAGAAACAACTGGACGTGGCACTCAGTGCTGTGGTCTGATTGACAAGGTGGGTCACAGGGTGGACTCAATGATCTTAGAGGTCTTTTCCAATGGTGGGAGAGCTGGTGCCCAGGAGGGGATTCCAGGAGCCAGGGACTGGCAGGATGGGGCTGCCAGCCTGCTCAGCAGGGTCCCGTATTTCACCGGACTCTAAATGCTACCCAGGTGGTTCTTGCTGTAGCAAAGACATTTTGTGTTTAATTTCATTTTCTGTTTCTCTGACAAGGGTGGAAGCTGCCTGGTGCATTTGGGGTGGAGAATGTGGGACCACGAGGAAATAGGAATTTGATTAATTGTGAGGCTTTGGGTAAAACAAAGCTGTTTCTTCTTCCTTCGACCGCATTGTGGCCGCCTGGCCGGGAGCCACTGTGGCTCCGGAGAAAGCCAAGAGCTGGAGAGGCGTGTCAGGGCCAGCAGCACAGGGCTGGGGTCCCCCTGGGACCCTCCTCTGCCACTGTGTGTCCTCTGCTGCCCTTTGTCCAGCAGCTGATTCCCTGAGCACCCAGTGTGTGCCAGGCACCATTGGTGGAGGTGCAGCAAACCCCAGATGGAAACTGGGGCTGGAGGGAAGCGTCTCCCTCTATCCCAGCTCCGTGCAGCCACTCAAAGGTCAGCCCAGACCCCAAAACTCTGGGCTTCTGCCTAATCTGGGTTTGGATCGCCAAGGCCAGCCCCGAGGGGCGGATCTTCAAGCTGCCAAACAATAAATGGCATTTTTTAGAGATTAGGTAAACTCTTGTAATCAGAGCTGCTCCGGAAAAGCCTTATCTAAATTGCTTTATAAGAGGAGTGGAACTCTTCCCAGCTGTGGTTGTAGGCTGGGACTGGGGGCTTTATACCTGGAATCTGTGGTCCCAGTGGGGTGGAATGGCTGGAGCTGGTGCAAGACGTTGCCCCCAACCCTGGATCACCAACCCTGAGTCCTCAGGGAAGTTGCAACTCACAGTGTTGCCTTCCAGGCAGTGTCATGATACAAATTATTTTGTCTCCCCTCCCCTTGATACCTCCTCTCATGTGGCTGCTTAGGATTTGCATCTTTCCCATCTCCTTACAGAGGTCCGAGGTGCTGCTGTGTTGCTTGTGGGAACAGGGAAGAGCCCTGGGACACACCTAAAACCAGATCTGCTCGTCATTGTGTCTGGAGGGCAGAGCGGTTGTAGCCAGGAACTGTCCCAGCAGCTGAAAGTCAGCCTACAGCATTTGACACAGAGTGGACTGAAGTTACCCCAAATGTGTTTCCTCTCCTGTTTGGAGTCACAGGAAATATTAAAAGTTTATGAGGAAAGATTGGGGACAGCACAGCAAAAATACGGTATAAAGTTCTGCATCCAAAAGAAAACTGGGTTTGCTGAGTAGGCTCATTGTGAGCACAATGAAGGGTGGTTGGCAGCCCTGCAGGGCAGCCTGGGGCCTGGGAGAAGGGGAAAAGGCCAAATTTGGGAAGAAGAAGGCAAGTGCTTCAGCTAGCAAAGCCAACTTCCTGCTCTGGGCATCTGCTGGGGGACCTGGACATTCCCAGGAGCAGGGATAGCACACGTATGGATTAGGGGTGGGGCAGGGATATGAGGTAGGGATGGAGCAGGTGGCGCCAGGCACTGGATTTTGTGTCTCAGACAAGGGATGGTTCAAACTCAGAAGGAGCAGAGATCATTGCCAGGTTAGAACAGAACCCGCCTATCTCCCAGTCCTCTTAGTTGTGAAAAGCTCCTTAAATTCCCAGTCTGCTGCTTGGCTGATTCCAGATGACATAATATTCAAACTATCTTATGACTTATTTATTTTTTTTGGTGCAGACTGTTTCGAGGGTGTCTGCGTGTTTGTTTCTTTTAAAACAGTTTTAGCTTGGGAGTCCTAGATCATGCCTGCGGTAAGAAAGCTCCATAAAACCAGAGTAATTCAGGGCTCTGGCAAAAATCCTTAAACCTGGAGCATGGAAAACACAAGCAGCAAACTTGGTAAACTCCACAGATAAATATACTTGAGGCTTGTTACTGATGGCCGTACATCTTAAAATTTCTCTCTGTATACATGTATATGTATAGATTTCATAAAAAATGTGAACTTGATGTTGGAAGTCTTTTCCAACCGTAACGATTCTATGAGTTCCTTCCTATGCTGTGTTTAAATAATCCAGGATTTATTTTTTGACCATCTGTGTGCTTCCATGAGGTATTTGAAGATGTGTGGAAAAGAACGATGCTGGTGGGCCACAGGAGCTGGGATTTGTTTTGGGAGGGCAGAGGGAAGTGACAAACTTCATTCAAAGGGGAATATTTGGGCAAGAGAAGCCCTGTGCCAATGGGATGCTGCCTCCGCCAGACCCTCTGGGCTCGTAGGAGGAAAAGGTGGAGTCTGTTCTTTTGCTATGTGGGATTTTCATGTGCCCCGGAGTTTGGCACAACTGTGCGAAGCTTTAGCTCTTTCACTTTTTAGTTGGCTCTTGGTCTAGAAACTTTCCACAAATTGCACTCGAAAATTAAGCCAAATATTCTCATAAAACAAGTCTCCAGCCATGTGGCCAACCCCATGTGATCCAGTGGTCATATGTCAAAATATTTTCTCTGGGCTCATCCATTAAAACAAAGGTAATTTGTCAGACTGAGAGCCCTTCACTAATGGGATCAGGCGCCCATCATTCCTTTCCCAGCAGGAATGAATTCTGTGGTGATTTTGAATCTGCTGCCTTGCCATGGCTGTGGGTGCTGTTGTCCACATGGGATGTGTGGGTGGCTGCAGGGGACAGACAGACGGACAGACAGTCTCTTCAGAGGCACCACGCTCCAGGCCGTCCCTGCAGCTTCTTCAGCCTGACTCCCACCATCCACAGCTTTTCCCAGTGCTGCCTGTCAGGAGACTTCTCAGAAGTTTCTGCCTTTGAAGAACACTGTTCTCTTCGAGTGATGCTCTGGGAACATCTAAGGGTGCTGCTTGCAAGCTGAATTAAATTAGATTTCCCTCCAAGAGGTCTAAAAAAAGCACCTTAAACTTCAGTAGCACATGATGCTTAAAAGACAGCTTTCTGGAAAGGCCTGTTAAAAAAGAATAGAGACCTTGCACTCCCATTGCTTTCCTAATTCCTGTAATTAGTGTGGAGATTGCTGCATAGCAGCAGCATCTTCTTCAAAGAAACTGTCTCAGACAAATATTGACTCATGGAAATTTTACTTTCAAATAGAGCAGGATTTGAAATACATCTGGTCATTGTGAGGGGTTGGATGCAGGAATCAAGGATGCTACAACAAAGCCTTCCCTGGGGCACTTGCAGGCAGTGTGTGTCGTGAGTGTGTGTGATGAGTGCTCCGCACTGGTGTGTGGACCTCAGGATCATCATCCTACTGGCCAGGCCTTTCTTTTTGTCTCCCTGCTCTCCTGTCTGCCTTCCGCACTTTGATTTCTGAGTCCCAGGGTATTCTGCTCACCCCAGCCTGCTCAGCCCCCGTGTCCAGCTCTGCTCCCAGCTCTTCTTCTCAGTCGGCATCTGAGTTTCCTGTGGGCAGGATCTCAAGCGCAAGCCCAGCCAAAATTTTTATTGAGCCTGCTGAAAGCAAAATGATGGTACATTAGGTCTTCCTGCCACCTATAAATGTCACCTTGGATGAAATATGTCAGAGAAATGGCCGAACACATTCTTTGGTTTCTCTTTCTGCGGGGAGATTGAATTCAAAACCGAGGATGTAGCCCAGACTCTTTCTTGTAAAAGTCTTTTGATGGCTCTGGGAGTGTTTTTGAGGCAGTGCTGGTCTCCAGCAGCACCACACAGGCACTGAGAGTGCTGAAAACATCCCAAACCTCCCCAGTGGCCCAGCAGCTCCAGCTGGGAAGGAGCTGGGCTGCAGAGCAGAGCGTGAGTGGGGTTCAGATGGGGACCACCCCGCGGGGCGGCTGTCCTGGCGCAACCACCCCTCCCGCACGATCCAATTTCCCAGCAAAGGGCTGGCAATTCCCCCTGAAGGGGCTGAGTAGAACAGGGCTGCTCGCTCACAAAGACATCCTGTCTCCTCTGA
Source organism: Sakesphorus luctuosus (assembly GCA_013396695.1). NCBI lineage: Eukaryota > Metazoa > Chordata > Aves > Passeriformes > Thamnophilidae > Sakesphorus > Sakesphorus luctuosus. The sequence goes on along the minus strand of VWZD01000569.1, from coordinate 598,672 downwards.
AAGGAGATCTCTGTGCCTAATTAACTTCACAAATTAGCTGGAGCTGTCACGGCACCAGTTTATCTCACCTGGGGGTAACCCAATCCCCTGGCTGTGCTCGCCCCGCTGTGCAGACACTGGTGACAGGGCTGTGCTAAGCTGAGACATTGTCATGAGCACAAGAACAGCCGCCAGTTCCCCACCTGCCCTCGCACGCTGGCACTGCTCCCACTCCCGGCTCTGCACCGTGGCTCTGCAGGGAGTGAGCGATCCACAGGCGTCCAGCAGGGAGCAGGGAGGGTGTCCCGGCTCCTGTAGCCAGCAGTGGAAAAGGAACTGATGGGAGGAAGGAGCAGTGTTTCATCTGTTGTTGTTGCCTGCACCAGCACTTGATAAAACATGAGCACCAGTGTCTGTGACCCCTGTGGAGGAGAGGAAAATCCCTCTGGATTCTGATCACACCAGCTGGGGCTGGGAGTGGAGAGAGGGGAGGGAGATGTGGGCATGGAAAGGGCTGCCTGCTCCAAACAGTGCTCAAAGCTTGCGCTAGAGGCTCTGTGGGAATCCTGGGGAGCAAGGAAAATTTATCCCTTTTTTTTTGCCACAAATGTGCTCTGAGGGCTGGAGCCCCTCTGCTCTGGAGACAGGCTGGGAGAGCTGGGACTGTTCACCTGAAGAAGAGAAGGCTCTGGGAACACCTTAAAGTTCTTTCCAGTTCTTAAAGGGGCTCCAAGAGAGCTGGAGAGGGACTTTGGACAAAGGCCTGGAGTGACAGGACAAGGGGGAATGGCTTCCCACTGACAGAAGGCAGAGTTATGTGGGATATTGGGAAGAAATTCTTCCCTATGAGAGTGGTGAGGCCCTGGCACAGTTGCCTAAAGCAGCTGTGGCTGCCCCATCCCTGGAAATGTTCAAGGCCAGGTTGAATGGGACTTGGAGCAACCTGAGATAGTGGAAGGTGTCCTTGCCCATGACAGGAGAGTAGAACTGGATGTCTCTAAGGCCCTTTCAAACCCCTGCTTGAGCAGGAGGTTGTGATGGAGACCTCTGGGGGAACTCTGGGCACAGCAGTGGGCGTAGCACAGGGAGATTTGGGAGAGTACGAGGAATAAGAAGTGAAAAAATAACCAACTAAAAGAAGTGAATTCAATGTATTAATATTTGCTGTATTGTATTACTGGGGAGAGTTCTCCAAGGATACATGTCCAGCTTGATGGCAGGGAGAGGAATTGAGGGTGGGCCAGTAAACTGGGAGGATTGTGGTACTCACATCTCCTGTCTGGGCTGCACTGGGAGGGGATATGTGACTTTAGGAGGAGGAGAGTTTTGCTGGTAAGAGCTGCTGAGGCAAAAATGTTACTATAAAATTTGGTGTTTTCAAGTGAAAAAAATATGAAAAAACAAAGAACAGAACAAAAATGGGATTTTTTTGATAAATATGATAAGATTGGATCATTTCAGTATTGCAGTTGTTGGGTTTTGCAGTGAAGTGCCCTGCTCAGCTCTCATAACTGATGTTTGCAGAAAGCTGCAAAGCAAAGCAGCACAAGGCCAAACAAACAAAAGGAAATCAGGGAAATCAAGTAAATGCAGAAAATTATTATGCAGTGGCTTTACTCATCTGTTATTCTTGAATCACATTCTCAGGCCCAAATAATCCCCATTGTTTTTCCCACTGTGTGTGCCCTACGTGGGCAGGTGTTGGCTCCTTACGCTGCAGGGAGAGTATTTACGTGGTAAAAAATGAGAGTTTGAGTTTGTGGTGCTGATTAGGCTTAAATAAACTGTCTTTGTTTTCTGCTAGGATTTGAGCCTGGAAATGGCCTTCCATCAAGTTATGCGAGGAATATTCTGGACCCAGGAATGAATTTTTTATGGTGGGGAGTAGCTGTTCTGGTCATTTCCAGAAATTACTTAAAAAGTAAAGGGAACTTCTTTCCCTTTGGAGAGTTGACAATACCAGCTTGTGGGAAGGGTTATTGCTGCCATCCTGAAATCTCTGCTCTCCTTGGGTGCTTGCTTGGACGGCTTTTCCTTTGAGGCTCATGTGAGACCCTGAGAGCACCTTGGGCAGAGCAGTTGGCTCCCGACATCGCTTCCCTTGGGCATCCCTCCTGGCTCCCTGCAGCAGAATGGCTCTGCCAGCCAGAGGGAGGCTTGTTTGGGGGAAATAAAGACCAAATCCTCTCACCCTGCACCCAAAGCTGGGCTCCCAGAGCAGTGCTGCAGGGCTGGTCCTGACAGAACCTCGGGAAGGGGGTCAGGGCTGTCCTCCCCTGATGCAGGGGGATGGTGGCTGGCAGCAGGGACAGCATCATTCAGTATTGGTCACCTTCCCTGCAGCTCCAGCTTCCCAAAATGAGGTGCCCCTCAACCACATACCTCAGGTCTGAGCTGCTAGCAGACCTGGCTGGGCAGGGACACAGGGCCACATGGCGCACAGGGTGTGTTTGGCTCAAATATTTGATCCTACCAACCTCCCCAGCTGATCTGGGAGCTGTGATCCCATAGGGACTTCAATTTCCTTAATTTTCCAAGAATCCCATATGGTTTGTTGGGGTGGCAGATGGGATGGTTTTTTTCAGGGAGGGTGTAAGATAGCAGTGCATTGAATGCCAGAGGGAATGAGAGATTTCTGGAGGGCTGTTGAGTTCTGCTTAATTGTGAACACAATTTGTTGGTGACTAATGCACCCAGACTTGCAGAATTACCTCATGTTAGAAGCTGCAGCACGATGGAGAAGCTGTGACTAAGATGCTGGCTTCTGATTTACCAACACTTCCCTCCTAAACTGCCAGTTTGGCTTCCTACTGCCACATTACAACTTTTCTATTAATAATTAAGAGCTTTAACACAGTTTGAAAGCACTCAGTTCAACATAAACTCCTCCAGCTTGATTTTGAGTCTGCTGAGAGCCTTTTGGGCAGAGAAGAAGAGGGAGGAGCGTATTGATGGAGCAGAAAACACAGCTGCTGAGCAAATGGTGGAACGAGGCAGAACATGTCCCTCTGTCCTGCTCAGGTGAGACCCCACGTGCAGTGCTGCCTCCAGCTCGGGGGTCCCCAGCACAGGAGGGACATGGACCTGTTGGAGCAAGTCCAGAGAAGGCCACCAAGTTCATTAGAGGGATGGAGCAGCTCTGCTATGAGGAAAGACTGAGAGAATTGGGTTTGTTCAGCTTGGAAAAAGAGGAGCCTTTGGGGTGACCTAATTGCCTCTTCCAGTCCCTGAAGGAAGCCTGTAGGAAAGATGAAGAAACAGTATTTACAAAGAGTGACAGGGCAAGGGGGAATGGCTTTCCACTGACACAGGGCAGGGTTAGAAGGGATATGAGGTAAAAATTTCTCCCTGAGAGGGTGATGAGGCTCTGACACAGCTTGCCCAGAGAAGCTGTGGCTGCCCCATCCCTGGAAGTGTTCAAGGCTGGGTTGGACGGGGCTTGGAGCAACCTGATGTAGTGGAAGGTGTCCCTGCATATGGCAAGGTGATGAAACTGGGTGAGCTTTCACGTCCCTTCCAGCTCAGGCCATTCTGTGACTGTATCATGTCCAGGTTGGGTTCTGGGAAGGACCCAAAGCCCCATTAGTGTGGACCTGTGGTTGCCTCCATTCCCCTGCCCTGCCTGTCCCACTTACAGTGCTGGTCCCATGTAAGAGCAGCGATTAGTGGGTTGGAAATTTCTGGTCACACTGGTAATTCTCTGTTATAAATGAGTTGTGCAGCTATTAAAGAAATATTGTTCCATGCTAAGATGGCATGATGCTCCCATCACCTGGATCTGACCTGCTGGGGAGACACCTGTGCTGACACCATGCTGGTCCTGCAAACTTCCTTCCTGCAGTGCCTCCAACGCTTACTCATGCTGAAAACACATTCATTGCTGACTCCTTTCTTATTCACTCACTTTCTCCAGCGTTAACAGCAGGCTCTAAGCTCCATGCCAGAATTCTGTACCAAACGAGCACAGTCATCACATCCCTCTGCACCATTGAGCATCATCCGGCTGTGTTTGGAAATGGGAATGTCTATTAAATGGGACAACAACTCCAGCTCTCCTTCCCAAAGTCAGAACTTGTCCCTGTCTCTCTCTTATTCAAGTGGAAAAGCTTTTAGATGGTTTATGAAATGACTAAAGCAGGGAAATATTTCTACATGTGGGAAATCAGCCAAGCAGCAAAGTGACAAGACAAACCCATGTGCTGGGCGTCATCAGGATTGCAGAGACACATGTACATGTTATTGGAAAGAAGATCCTGTAATCTGTGCTTATGGAGATGGGGAACTGGTAAATGGAGATGTGGGGAAGGTCCACACTGAAGAATCAGAGCTTTTTTTTGGACCAGGTTGGTCAAGAGATGCTGACCACAGGGTATTTTAGCTGCTTATTTCCCTAAGTGTGTCATTTTTTCCACCCAAATGGCCATGCAGCAAGATAACTTCTGAGAGAATAACTCTGGAGAGAGTTTATCATTTTTCTTGTGTTAAAGTACCAAAGAGAGGAAGAGCCCTGCCAGTCTGGAGCCCTATGAGCTGGTAGCCAGGTATGGGATGGTGTGTCCCTGACCTACAGTGCAATCAGTGTCCAGGAGCTGCTTTCTAGAGCCCATCCCTCCACTCCAAGCTTTGCTAGGACCTGCAGCATGGCATGAGCTCCACGCAAGGCTGCCTCCCATTTCATTTAGGCAACAGAGCCATGTTTGCTGGGAAGTGCAGTCTTGTCCTTTTTTCAGCAGAATTGAAGTGCCCTGGCATTACATAAAGCTGTAATTTTTTTTCTTGTTATCTTTGAGAAGAACCTTATGTTCTGGAGCTTTGTTGTATAGGAACAGATCAGGGAGTAAAGGGCTGGGTGGTCCTTGATGTATTATGCTGCATTCAGGTAGTGATCATGTCAGAAAGGGAATATTGTTTTTCTTGAGGTGATTTCATGAAAGGGCTTTAATCCATCAGTAGACTCTGCCCATCCATAGCTGCGAGATGTTCTGTGTCAGAAATAGCCCTGAGTTCCACAAAAATAAACAACAAGTTGTAAACATGTTTGAAGTGGAAACGATGTCCTCTCAGCCAGGAGAACAAAGCAGCAGAAGTTGTCTGGAAACCCACTGAGAACCACCCTTGAGAGCTGCACATGCCTTGAGGGCCTGAGCTGGGTGAGGAGAGCGAGGCAGCCAGGGCGGGTGGATTGAGAAGGAAGAGGAATGAAAGAGGCAGGTTATGAAAACAGGTTAGAAAAGGGTTTGTTTTTTTTAGCTACAGCAAAGTCTTGAAGCAAGAGTTACTGCTTTTTTTCATGTGTTTGGGCAGCAAACTAAATACCTGCATAGGGAAGGCAGTGTATACAGCAGGCATAGGAAGCAGGGAGAAGGATTTAGCACCAAATTCATTTCTAGTTACAGTGTTTGCTGGAAGAGTGGGATTTCCAGAGGGGTACATGGAGTGGAAGGTGCAGGTGCCCCTGCAGAGGCTGTGGCACAGTGCCCTCCTCACCCTGCCTGTGCCTGGCAGAGGGCCCTTCCCACAGGGTCACAGTTGCTGCTTCCGAGAGCACAGATGGACCAGCAGGAAAGGCAAGAGCCTCGGGATACTTTGGGCTACAGTCTCATGGAGTTCCCTTGGCAGCGTCTGCTAGGGAAAGGTCCATTCCCACCTTGGAAGACTAATTTGAGCCACTTCTTTGTTTCCTGCTTCTGGTGGTTTGTTTGGTTCTCAGCAATTTTCTCTGTTTTGTTTCCACTGTGCACCCAACAGGAAGACCCCCTCGCAAAGCCCTCTCGAGTAAGAAGAAGGAAAAAAAAAGGCCAGATGACATTTGCTGCCTGCAGGCAGCAGCCAGCACTTCCCCCCAGCCTCTCACCACCTCTGCTCTTTCCATGCGAAACAAAGGAATTTGGATCCTACAAGAAAAACATTTTCCAAAATGCCAGAGACCTTGGGATAGTCTGTTTGCTCATGGGCACTGACATCTTCAAGACAGAACTTGGGTCTTGCAGTTACATAAGCTCAGAAAGGTGATACTCATGCAGCATCTTGAAAATAAATACCTGTATTTCATGGAAGGGAGATGAACCCTTTGTGTGCATCCTACCACAAAGTCTGTAAGTGCTGGGGTGCAGCTCAGGTGGATCCTGAGGTATCTGTGGGTTCTCCTTGAGGAAATGTGCTGGAAGGACTTAACAGGGCTGCACAGGAGCAGGTTGGTCAACACAGGATCATGTTCATCTCTTCTGTGAGCAACCTGATGGGAACAGAGTGATCTGCACACCAGTCAGTTAACAGTTCTCTCCATTGGTTTGGTAGGCATAGAGAGTATTTTCTTTCCCACCAAGGATCCAAAGACAAAATCCAAAATCCTACTCCAAATTATTGATAACTTCTTAGGCAGAGGCTGGCCTGAGTGCCAGTGCTTGCTCTCAGGCTTTTTTACCCAACATTGCAGAGATACTTCTGAAAATCCTGCTGATTGCATTCCCTGCTGCCATTAGTGAGGCAGGCACGCAGTTGTGGAGCGATGACAGAGTGACTTTAGGGGAAGTGAGAGCTGCATTCTTTTGACATGATTTCATTTCAAAAATTGCATTGGGAATTTCTAGTCCTGGAGCTCTGTGCAGCTGAATTTTCCTTCTATCGTGCAGTGAGGAGGACCAGGGTCAGTGGTGGAGGTGGTGGCCGTGTCATCACTGGCACACCCAGCGGGATGTCACAATGGCCATCCCAGTGAGATGTCCTCCTGCACCCCGAGCCCTCTGCCTGCAGTCATGGTGGGTGCAGTGGCAGGAGGGCTGGGGGATGTGGGTGGCCACTCCTGGTAGGTTAGGCCCAAACATATATCGTCTCATCGCCCTTCCAAGTTCCACGTTGCCACACTCCTCTTTGAGAAGGGAATTGCCATGCCATCTGTTTACAAGAACTGATGCTTGAAGGGTTCATTTTATCAGTTTGGGATGACTTGGTGATCTTGGTGGCATCTCCTGTTTAGAGGTGGGAATAGATCGAGTACCTGGTAAGTACCAATGGCTGTCAGGGTAATCAGTCATTTTTCAAAAGATGGACAGTTTTGATGATAAAAATTGCAAAAGCATTGTTCTTAAATAATGATGATTATTAGCAGAACAGACTGGAGCTGGACAAAGGGTTGGACTTGATGATCTCGGAGGTCTTTTCCCACCCAATCAATTCTATGATTCTATAAACATTTTGAGGATCTCTGGTTATAGCATTCCCTGTTTCCCAGCCCCTGGTGCTGCACTGTTGTATCCCATTTCTGTACATATGTAATCCTCTGACATAATAAAGGTGTTGCATGTAATTCTAGAGGGAATCCATATGTGTCTGTTGAATCCAGTGACACAGCTCCTGCAAGGCATAAAGCCAAGAGTTTGGCCTTAAGCAGAGATGGTCCAGTTTCCAGGGGGAAAGTGTCTGTGTCATAAATATCCTTCCGTGGTGGCAGCCAGAGGACACTATGGAAGGTTAAACTGTTGGTCTGAACTACTTCTGCAGGACTGAGGTTCTCCCACACATTCTGGAGCCCCTATTCCCTGTATCCTTTCCCTCTCCCTCCGGAGGTGCCGGCTCACGAACAGGGATGAGGACATCTGAGGGTTGCTGGTGGGTCATTCCCACCTCATCACAGACCTGTGTGACCAGGGGTACTGTCCCTCTCTCAAGATAAAAACATAAACCATTATGCTTTTACAAAATTTCCTGCTTTTACAGAAGCATTTGCAGTGGAGAGAGGATTTTCTGGTGTTTTATCAGGGATGAAGTTCATACTCTGAATTGGACAGGAATACCAATGAGTTACTAAGCATAGAAACAGTAGATGAATCAGAGTCAAATTGGTATTTTAGTACAATAATTGCTTTTGGTGATCCTGAGAATGACCTGAATCACACAGTTTTGAAGGAACCAAACACTTCTGTGTGCATTTACCAGTTCAGTAACTTAATTCACACTCACTTGACAGCTGTGTCTTGAAAGTGAGGAATCAGAGTTGTTTGCATGAGGGGGAAAAAAGAATTCTGCAATGTAAAATGTGGAAAACAAAATCAATGACATTTTTATAGCACTGAATGCATGAGTACTGCAATGAGTGACATACAGAGCGGGTGGAGGCTGCTCACAGGCATCATTAATGTCCAGAAATACCAGCAGCTATTTCTGGCAGCACTGGGGGAAATACAAGGCAGGTAAGTGGCTGGGCTGCCAGCAGCAAGACCCTCCTCAGCAGATGGGGCAATGAAGCAGGGGTTCATTGGAAGATCCAGCTCTTGTTGTCCAGAGAAATGCAGATCTGGCCTTGAAACACTTCCCAAGGTCTTGGCACTTCATTTCATAGCTGTGTCTCATGCTCTGAATATTCCCAAGGCACTTGCTATCGTCGGCTGTCGTCTCACTGTCTCTTGGTTGCTGTTTGTTGCTGTGGTTGCACGTTGATAAGGTCTCTGGTTATGTCTTGCAGCCCTCAGAATCCAAGCCCAACGTCACCCCTCTCACCGTCCTGGCCCATGTTCTCCGCGCCATCAAGTCCTATGCCCACCTCCTCTACGTCCAGCGACTCATCCCCCATCAGGTCTGTTGCACAATTCACTTGGCTTTTTGTTGCTTTTGCTGTTTCTGTTTACTTTCCCCAGTTTCCCCCACTTCGCTCCCCTTTCCCTTTGCATCCTGCTCAAAACCCTGCAACACAGCTGTCTGCACTCAGCAAGAGAGGACCTTTCAAACCCTCCTGCCCCAGGAGAGACCCTTTGAATCCCCCTGGGCCTTCGGGGATGTCATGCTCAGACAAGCAGGAGCTGATGCTCACAGGTTGTGGCTGCAGTGCCTGGTGTTGCTGCCATTCTTGGTGGTATTCCCTGGCTACTTCAACTCCTGCCTTGGCTTTACTCTGCTCTGCAAAGGTAAGAAGTGTACTACAAGGAGTAAAGAGCCTTTGGAAAGCATAGTCATCCCTCATTTTCTGGCCACTGCCTCATCTGTGATCTGAGGAGGGTGAAGGACATGGGGCAGCACAGACATTTGCTGCTCTCTCTCCATGTCTGTGGGCTTGGGCATTTCTGGAGCAAATTGGTCCTTCAAGTTGCAGATGGACCAGCAGAGGATTCCCAGTGGCCCCTGGAACAGTGAGTCAGGCTGTGCTGTGAGGAGTCTGTGGGGTCCTCCATGCCCCCTGGGGTGCCAGGAGTGGGTGCTATGGGTGCTGTTCCCTTGGCAGTGGCGATGCCGTCATGCCAGGGCTGTACTGTGGACACAGGACCCAATGGACTCTCTTTTCGAGAAGGCCAGGAAGTGTCACCACAGGGCTGTGTGTTGGGTGCCCTTGGATGGGACTTCTGCTGTCTGAGCCCACCCTGGCACAGTGGAGCAAGAGGCTGTTGCCATTCCCGGTGGATCATGACTTCCAGCCCTTGGCAGGCACAGGGCCAGGGCACCAATCCCTGCACATGGGAAATGTGACAAACCTCTCTGGTGGTTCCAGGTACAGGATGAGCTCTTTCCACACACCTGCAGCCACACAAATGCTGCTGGCACAGGGTTGCCCCTTGGCAGGGCATTGATATGTTCTACTCTGCATCTGCAGAGGCTGCCAGTGTGTGATGCCCTGCAAGCATCCTTCCTCCTCAGGAACAGGCTCAGCATCCCTCAACTGGCCACAGAAGGGTGGATGGGTGACACTCTGGAGTGCCACGCTGGCCTTGGGCCGTGTTTGGAGGCAGGAACTCAGTGGGAGCAACCACCAGGATCCAGTGTTTTGGTCTCTGAAAGCCCCTGTTGTGGCTGGGCACAGTGACAGCCAGAGAGCAGCCAATGGGCGAGAGTCACTGGACATGAGATTGCAAGGGGTTTTTGGGGAAAACCAACAACTTGAATAATTCAAGGTAGCAAGCCTGCAAATACCTTTTGTATTTCCTCTGATGGTCTCTTAAGAATTCCATGTGAGTGGTGCCTCCCTTGGCAGTGAAGGACCCTTTGGAGTGGGAGGATTGTTTGCCCATCCTGGGTTTTAAGTGTTTGGGAGCTGCTTGTGTCAGGCAGCTGGAATTTGGAGAGGAAAGACCTCTGTTTCGGGGCTCTCTTCGCAGCAAAGACAAAACCATTCCCAGCTCCCCTGGTTTGGGGCTTGGTGTGAAGGGGAACTGGTTTTGCCACAAAGCACTGCTGCTTCCCTGGGCTTGTTCAGAGGGAACTCTGGGGAAGTTCAAGTCCTTGGAAAGATAAAAGCTGGTGAAACTACTGACCCGAGAATGGTGACACCTTGTTCACCACCCCATCAGCTCCTGGGGGCACTTCCATCACTTCTCTTGGCCATGTCCCAGCTGAGCAGCCTGTGGAGTGCTGGATGGGGCCAGCTGGTGGGGTGGCCCAGTGCCTGGGCAGGTTGGCAGTGTCACCATCACCGTCACCATAGCCTGGCAATGTCCCAGCTTTCTGTCAGCCTTGCTCCAGCCCAAACCCAGGAGGCTCCAGGTGTGGGGACAGCTTTGTGTGCCTCTGCTTTGCTGGGGGGACCCTGAGGTCCCTCGCTTTCCCCTGCTCTGTCAGTGGATCACTTCATTCCCGGCTCTCTCTGCTCCAATTCCCTCCCCCACAGCGTGGGCACGCTGACACTTCCAGCATTATCTAATGGCTGTTAAAATATTTTTTACCTTCAGGTACAGTCTCTAAAGAAGTGCAGAAAATTCTTCATGGACCTGTTTGGTTTTCTGTTTTGAAATACCTTTCCCTGAGTGCTAATTTGAGAAGACTTGTGGTTGCAGCTGCACCCAGGAGTCATGGCTTTGGCAGAGTGGCACCTTTGCTCTGTGCCAGCCTCTGGTTGGTGATGGCCCCTTGCAGACTCACAGAACATTCTAGCTCCAGCCCAGTGCCTGGAGCTCTCCTGGGAACCTGGGCTTGGGCTGCTATTGTCTGGACACCAGAGGCATCAGAGGCATTTGGCTCCCTCTTCAACAAGCATGTGATGCCCCTGGGCACAGCAGGGGTGCTGGTCTGTCTGTCTGTACCAATCTCTGCCCTCTCTTTGCAGCTCCCCCCTGCGCAAAGCTCGCGCACTCTACGCCTGCAAAGCTGAGCACGACTCGGAGCTCTCCTTCACAGCTGGCACTGTGTTTGACAATGGTGAGTCCTGGGACTGCGGGGGCACATGGGCTTATTTTTCAATGCAACATTCAGGATGTGGTTCCTGGTGTGTTGGACAAGTGGGATGGCGAGAGCTGCGCCCGGTGCCACCGTCAGAGCGAGGTGGTGTGACTGTGCCATGGCCCTCCCATGGGTACAGACTCTTCATCTGAGTTCAAGGAAGAACCTGGTAAGCTGGGACTGCCCCAGTGCTTTTCATACACAGAGCCATTCCTGGAGGGCTTCTGGGTAGGGGAGATTAGATTCCAGGTATCAGCACCAGAAATATTCTGTGCAGTTGCTGTAATGTTTCATGCAGGAGATGGAAAAATATCATGTGCTTTGTCCTTCTGGATACTGGAATAGGTGGGCTTTACATAGTCAGAGACCACAGTAATGAACACAGATTTTTCTGTTTCCTGCACCAAGTGTCTGTGCCCCATGGAACTGAGCAGCTCTGGCTTAGTTATAATGCCAGTGTAAAGAAAAGACATTTTATTACTTTCCAAGTATTCTTGGCTTTTATGTGTTAAGCACTGTCATTTGGGAAGCTGCTACCACAGGCACTGGTTTCGCCCTGGGATATAGAGGAGAATACAGCAGAAAGGGGAAGAGAATGAATCCATGTGAATTAAAGACAACCTTTCATCTAAGCAGCTCCTTAGTTATCTAATAAATAAACATGGTCTCCCCTTTGAGAGCCCGTGGGAATCAGAGCAGCTCGGAGGGGAATTAGGAGGGGAACAAGTTTGAATTAAATACATTATGTTTGCTGATAAAAATCAATGGATTATTCAAGGGAAAAAGTACACAGCATGTTCCAGTCACTCAGCAGCGCAGCCGGGGCTCACGTTGGCTGCAGTTGGAACCAGTGTGTTGGTGGGAGTCTTGCTGTGATCAAGGGGCTTTACAAACACCAGCAAAGGCAAACAAATCTTGGAAATACTTGAAGACAGGTTCTAGTTTGACTTTAAGCTTCATGGCCAAGCAGCAGCTCAGTCCAACTGAGATACAGGGGTACTGCTGCCCACACTGAGCAACACCAGCATGGTCAGTAACAGGAAAATTGAGAGCTCCAGTTAAACTTGTGCAACTGTTTGCAGATGAGGCATTAACAGTCAGACCTGCAGAGTCACAGGAGGCTGGGGCAGCTCTGGAACACTGACTTCCCACCATTATTGTGGGAGGTGGGGGGGAATATTCCTCTGCCTTCATCAAAGTAACCCTGGCCTGGCTCCTGCAAAATCAACACATTTTCAGGAGTTGATTAAATAAAGAAAGGCTTTTGAGTACTGATCAGGTTTCTGGTTGCACACAATCAGATTGCAGGGTTTGCTTTCCCGCCGGGAGCGTTTGCTAATGCAATTTCCCTCCCAGACTGGGCCAAGGCCAAGCCGGGATGTGCAGGGTTACAATGAGATGGAGTTAACCACATGATGGAGTTAACCATGTTCTCTCCAACCTCAAAGATATTTTATCCCAAATCTGTAGGAAGTTTTGAACCCCCATTTTTATCCCAAATGCTTCGCTTCCCCCAGCCCAGCAGCCCCAGGTAGTTTCTGGACACGTCATCTGCAGCCAGGCGCGTGGCTCACTCGGTCCTGCAGTGAGATTCACTTGGGGAAGGAGAGGCTGAGGAGTCCTATGGGAGAGCAGGCACAGACAGAGCACTTCAGCTGTCTGAGCCCTTGGTGTGTTCACAGAATCACAGAATGGTTTGGGTTGGAAGGGACCCTAAAACTCATTTTTAACTCTCTTAGTTTTCTGTTCTTAAAAATAAATGCAAATTAAAGGTTTAGCTTTCTTCCAAGAGCAAGTTCAACATTGGAAGCACACAACGAGCAGGAGCCCCAGTCCCCTCCTGTACTGACCTGCCCTTTCCTTCTCTCCTCAGTTCACCCATCACAGGAGCCTGGCTGGCTGGAAGGGACCCTCAATGGCAAGACAGGATTGATCCCTGAGAACTATGTGGAGTTCCTATAACTGTGGGTGTGCACAGCACCACTGCTGAGTGTTCCATGGTATCCATGGCGGAGTCCTGCAGGCCCCTGTGTGACATGGGGTGAGGACATCCCTGTGCCCACTGTGATGGATGTTTCTGTGGATCATGCCATGCTCCTCTCCCTCCTGGTGAGCGCCAGGGCTGTGTGGGAGCAGTCCTGGGGAGATGGAGAGATGCCTGAAGCCACAGCCCAGTGATGAGAAAACCAGCAAGGGGACAGCTCCACGCTGCAGCCAAGTGCTCTGAGGGGTTGAGCCTGCAGACTGTGAATGGCACCAGAGCCCCTGAGCCGAGTGTTCCTCACAACCGGACCATCTCCTGGCTGCATGGAGTGTCAGCAAGGACCAAGGGGCCCCAACCCACCAGTGTCCCCGCCAAGGACTGGCTGGCAGCGAGTCCTGTGCTCCCAGCTCCTTCCCTACATCCCAACCAGCCTAAGGAACACGCTCCATGCTGCCAAGGAGCAACCAGCTGTTCTTGGGGGCAGGGGAAGGGATGAGGTGCTTTTGGCTGATACCAAACCCCAGGCTGGGGCTGCAACAGTGGTTTGAGGGGGCTGAGCCCCCCATGGTGGCTGAGGCAGCATATTTTGGACCAAACCTCTCAAACTCTTTCTTTTAAAGATTTCCATTTTTGTGAGGTAAACCTCAGTGCTGGGTGAGGTGAGCAGACTGTGCCAGCCTTCCTGGTGCAGCCCTAGACCAACCCCACTCCTGTTGTTTGGCTGTTTGGTACCTCCACTTCCCAATTCCCATTGCACAGACACATCCATGCTCCCAGCATTGCCCAGGCTGCTGATGTGCCGTGTTGGAGCTCCGTCTGCCGCTCTACAGCACTGATTTTTAGGCATCTCCTTGCTTGCAGCCTGGCGTGTCGTCTGTCCGTGCCAAGTCTGTGCAGTGCTGCTTGTGCAAGGTGAATTATTTCCATGCTCACAGAGCATTTGCTGCTGGTGTGGCCAGCCTGGGGTCTGTGGAGAGCAAAAGACAAGCCCTTCAGCTCCACCTGCCCTGAGAGGATGCTCCTGCCTCCGTGGACACACTGTGTGGACTCGGCAGAGCAAGTGTGCAAATCCCTCATCATTCCAGGTCATTTTTAAAGGGGAAGGTAGAAGAAGGAGCCCTGTTTGACTGCAAAGCCAGGATATTGAGAGCTTGAATTCTTATATTTTATAAAAGAAAGTCTCAAAAGCACCTCCAGCCTGTGGTGGTGAGTCTCGTGCTGAAGCGCCGCTGACGCTGCCCTGGGGATGGCTGTTGTGGCTTTTTGTAATAATTTTAAAGACTCTGAGTGACTGAATTGGTGTATGTGTCACTTTTTACTTTTGAAAGAATTACTGTATAAATAGAGTATCTTAAAATATTATGAGGGAAAGATCTATATTTGATATTTTTAGAAGAGCTGTAATGAGAGAAGCGAAGGACATTTGAAACCAGTTACAGAGACGCTCCCAAACTCCCTGGTCCCCCTTAGCCCCTCCAGCCTTGGGCTGCTGCTTTGTCCACTCTGTGGTGTCACTGAGGGAGGAGGGAGCTGAAATTTCAGCCCTCTTTATGTTTCTTCCACAGTAATTAAACTTCCTGGGCTTTTGTCTTGAGGGGGGAAAAAAAGAGGAAAAAGTTGATAATCTTTTTCCTGCTTTCCAGGGTGGGTGGCACAGCATATTCCCACAGGATCACACCCTCTCCATAAAAACCCAACACCTCAGGGGATGCTCTGGGCTGCTCACCTCTCTGATGTGATTTAGGCAGTGGTTAAAGTCCCACAGCTGCCTGGTGGTCTCTTCTCTGAGGTGTTGGATGAGGAGGGTGACAGGTTTGTAGGGGTAAAAGCCAGTGTTTCATTGGCATGTTGCTGGTTCATGTCCATCCTTGGATTAAATAGTCAACATTTGTGCCATTTCTTGGTTTTCCTGAAGCTGAGGATGGGGCCAGTGTTCCAGCCCTGGCATCAGATGGGGCTGGGCTTTATCCTGTCTCGGCATCATTCCATGGCTGTGGCTGGTGCCGGGACCTTGGGGCTGCTTGGAGCTGGTGCTGGCCCTGCCTGGGGTGGGTGTACGAAAACCCCTTCCTGAAGGGTAGGAGAGGGATGGGAAGCACTAATGGAATGGATTTTTTTAAAAAGCTTTCATTTGTCATCACTATTCGCGTGTGTTTTGGACTGTCCCATTCAGAGCTGCTCTTCCACCACCCCTCCTGACTTCATGGGATGCTGCTGGAGCAGAGTGCTGTGGATGAATGGGAATTGCAAACATGCCAAAAACACTCCAAAAGGCATTATTTAGAGACACGGTATTTAAGGGCCTGTTTAGCAATGCTGTGTGAGCACCAGCACAGCCCACCCAGTGCCAGGAGGCTGCTGCCAGCCATGTCCCCACAAAACCTTTCCATGCAGTGTCCCCCTTTGGCTCCTCAGATGCTCTCGTTACTCTTAGACAGGAGTAAATTCCTTTTCTAAGGCACTTGAGAGCTTTTGGATGTGCTACCTAGAGAGTTTCTGGGAACAAAAGTCCCACGCAGACATATTTACAAGATGTCTCCTGCAGGAAAGGGAAATCAAGCTGAAGCAGAAGTTATTGCTCTTACAGGAGAGCCAGTGGAATATTTTTTTTTAATTAAAACTTTCCAAAAAGAAAAATTTGGCTGGAACGCTTACTAAATGTTCCCATTTTGGACCAGCTTTAGTAGTGTCGTAAACATCAGTTTATTCTAAGAGAAATTAAAGATAGGAAATACTTTTCTAAACCAGCCTGACAGGGCTTTTGATGCTTAATATTAAAGTCATTAGTCAAAATGATGTGAAAGCTGGGTGGTGGCATTGCCAATGGGCAGAGCCTCTCCCTGTGGTCCCTGGCCTGTTATTTCAGGCATTAAACAAACAAAAAAAGAGATGGTGCAATAATATCTGTTGGAACTTACATCAGATGAGTCTCACAGCACAGCCCTGCCATGTTTCAGGTCAATGGCACAAGTCTCACAAGTTGGCCATGGCCAGGCCACCATGGGCCAGCCTTGATCCCAGTGTCCCAGTGGCCACTGACACACATGGCATTTCTCAGGTCCTCGCAGGCCCGTGGTAGGGCTGCCCTTGTCTCTTTACTGATTTTTTTTAAGTTTTGAAGCAGGAAATGAAGCATCTGGGGTGGTTTGAGAGTACCCAGGCTACTTCCTGTCACACCTCCCTCTGCCCTGCTGGGGGCTTTGGGTCATGTGGAGTGGCTTGTGGTTGGAGCTGGGTTGGATCAGATTGGGTCTGGGATTGTGTTGGGTTGGGTTTGCATTGGATTTGGGATGGGTTGCATTCAGACTGGGTTTGGTTTGGTGTTGGGTTGCACTTGGATTGGGTTGGATTTGGGTTGGGTTGGGATTAGGTTATATTAGGTTTGGGTTGGTATTAAGTTGGGTTAGATTGTGGTTGGATTAGTTGAGTTGGGCTGGGTTTGGCATTGGGTGGTGGTTGGGTTTGGGTTGAGATTGGGTTGGGTTTGGTGTTGGGTTGTGGTTGGATTGGGATTGGGTTGGATGCTTTTCCCTTGGTGCATCTTGAGGACGTTTCCTCTTGTCCTGTTTCTGGTTGCTTGGAAGAAGAGGCCAAACCCCCAGTTTGCTGACACCAGTTCAGCACATCGGTGGACCAAGTGGGTCTGTAGCCAAGGGAATAATTTACCTGCACGAACCCAGAGCCCAGTGATGGAGGGACATGGTGTTTTATCAGCGAGCGTGTGGTATTTAATTATTCTAACGGACCAGAAACCTCAAAGCAATTATAGTTTATACCATTTGGGCTAATTCAAAATTTTAGCTTTTGGGAAATAAAGATTAAAAGCAAAGGGGTTTTTTTAAGAAATAGCTGTTTAAGGCTCCATTCTCTGGGTGAGGAGCTGATTGTTTGCAGATGAGCTTGGCAAAGCAGCTGGTAATTTAGCACGACGCTGATGGCTCACGAGGTAGCACCTACCTATTACTTATTGCAAATCCTCCCTTCTGCTAATGAAGCTTATTCTGCTTCTAAACCTCAGACAAAAGGGTCTAGAAAATCACACCTGGGCTCTAAACTCACTGACGCACACAGGAAGGGGAAAAAATCTGCAGCAGTCGGGTGCCCTGGAGACCAGCCGTGGGCTTGGATTAGGAGGGGATGGCAGAACAGAGTCTGGAGGTGGGAGTGAGGCAGAGTTTGAGCAAACCCATCTCCACAGGGAGATTTCTGTGTCCCAGCTGCTGTGGGTCCATCTGTTTGGGAGCCCCCCACAACGCTCATCACCTTCTGCCTGCTGCTCCCCCATCCCTGCCCTGCACTGAAGTCCAGCTGTTACCCTGGGCAATCAGATAATTAAACATCTGTGGATCCATCAGAGCTTTCCTTCACAACCACCTGTGGGTGAAGAGTGGTGGAGGAGTGACAGGTGATGAGAGAGGCTCTGGGAATGAGCCCCAGAAGGGCTGGAATGTGGGAGTGAAGGAACCCTTGATGTGAGCATCTCCTTGGCACAGGGGGCTGGAAGGGGCCTTTAAAACCATCTTGTTCTACCCCTTCTATGGGCAGGGACACCTTCCACTAGACCAGGTTGCTCCAAGCCCTGTCCAGCCTGGTCCTGAATGCTTCCAAGAATGGGGCAGTCACAGCTTCCCTGGACAGCTGTGCCATTCTCCCTCACAGTGAAGAATTTATTCTCAACATCCCATCTAACCCTGCTCTCAGTCAGTGTGATGCCATTTCCCCTTGTCCTGTCACTCCATGTCCTTGTCCAAAGCCCCTCTCCACAAACACACCTAAAGGTAAGTTCTCTGGGCTGCCCAGGGCGGTTCCTCCTGCTCCAGCAGCTGCTGAGGATCTTTTCCCAAGGCTGCACTAGGAAGTGCTTCTGTGTCCGACTCTGCCACAGCAGGAGGTGCCCAGGGCCAGCTGAGGGGTTGTGGCTGTGGCACTGGGGCCGCTGACCCTCCATGGCCCTGCAGCCCATCTGGCCAGGATGCACCTCTGGCTGCTGCTGCAGCTGGGGCTTGTGGGGTTGGTTGCGACTCATCCTTCCAGCTGCTGTCGGAGCAGCTCTTGTGCAAACAAGCTCGTTCTAATGCTGTTTACCTACAATGACTCCTGCGGGAGAGCTACCGGGCTGGACGGCAGCCAGCGCTGGGCTGAGCAGGGCGCGCCTGCTGCATCTTCCTCACCCAGCCGAGCCGGACGGTGGCACTTCCACTGGGATCCTGTTCCTGTGGAGGGCTGGGGGACACACGGGGGGCACTGCGGGACCGGGGCTTGGCTGCACCTGCTTGGCCTTGGTTGCGGAGCCGCTCCTTGAGCAGAGGGACAGAACAGCCACATCTGCCCCATGTACGGCTGTCGTCCCTGTCCCACTCCCAGAGATCCTGCAGACGTTGTGCTGCTTTCTGAAGCTTATTAATTTTGCTGTAGCCATTATCTATAATAAATATTTCTAGGTCTGGGAGATACAAATGCTGCTTCTAGTTTTTTTGGTTGTGGGGTTTTTTTGTTTGTTTATTTTTTTTGGGGGGGGTGTTGAGGGTTTTTTTTGGCGGCGGGGGGGGGGGGGGGGGTGATGGGGCATTTCTGGGGTTTTTTTGTTGAATTTGAGGTTGGCCTGGTCTTTTGTACATTAACTGTTGCTGCATTTGGTACCTGAAGTGCTGCTGCTCCGAGCCCCGGGGCTGCCCTCCGGCCACGCAGAGCAGAACCAATTACACCACCAGATCCTAATCGAGCTGCTGTTTATTATTTATTTCCCCAGCAACAACGATATATTTAGCCCAACAGCTTTGAGCTGTTTCAGCCCCATTATGCTCAGCAAATCCCAGCCGTGTGATGGGAGTGAGCACTGGCCATGGCAGGGGCAGCCGAGGGGCACCAGCCCCATGAGCCCCCCGGGAGCCCAGGGGGAACTCTCGACCTCCCGTTGCCCTGGAGAGGGGCTGGGTTTGCCCCAAGGGCAGTGGGTGTGGGTGGAGAAGGGACTGACCCCACACCAGAGGAGAAGCATCTCTGCAGAAGGGGTGGGTGTGAGAGCTCATCCCTTGGGTTTCCTTTGGCCTGCCAAGTGTTGGGTTGGGCTGGTTGGATTTTTTTTAATTATTTTTAGTAATTGCTCTGGTTTGAGCCGTGTAGGCCAGCCCTGTGTTTGCTTGAGCAACACGTGCAGCTTGGCTGCAGCTCAGCTGTGGAAGTTCTGCCTGCAAGCCAAAAAGGGAAAAAAAAGAAAAGGGTATGAGATAAATGAGGAATTAAAAATGCGGGGGTTTAATTTTGGATTGGTTCTTGCAGAAGCCTGGGCATGGGTGTGCCAAGGCCAAGGCAGATGCCCCAGGGGGACAGGGACAGCAGGCTCAGCCCCCGGACCTGTGTCACTGCTGTACCCCCTGCTTGGCTCCTCAGGGATGCGGCCCCTCATGTCCAGTCCCTGGAGATGCCTCCTGCTCGTGCTCGTCTCCTTGGGGACTTATTTGCCCTGTGCTCAGCATTTTGGGGATGTATTTCTCCCATGCTCAGCTCCTCTGGTACACAGCCCCTCCTGTCCAGCCCCTCAGGAACACAGTGCCCCATGCCCCGCTCCTTGGGGACACAGCCCTTCCTGGGGACACATCCCCCATTCCTGCTGCCCGTCACTGGGCTCACCAGGCCACTTTTCAGAGTCTCCTCCCATGCTCCTGCATTAGCAACGCAATTAGTTGCCCACATTAGATGCTGCCTCAGCAGTTTCCCCTCTACCTTTTCATGTGGTTTGATCTCGAATCATCAAGTCCCATAATTAGAAGGATTCCACTTACTTGTTATTTTTTGAACTCAAAGTTCCCTGTTGTGACCTCGGAGAATATCCTTAATTATGCTTTGGAGCTGTGCCAGGTCTGTGATGGATTGGATAAGGATATTTACCCCTCTTCCATGTTGATTTTTATCCGCTTTTCCATGAGCTTGAACATTGGACATCAATGAACTTCTAATCCCTTCAGAGGGTTCCTCTGCTTGCAGCTCCTCCAGTCTCACTTTGACAAGTTCAGTATTTACACTTTTTTATTTTAAAATGAACATGAAGTAGATATATTATTTTTAGGTCCCTCAATAATTGAACTCATTGGTAACCCTCATAAGAAAATGAACCAAACTTGTTCATGTGTGACCTCATTGCCCAGAGAAGCTGTGGCTGCCCCATCCCTACAAGTGTCTAATGCCAGGCCGGACAGGGCTTGGAGACAACTGATCTACGGGAAGGTGTCTCTGCTCATGGCAGGATGATGGAATGAGATGATCTTTAAGGTCCCTTGATTCCATGAAATAGGTCTGGTCGGTGCTGTTGTGCAGCTCAGCATCCAGCTGGTGCCTGGATGGGCACAGGTACCAACAGAGACACCCTTGCCATGAGGGTCAGCTGGATCTGAAGGAATGACTAAATCTTGGATTTAGGGACTTGAAACAGTTGGGATCCCTATGGCAGCTCTGCAGGACCTGAGCCTGCAGAGTCCTGGGTACCCTTCCAGATTACTCCCTGATGATATATTGACAAGAATACTGGGAATGTTTGGGAGCCCCTCTGTGATAACCACTAACTTAGAGCCACGCAGTCTTTTATTCTGTAAAATCCCAGTATTTGTGCGTTATGTGGCATGTTCCGTGTGCCTGAAGCTCAGTGTGAGTTCCCGCTGCAGTGGGGAGACAGCCATGGACAAACCACTTGTTGGGGATTATCCCAGGGATAAACACGAACTCAAAAGCTCAAATCCTAAATGTCAAATTTATAAAAATGGCATTTAATGGCATCTTTTCCAAACCAGTTTGAAATGCCATTGTTTTATTGGGATAATGTGAACACAACAGAAATCACAACTTGCCATCTCATGCTGGGCTTCATCGGAATTTCTTGGAAGCTGAGGATGGAACTCCAGAAATCAAGTAAGTGCAAAGTAATGTGTAAGGTGAGGGAGGGCTGCAGCCCCTCAGCCCCCAACCCACCCTACCAGGGCAGGGCAGCACCATGGCCATGCTCCAGCCATGGCCAGTGCAGTGGGACGGACCACAGGAAGGGCAAAAATCCTGCAAGGAGTGAGATCCTGAACCAAAGACGCCTTTGATGTCAATTATTTTATAAATGGAATGGGACAAATAATATTTTGCCATGCTGGAGCTCATGAGCCACAGAGCAGTTATTTTATCCCAATATCTGATGTTGCTCCTGAAAGAATCTTTCCCTAATTGTTTCACGAATAAACGTGGTTATCGTAAATCCTGTTCTTGTGTTGCCTCTGACCCCCATCCACAGCCATGCAGCTTGGGAATTACCAAAGGGCAATTTATGTAAGTTTCGTTTTAATTGCAAACAATTCAAAGAAATCATTCCCTGCTGGGAACTCGGCCTTTTACGCTGCAGTTAAATGAGATTTTATTACAGCACGACTCGCTCTGCTGCTCAAGGGGTGAAGGCCTGAGCTGTGCTGAGGTTTTAGTTACTGATGGGTTGGAGAGATGTTGACATTTGGAAAATCCAATGACAACAGAGCAGGGAAGGAACTTCATGACAGCATTTTCTGTTCTAGGGCTGAGACTTTCTGAAACCAAGTGCAATGTCATCACAGCCAGACAGCAACATCTTTCAGTGTTGGTGATTTAGGAAGTCCTTTCTCATAATTTGGTTTAAATCCTGCCTTTGGGAAGGTATGATCCTGCTGAACAGGACCCCATCCTGCTGATCCAAGGGCAGTCCAACCCCTTAGGCTGGATTTCCACAGCCCTTTCCCTGTCTGGGACCCCCATCCCAACCCAGACCATCCCACCAAGCAACGCCCAAGGCTTTATAGTGCATTTTATTTTCTCTATCACTGACGTTTGGTGTCTAGTACCTGCCTTGGGAAGGAGCTTTTATCACATTCTGACAAGTATCAGATAGTTGAGAACCACTGCAGTGACAAAATGCATTTTAAATCAAAGAATCACAGCAATCTGTGTTGGAAGAGACCTTTTAACTCCTCTTGTTCCACTCCTCCGCCATGGGCAGGGACACCTTCCACTATCCCAGGTTGCTCCAAGCTCTGTTCAACCTGACCTTGAACACTTCCAGGGATGGGGTAACCTCAGTTGTTCTGGGAACCTAAATCAATTGTTTATTTAATTTTAATACATTTTGTGCTGGTTTCCTTAGTTGAACTGTCCTGGCAGCTTTATCCCTTCTCTGAGGTGGGCACAGGTCAGGCTGCTCCAAGGCACATTTCTGCTCTGGATTCCATCAGAGATGGTGGTGCTGATTCCTCTCTAGCAAATGGATGCTGGTATGCAAACATGGGCAGTTGTGATTTTGAATTAAATTGTTAATTTGAACTTCATGATCAGAAATTTTCCTGCTTCAGAACTTCTATGGCAATTCTCTCCAGTACAAATAATTCCTGCATATGAGGTGAATAGTAAGACCAACACAAATGAACTGACTCTTTGTCAGACCCAACCCTCTCCAGGATCCCAGCAAAAAATTCACAAAAGCATTTTACAGCCATTTAATGAAAAAAGCAGAATTTTATTATATGGTTTCTGTCCATTATTCGGCATTGCTGTAAATGGCTCACATTTACTGCAATTTCTGTACAGATGTGTGGCTTTGTATTACCAGAACAGCAAATTTAAATGAAAAAATAAATGTTCAACAATTCCACACAAGCTTTTACAGTCCAACATTTCACTGAGTAGGTGAAAACTACAGACTTGTTACTACAGAATTATTCAGCATGAATAAAAAACTACAACTTTTATTTTTAAACAGGAGTCACTGGTTTAATTTTTTCTTTTCTTTTATGCTGTTTAAAATTGCTGTGATAAAAATAATGATTTTTTAATAATGCCATACACCAGTATGATATAGGATTCGTCCCCAGTATATATCTTTTTGTTTAATATACAAAATAGAGTAATGACCCATCGCTGACTCTGCTGTTGTGCAGGTTGTTGGACGTGGGGTGTTTTCCACACACACACATACAGCCTTTCATCGGACATGAGGTCTTGGGCTGGAAAGGCCCTCGACCTTCCTGGAAAATTTGGTTCCTATGTGACATCGATGGCTCAGCAACCCCTGGTTGCAGACTGGGCTAAGGATAGAGCATGACTGGTATGTAATCATGGAATCCCCAACTGGTTTGGGTTGGAAGGGGCCTTAAAGACCATCTCATTACAACCCACGGGCAGGGCCATCTTCCACTAGACCAGGTTGCTCAGAGCTCCATCCAGCCTGGCCTTGAACACTTCCAGGGATAAAATAATACAATCTTTATAAAATCTCACTCTAAGTCATGTCCCTGAAGTCCTCCCTCTCTAAAACTCAACCACGGGAGGTTCCCGCAGCTGACTTTCATCCAGGCACTTCCTCCTCATTCCTACCTTTCTCTGTGAAAATGGCGAGGTCATTTTTCGGCATCAATTGGCACCTATTCCCAGCCCCCCTCCCTCTGCCCTCCCTCGTGCCGGTCCCCCAGCGCCCCCATCCCGGTGTCCCCCCATAAGGCCATTGCGAGCGCCCGGCGCGTCCTGAGCTGCCCCCGCCGTCCCTGGGCGGATCCGTGCACTTTGTGATAAGGCACTGAAGAGCCAAAGTCAGAATTCTCCCTGCTTTATCCAGAGTGCAGGGACTACCCTCTGCTACACGGACTACGGATAACAGGACATGGACTTCTCACTGCTGACTAAAGCACTACGTTTTCTCACTGGTGAAGTTTAGAACTGAACAGCACGTACAGGACGATTCTTTCTCTAACATCACAGTTTCCTTTGTTTTTCCTTAAATCCACAGACTAAAAATGAATATACAGGCAAACAGACACAAGGGGCAGAGAGCCTCTCCTCCTGCGTGACCAGTTCTCTCACAGGGGGATCACAGAATCCCAGAATTTGGGTTGGAAGGGACCTTAAAGCTCATCCAGTTCCAACCCCCAACTCAATCCACTGTTGGGGTTCACGGCCGTTGCTTTTGCTGGCAACAAAGCCAAGTTTGGGGTCTGTGTGCCCCAACCCACACACACACTGAGCCCCAGGCTCCCAATGAGGGCTCTGGGGATACAAGTTTATAAAATATTCTCAAAAGTAAGAGCAGGTTTCCTTTGAACGAAAGACCTTCCCCAAACCCAAGAGAACCAAACTCCTATCTGTATCTGTATCGCAAACAGGCATGTGACGATTCCCACTGATTGGGCTGGATATCATAATTAAAGTCCTGACCTTTACCTGTTACAAAATGTACATATGCTGTACAGATTAAAGGAGAGAAGGATTATTTTCTTTTATTAAAGATGCTATTTTACTCCAAAGTACTGAATATAGGATCTTTTTTAATAGGTATAACATTCAAAAAGAGATTTAAGAAAGGAGAATTGAGTTTCCTATTTCACTTGGAAACCAATGTTTGCTGAAAGTAGAAATGTGCTGTGGACACCCTATGCTCAGTATTTACATATTGCTGGCACCTGGATGCAGATTATTGCCCAATTTTGAAGCTGTTTTTGCTGTGGGAGTGAGGCTGTGTACAAAATTCCCCTGGGAGGAGTTCAGAGCTGGGTGTCCTGGCTGACAGTTTTTTGCAGTGGGGGTCTGGTTCAGTCGTGCCTCGGGAGCGGTTCCCGACTATACAGATAGGAGCATCCCACCCAAAAGCCAACGGGAATTTTTACACAGTGATTCAATAAACACAAACCCAACCCTACATACACCCACAGAGCACAGGTTTTCCCCTCTGAACAAAGCACTTCTTTGGATACGAACACCGATGCCTCCGGTGCTGCCTCCAGCCAAAACCACACAGAACAGGTTCCCACTCAGCATATTTGTGACCCCTACAAAAAATATAATTACATGTATCATGATAAAGCAATCTGTCATCTAAAAATCATCCTTATTATACACTATACAAGCTATTTTACAATCATTTAACAAATTGCTTTTAAAGCTGCAGTAGCCCTTCCCTTCTCTTCTCGGATCAGCGGATATACCGATTATACATATTTGAAACTATAACTAAATACAAAAATATATTAGGTTTTGTATTTTCTCAGACGATCTTTCTCATTTCTATTACACAAATAATCTGGCCACTTTGAGTAAAAATCAAATTTTAGAGTGGCTTAGTAAATATTTCAATTTTGAGATACAGAAAATTGTTAAGGTGCACGTAGAAAAGGCTACTACAGCTTCTAAACGTCGGAAAATATCCTCATCAATGGCAACAAGGAGAAATCCACAAGGCCTACGGGAATTTATGGCACGCCAGGAATTCAATGTGAAGGGCTGCAGCCTTACAAAGACAGAAAGTTTGACGGACAACTCTAAAACCACGAACTCAGTAGCGGAGCTTTCCTGCTTTCCAGGAAAGAGGATGGAGCAGTCAGTGATAGGTGGAGATGTGGAACTGGGTCTCTAACCAGGTGAGTTTGGAGCTGGGATATCCAGTCACAGCTGTGCAGCCGCTCGGACATCTCCCCAAGAGGAGGACTCTGGAATCCGTCCAGGAGAACAAACCCAAACCACTGGGTGCAATCACACATCCACCTCCTCTGTCCGTGGGGGTTTCCAGATATACTTGTGTGATGACAGGCTTAAGTGTACAGAAAATGAGAGTTTCTCCACAGAAGTAAACTTTTCTGAAGCTATGCATATTTTCCTGAAAATTTCCTGATGGGCAGTCAGGACTGATCTTCTTGGCATCAATGCAGCCCGTGACTCTTTGCGTTATGGCTGTTGCATCATATGCAAAAATCAGGCTTCTTTTTTTTTCAATATATAAAATAACCTGCTCATTTACATCCAGTGAGGACTGGGTTAATTTTCTATGAATCTGCATATCCAACACTTTTGCAATATACCAAAAGGATTTGTTTCATTCGGATCTACTGAAACGAGATTTGAGAGTGTTCTCCCACCCACCCTGGCCCTTAAAAAAAGCCAAATTTTTATAGCCGCTTTAACAGTTGAAAGCGATTAGGTTAGAAAAGCCCAACCCATTTTCACATGAATCTGCTCAAGGATCTACTGTCTAGAGGTCGTTTAGGAAAGCTACGAGCTGCCCCACCTTAAAAAACCAGCTGTACAATAGGCATCTTTAAGTATTACAAAAAAACTTATGTAAGAAAAAATGAACAAGCCGAGTTCACGGTATATAAAGTTAAAGGAAATTGCTAAAACCAGACAGTAATAGCTATAAAAGGCACAACTTCCCTTTTCTGATATACACTTGTAAACTTTCTTCAGGTTACATGCATAAACCAAAATGCTACCTTAACTTTAAAAAAAAAAAAATCCAAAACATTTTACTAAAATAAAAAAAAAGCCTAAAAAATTGTCTCCAGCCAACTGCAGCAATTAATTAATTAGCAGAATGTTCGTAACAGCCTCAGAGCTTGTCACTGGTGGTTTGATGCATCTGGGGATGGTGCACGAGGGGAGAGAGAAAATTTCTTACAAATACGATTCACAATTTCTTTTCCTTTCCTTTCTCCCCAATTCTTTCCCAAATGGGAGAAATCCGCTGCTTCTCCAGCCTAACTCTTGGCCCTCTGTAAACCACATGTAGTGCATAATTACAAAAGAAACACCGCTGCGAGGACAAAAGGAACAAGTTCTGTAGGTTTTCTCTTTACAAAACAAAGCTATCGAGTGACGGTTTCTTAAGGCAACCCTTTGTGTTAAGGCAGTCACTTCTGATGAAACAAGAGCTTCTTGATATTTCCATTGGAATATTTTGGTATCTGATTGCTGATGATTTCTGCCAACATTTCTGGGAACTCAATACTCATGGATTTATCCAAAAATGTCTGGAAGCAAAAGCTCAGAAGATTTTCAACCACCTACAAGTGATAAGGCAAAGAATTACTTGCACACGAAACAGACAGAAGAACCACTCACCTCCATCCTCCTCCTCCCCAGTCCCTGCCCATGGATGAGGCACATTCCAGCACCCCTCACCCCTGCTCCAACAGGACAGGTGCACAGGTATCTTCATTTAATGAATTAATTCTTGTCAATGGCACTCCAATATAAACCAAACAAACAGATACAAACACTGAAGAGATGTGGTAGTGATTCCCATTCCAGCAGATAAATGAGAGGCACATGGATAAGCTTGGATAGAGGCACATGGATAGATCTCCCCAGGTGCTTGGTATAGTAACAAAAAACTAATTCTGAGGTCTCCAAGTTTCCCCACCTTAAACATTGCTTGGACTGCTTTGTACCTGCATGTGTAACTTCGGATTAAAATGCCAGAGGAGACAGCTTGAATTCTGAAATTTCTCACCAAGTTAGTCCACTGCTAACACAATACATAGTGCTGAGGGGTTATTTTAATGCAATTTCAAACTGTTCCATAAATTTTTTACTAGTTTTCTCTGAGATAACATAGGTTTTAAACTTCACATCTCTGCTACTACTGCGAATCATTTACAGTTTCTGAATTCCTCCATTTTAAAGCAATATAGTTTTAAAAACTAAAGAGACTTAAAATTAGATTAATTACAAAATTAACTGCTGTGGATTCCACCGCCAAAATAGCCTGAGAGCTGGATGTTCATGGCTGTCAATTTGCCTTTAGTTAGACAGTAGAGGGGCATGACCACCTCCTCCTCTCCCATGGTATTTATCCCTTTAAATAATAAAAGCCTAGAGGAGATCACTGTCACCACCCAAACGTATTCATCTGGAATGCCTACAGCATTCCTGTCAGGACTTACATCATGCATAGAGTCCAGCAGTTTAGTCAGTTGATAAAATCGCTGCCAGTTCTGGCTGGAGTTCCCTTCTCTCTTCACAATGGCCTTGCCCAGCTCCTTGATGTACGTCATCCGGATTTCTTCAAACAGAGACTGACTCTTCAGGCCTTCCTTGGGAACTGTAACATTGATACAAACCTTTAAGACATTGTAAAACTATAAACTTTGCCATTATTTAGGTTGTCTTACATCAGAAACTGTAGTGATAGGACAAGGAGTAAGAGGGGAAATTGAGGTTAGAGCTGGAAGGAATTCCACCCTGTGAGGGTGGTGAGGCCCCGGCACAGGTTGCCCAGAGAAGCTGTGGCTGCCCCATCCCTGGAAGTGTTCAAGGCCAGGCTGGAACAAGATGAGCTTTAGGGTCCCTTCCAACCCAAACCAGTCTGTTACTCTATGAAAATGACCAAAAGAAAAAGGACTTGGACTGATTGGAATGTCAGCAGAGAGACAAAGAAGAGCAGGAACTAGGACTGGTGACTAGATGAACAAGCACAGGACTAGTGCAAAATAAAAATAAAACCCCAAAGGTATCCCACCAAGAAACAGAGGGAAGGTAATTAGTCCTTGGAGGCAACAACACCCAGCCCTGGAAGTGCCTTGATGAAGAACCACAAGGGCTGGAGTTTGGGTGTTCTCCATGTCTGGGGAAGAATGTGACATCAGAAAGATTCCACAAAAAGTCTGCATGCCAGAGGGAGGAGCAGGGCAGGATCACAGGATGGTTTGGCTTGGAAAGGATCTTGAAAGGTCATCTAGTTTCAAACCTCCTGACATGGATCAAGTAACACATCCAGGCAAGGACTGACAGACTGGACAACAAGCTGACTGCCCAAGCTATGGAGGAATCGGGGCATGGACAGAGCTTTTTGGAATAGGATCGGGACACTGAGATAGTGGTGGGCAGATGAGGGTCTGGGGGTCAGAAACACAAGATGTGAGGATTCAAATCCAGATTAAGTCCCTGTACCTACACCCTCCTGCAAGGATGATCCTCCTAAAGGCCAAGGACTAATCCAGACAAACAAGCATATGGACTCCACTGGTCCTTAAGATCCTTCATTTGAGCCTTTGATTGCCTTGGTGAAGTCAATAGAAAGAGATGAAGATATAGGAGAGAAAGAGCTGAGACAAAGGCAACTGAAAGCAAGAGAGGAGGACAGAGACCACAAAGCACATTGCCTTCCTCAGAAAATCCAACCCTCACTGCACTCTCAGCATCTGAGAGATGTTGAAGTCTCTTGTCTGCCTTGCCTACACAGGAGATAAAACATGTCAACTTGTTTCAATAAATCATATGAAGAAGGTCTGGGAGCTATTTCTGTGTGTGAGCTGCATGTCCAGACCTGTGTGGGATTCCTGTTTTACTCCTCCCTCTCTTGGAAAACTTAACACAGAAACACAATAAACCAATTAAAATTGTAAAGTCATGGATGAAAGAGCTATACAAATTTTAGCTATTCAATTTGCAGAAGTTCCACAATGTACCACTTACACAATGTATATACTCAACACAATATGAAGATATATTGCCTTTCACCCCAAATCAGATTGAGGGGCCTCTCTGGGCAACACCAGCACCTCACTCCTGAATGGGCTGAATTCTGCCAGTGCTGCGTTGTCACCACTTCTGCCATGGAAATTTCTCTAAGGAAACTTCCAATTCCTGTAAGGAAAGTTGGCCTACACCACACCCAGAACACTTGAGGAATTTTGGGACAGATTTCAGAATCAACCAGAAACTGTTCTAAATCTGCAGTTTTAGGGAAGTTTTAAGTTCCTACAAAGTCCACAGCTGTGAAAGGCTGAAAGTTTCCTGTGAAAAGAGCCCTTGTCCCAGTTCTGGGCAGGGAGCGAGGCTGTGCTGGGCCTTGCCAGGCTGATGGGGCGTTGGGCGTGGGGGGGAATTGGCCATGGCAGCCCAGTGTCCCCCACACCATTCCTGAGACACCAGGCTGAGGGGAACCAGCCAAGGCACCACAGTGCCCCTTCATGCTGCCACTGCTCACACCCACCACTCACTGCCCTGCAACGTGAGCAGTGCCAGGCTACACATTCCTCCTGCTCCTGTCAGAGAAAGCCCAAAGTGAACAAGTTCTCATTTCTCTGTAAGAATTAATGATGTTATTCATTGGAAATATTAAAGGTAAGGATTGTTTACACTTTCTGTGTAATGAACTGTTTAAACTTCATAATATTTACTTTCCATCATGTTCAAGGTCCCTTCCAACCCAAACCACCCCATGAGGATGATGCACAAGGACTACGCTGCATAATCCTGACTCGCACTGCTGCTCTTGCTCCCTTCAAAGCACGTTGGCACCTGTCACTGCACTGAACTAAAACCAATCTGACAAGCAGAGGCAGGAACACGTCGGCAGCTCCCTCAGCCCTGTGGGACCGCGGGGATCGCTGTAACAGCGTGGGATGGGATTTCCCAGGACACACAGGCACAGGCTTTCCCAGTGCGAGGCGAGGTGCCCGGCTCACACCCACTCCCGGCGCACACACACACACACACACACACACACACACACACCCACGAGCTCTATGCTGGCTGAGTCCTGGATTGCAGCCAGGCCAGGGCTGCAGCTGAGATCCTCAGGGAGCTACAGCCACAGAGCACAGCAAAAATTAAGTTACTGGGTACCAATGATATCCACAGAGGGGAAAAATAACACTGTAGAAGTTATTTACATATAGTAACCTATATTAGTTATGTTGTCTCAGTTTGTTTCTGTGTATTCTAAAAGTATTATTGTGACACCATATTTGACCTTTCAGGTAGTAGAGACAGAATTTTACTAAGCTGTGACTTGTTTGACCCCAGCATATTCTACTGAAATATAAAAACCATCTTGTGGCATATTATATAATATCTCTCTTAAAACACCTATTGCCATTCACCATATACTTTTGTAGATGTAAAAGCCAAAAGCTTGGTATTGAGCTGTTCACCTACTTGTAGAGAGGAGAAGCAATGTCTTCATGCAGAGATATTCCTCATAGGAGACTTGAAGCCGTGAGAGCTCCCGGGCGACCATGAGCATGTGTTTGCATTGTTCATACATACATGGGAGATTCATCCTCTGCCTGAGGAATAAAAGCACAGGAATTAGTGACAAGTCCAGGTATCTG
This sequence comes from Sakesphorus luctuosus, assembly GCA_013396695.1. Taxonomy (NCBI): domain Eukaryota; kingdom Metazoa; phylum Chordata; class Aves; order Passeriformes; family Thamnophilidae; genus Sakesphorus; species Sakesphorus luctuosus. The sequence goes on along the minus strand of VWZD01000569.1, from coordinate 567,691 downwards.
TAAGTTCCATATCCCCGTTTTTCCATGCTGCATTCAGAGCAGCAGGGGGTGCAGAGGCAGACGATAAGCTGTACGTGAGTGATCGCACAGCGAAATGACGCTCCATTTTCTCGTGAGCCCACTGAGGTGATCGCCTTGGTTACACAGATAAACACTGGCCCCGCACTGCGGAGCGAGGGAGCCTGACGTGCTCAGTCCCAGCGCCACAAAGGGAGACTGTCTCTACCAAGGACCATCAGCAGGCTCTGTTATCAACAGACGTCAGCACAAACTTGACATAAGAATCGTGTTCAGTCACTGTGTGACAGAGTTCTTCAAGCCTAGTAGTCCCAGAATATTTCATCTTTCTAAGGCAACATGATGGTGTGCTACCCCTAGAGATGAGGTTTCTCTAATTCTCTCAACATTTTTGCAAAGTGCACCTAATTTAATACATATTTCCTCACTACTGACAGCAGTAACATTCTGTAACTTCTCAATTTTTTTATACTTGCATCCTTTCATATTCATAAAGCGATGACTAGCACTGCAATTAAATTTCATTACCTTCATAATGTAATAATCAAGTTTCTAACCATAAATGGGAAGTCATGTTGACAACCAAAGGAAAATCTTGGAATCAGAGTAACACATTATGTTTTCATATATTCTTTCCGTTTTTTCCCCGTTTCAATGAAACCTCGCATCAAGACAGGAACTCCTCCTTTTATTTAATACCTCATCTGACAAAACAATCCCTTTTATGTGTGCTTTACAGCTGGTTACTGTGAATATTACAGAATTAGTTTTGGGTAGGAAATGAAGAAGAAGAAGAGATTAATTCTGAAGAGTAAGATAGATTTATGCTTTTCCATGTTGGTTTTTTTGGCAGACAAAAAAACAGGCAAAATAATCTGTTTCCCATGCAGTGAGTACACAATCTCTGCACAGTATTGTCAGCACCTTATTTTTCATTAACAATGTGCCACCTTTCCTAAGTCATTACCTATTCAATATTAAAATCTACACAGAGACAAAATGGGATCCTTGTGGAAGTTAAGATTTGGTTATGAAACTACAGTTCCTTCAAACCATCCTCCCTTCCTTAGTCCTGCAGGAGGGTTTTGTGATGTACCCTCACCAACATCTTAAGAGGCACTGAGTGGAAAGAAGAAACACACCTTTCTAAAGGTGCAAAAAACAGAGAATAATAGGAAATCCAATGGGGTTTGAAAGACAGAAATACAAGCTACTGAAACAGTATTAAATCAAAACAAGCAAAAGTGTAAAACCTCACTGTTTCCAAATGGAGCTGTTGGACAATTTCTTCAGAGTGGAATAGGACACTGCCTTGTACCTACAGCTACAGCCTGTGGGCTCGCATATGAACCCAGAAACACTGCCTTTATGTTAGAATTCCATAACCAAGGAGAAGCAACACAAAGTGCACACAAGGTAAAGCTGGATGAAACAGGAGTAAGTGCAATGTTGGGCTGCGGGATGTTTCTCAGGGCACTTGACACAAAGCCACCACTTGGCCACTTGGCAGACACTGTCCTGACCCCTCCGGGCTGTATTAAAGGGCATCTCGGAGATTTCAAATTGAGTAATTTAAACACATTCTCTGTCAGGGCTCAGCAGTTTTCCTCATGTAAAACTATGCCCATTTCTGGGCAGAAGGTTAAAATAAACATTATGAAATGGGCCAGCCTGTCGTTTGTTACTGTCTGCTGTAAATGCAGCCAGATCCACAAGGCTGAGAATCCATACAAAGACATGCCAACTCCAGGCAGTACCAAGGCTATGTGAACTATAGTTCCAAAACAACGAGAGTAGGCACAGCCCCCTGCCCTCAGCAAGGTCTGAGCACACAGAAGAGGCTCTGCCCTGTGTCCCGGAGGCTGCGGATCTGTCTGTGTCAGAGCACGAGGAGGCTGATTCACTGCCTTGTCCTTAATGCTGGCAGGCACTCTGGGAAGAGGTCCCAGCCATTCCCATCTCAGATCTCCTGGCCAGGGCACATCAGATGATCTCAGCTGCCACAGGGAGCCTGCCTGGGGACAGGGCTCAGGTCATGGACAGAGACCCAGGGAAGGGCAGGACTCAGGGCTCTCTCCCTGCCTGCCCGGGATCCTGGTTCCCCTCCCTGCACAGGGCATTTACCACTTCCATGGATTAATTTACCCACACACAGACCAGATGTAACACTTGGTGCTATACTTAGCTAATTAAAATAGACATTGTACTCACTAAGGACACCACATGTGCTGCCTTCTTTGCTGAAACTACCCACAGAACCACAGCAGATTTCAAGCAGAGCTCTGGGATACCCAGGACCAGCAATCCCAAGCGAGTTGCATCCCATGGTGGCTCAGGAGCTGCCAGGGCAGGAGGCAAAGCCCAGACTGAGTCCTAGGAGCTCCCCAGGGACACCATCAGGGCTCAAGGCTTCTGCAGTTACTGCCAGGCACATAAAAAGGCTCAAAGAGGTGTTTGGGAGCATTTGATCACTGTGAAGAGATCCTGCTGTAGTGACTGCACATTGAGTCCAACCTGAATCACCTCTCTGCTCTGTAAGTATCCCATACCCCTCTGCTTTAGGGACCAGTTCCCCAAGGGACACCGAAGGTGTTTCAGCTCAGCCCAGCCCATGGAACACATGGATATACATGTGCTTACTCTGGGGGATGCGTGTGGGTGATAAAAGCACGTGATGGTTTTCAACACTGCTGTGAGTCACTCAGTTCAGTCAAGTCTGTAAAAGACTAAAACCCAGTAAACAAGACACTGGTGTTCTGAACACCAGATGACACTGACTCCACAGAAGGAGTTACAAAAGAACGTTGGGGAAAAAATTTGGGGAATAAGAGAACTGACAAAACATTGCTTATAAAACTATAATCACTTATTTTTCTATTTAAAGATACCAATACAGCTATTCTGTATGGCAGATGAGATTGGAAGGAAAAATGAGACCACAGAAGTGACCTCACACCTCAGAGCAAGGAGCTATGATGATGAACATGCAACGAAGAGTCCAAATCCCAAGACCCAGGACTTCCAGGAACTTCTTTCTTAAGCTGGGCAGCACTTAAATGGCATTTGCCACTTGAAGAACACAACTCTGCACTGTCACTGCGCTCACTGTAATTTCATGCACACTGTGACATACCCAGAGGCAGAAAGCTGATACAGTACCAGCGCCAGTTCCAGCAGGGCATGTTTTGAACCACAAACTGGGGAAACAGTTATACCATACTACAAAATCACAGGTTTAAATCATTTCCAAGTACTAAATAATGGACTAAAGTCTAAGATTTATTCAGCTGCCAAATGTTTCAACAACTTGAATTCTGTGTTTTGTGTGTGAACACATATATTACATATAAAATTATCAGATAGTATAGAAATATTCCATTAAAAATAAATAAATTATAAGAGTATAGACACAAAAGTGCAATATTCAATAAATATTAAACTTTTAGGAGCAAACTGAGCAAATTACTAAGCTGCTACCTTAAGATTTAAGAACAGAATTTCATCCTCTTTCCCACCACAGACTGCATGAGCTACTGGATCTTGCTACTCCATGTAAGTAAGCAGTAACTGCACAGGATGACACTGGCCAGGGCTGGCACAAGATTAATGCATGAAAGACTAATGTTGCTCAGATGCCTGAGCAGATCCATGAAACTAAAGTAAGTCTAATTAATCCAATAAGGAACTCCATCTTAAAAAAGTATTTTGCAGTTAGGTCCAGTTGAACCACCAAGGCTTGGAGACCCTTCTGAGATGGAATTTCCCTTCCTGAATCCGAAGACACTGAATTGTACCAAATATGAGGACAAGGCTTTAAAGCTTAGAAGGTGAAAGAATAGTTTCTAGAAACCCATAGAAAACGTCAAGAAAATTGAAAAGTAAGTAACTGTATTTCTCTGTAACCATGGAAGTACCTCTGCATGCTCTGGTCTATGTTATCCCCCTGCCCCATAGCCAGATATCAGCTATTACCTAATGAATCCTATGTGGCCACATTTGATCATTCAAATTCAAGGGCATGCTTTCCTTGCAGTAAAATCCAAATGCCTTTTTGTTTAAGTGTCCATGATGCCTCTCCTGTCCTGCCCAATATCCCAGCCCCAGCTGCCCCCTCCAGCTCTCCCTGCCCCAGAATCTCCTCACAACTCTTGCAGTGGTTTTATGGTTTTATTGTTAGTCAGTGTTTGTCATGTTCACTCTGAGGTGGCTCTGCTTTATTGAGGGATGGGACATAAAAAGTTATGACCAGAGAGTTTTATACAGAACCTGTAGCCCACTGGAGGAGAAACTGCAGTTCTCTCAGTCAGTATGTTTTATTGAAAACAAATGTCATTCTGACCTACAATTTGTGTACAAACTGTAACTGGAAGGAATCTGAGAGTTATTGTTTGCTGTAACAGGGTTACCCTTGCAGTTTGGGGCTTTTTAAGAGTACCAACACCTGGCTGTGAAGTTCTCTGGTTTTGATTCACTGATAAAACAGCAGGAGACCTCTGACGTAAGGCAAAGTAGATGTTGTTACACTTAGTGACAACATCAATTATTTTAATTCCACCACCATTATTATTTTAATTCCACCATAGAGACTATTCTGCTCCAGAGACACATTCTAAGCACTTTACAAAACACAAGTACACAGATGGGTCATCACCTGCCATCTCCTCCTCACCTTTTTTTGAAGTTATTACTATAAGCCGATGATCACAGTGTATGAAAGTCTGAATAAATATTTACACTGGAAACAAAAAAGGAAGGGAATAAATAAACATGAAAGAGGAACAGCCTGAAATGTACATGGCTGATCCCACCGAAAATGTAACCATTATTATATATTTTTTTAAATATGGAAGATATTTGGGAGATCTGATTCTGAAGTGCAACGAACCAAAAATATTATGACTGTATCAAAGCATGCCAGTGGTATTGCCTGCCTCACAGGGAAGCCAGGAAACAGAGGCATGAACAAGATGCAATCACCTCAACAATCCCGAATTCTCTCTTTCCCTCCTCTACAGGACCATTACTGCATAACACGAATTTGGAAAATGACAAGGATAACAATGTGTGGTGCAGGAAAAAATGCATCCAAATATTCCACCAAATTCAACTTTGCTCGAAAATTGATAGCAAAGTTTGAAAAGAAAATACAAATCAGGTAGGTTGCTCCACATGTATTCTTCGTTTTTCAGTCCTACTTTAATTAGGCTCAGAGAGAAATGTTTAAGGGATCAGGAACTCTGGGAAATTGGGAGGACCATTTCGTCACTTTTATACACTAAACAGACAGAACATTATGCAATTTGCCAAACTTTTCTCTCCATCCCAGACATATTTTTAGCTCTGACTGTGTTGGCTCTGATAACATGAATGATTCTAATGAATGGTGCTGGAACAGTCACAATATGGAACGTTTAAGCACAAACACCTCCCACAAAAACTCCTGGATATAAATACACTTAATATCTCAATTACCTTTCTTTCATTTGACTTAGTTAAAAACGCTAAGTAAGCTGCTGAAAGAAAAACAAGTTGCAAATGACAGGCAGATCTGGGATCTCGGCAAGGATTTGCTACCCTGTGATTCAGCTCTCAAGTGCAAACCCCAGAAACCAGTGGCAGGTCTTACTCACTCGTTAATGATCAGATCTGGTGCGAAGCACAGGAGATTGCCATTGGATTGCTTGTATGATCTCCATCCTAAAGCAAAAGCCATTAGGAACATCCAGGAGTACTGCAGAAGGGTCATTTGGTCATCCAGGTGCAAGTTTCGGAAACCTAGAAAAGTAAAAATTGAGCGTGGGTGGTGTCAGGTGCAAAAAAAAAAAAAAGGACAAAAAACTTGCATGACTTGGAAAAGGACCAGGATTGTGAGCAGCACCACTGCTGTGTTATCAGTGCACAGGCACTACAGGGAGTAAAAGGGGATGTAATATTTAAAAGTCATAATATATGTGTATGTGGTTATCTGGAACTGATGGTCAGTCAGATAGAACACAAGAGGCAACAATTGCATTTCACATACACTACAGTTCACTGGGCTGCCTTCCAAAAACAACAGGGATTGCTACTTTTCACAAGACCAGTCCACTAGACAATAAATGGCTCAATGTAAAATTTTGTTCTTATTCAACAACTGTACACAGAACTTACAAAATAAGCATTGCATTAGTTACCAGCATTAACTGCTCCTAATCTCACATATAGCATGAACAGAGCCAACTGAATAAGGAGGAAATGGGTGAAATCTGACAACTGTTCCCTCAAACAGTCTGAAAATGCCAGCAGCTTTGGATTTGCAACACTAGTTCCTATCAGATCCTGCCTATATTTAGCAGGAAACTCTTGTGCCATACTGAATCATTATTAGAGCCTGAATTCAAGTTGATTTTATCTAATTTTATTAAGCATCTGACATCTAAAGAGCTCATAACATCTAAAAAGCTGCTTCCTGAAGATGTGCCAACAGACAGCAGCCAGTAGATGAATACAGAACAAACTTGGTGGGTCTGAGAGCTTCAAACAGCTCCTGGCTTTGGAGACAGCAGGAACAACCAGGTACTGCTTCAAAAATATAACAGGTTTCAAAGTGATTCGAACCTTATGGGGTCAAACCTTGAATCTGTGCTCAAACCCTCCTCAGGAAAAGGTTATTTTGAAATCCCAGCAAAAGGGCTTGGCAAGGAATGCTGGCGTGCTGTCAGCATGGCTGATGGGCTACAACCAGGAGCAGGATATACAAATTAAATACTCATGAGGAACCACCTCAGCAAACAAAAGAAAGGAGATAGAAATGATAAGAGTAGTTACTATTAATGTAGTTATTAAAGAGAAGATTGGCATTTCCATTGAGAGCATAAGCTCTAACCTGAAGGGTTTGGCTAATTAGGGAAACCATTCAGCAGAGATGATGAACACAGAAGTGTTTTATAAAATGGAATCTATATATGGATTTTGGAATACCAGATGGTCTCCCAAAGACCTGTCCCAGAAGGAAGTGTGTTCATGTGAATCTCTCCAAGAGCAGACTGAGCTAATTCCGTGGAACTGCCCAGTGTGAACAGCCCTGACAGAGAATCACTGAGGCTGGGAAAGATCTCCAAGGGCATTGAGTCCAACCTGTGACTGATCACCACCTTGTCAACCAGAACACACACAAACCTCTCCAGTCACACCTCTGCTGGACACAGATACATTTGAGTTTTCCAGCCTTTCTTTCTCATTGTTAATTTATTTCCCATGCTCAAAGAGACCCATTATGACTCATAAATCTCATTATCAGACTCTTTTTTTTTTTTGCAGACCTGTTCTGTGATGTTATTTTTGGGCAACACGTGCGTCATGAAGGTGTTTTTGCCAGGGTTTCTGAGAACAGGTAGGTAAGAGTACTGACAGGAGTGAGAAGGAGATAAACACTGGTCTTTGTTCTGTAGGAATAAACCCATCTTCAGCTTTCCTTGGCCCTGGCCTCTCCCAAGACAGATGCCATGTGTTATGTCCAAGGCTGAGATCTGACATCATCTCTTCCGTGTCTAACTGTGTCTTCAAGTGGGAGCCAAAATAGCAACAAACCTCCCCCATTGCCCAGGTAAGAGTCAGTTTAACCATGCTGCTACAGAGCTGGGGAGAAAATGAACATCTTGACTTCCACCCTGGAATTCGACACTCAAACACCTGTTCCCAGTGAAGAGAAAACTGCAGGTATGGTGAGGGGGAGTAAACAAAGAACCATCCATGAATGCAGACCCAGAGGAACAGCACAGCAGTGCTGGTCTGTAAAAATCAAGGGAACCACAGTGCTAAAATTATTCAAGAAATAATTATTTCTTGCCTAGAGAAGCTGTGGTCGCTACATCTCTGGAACTGTTCAAGGCCAGGTTGGATGGGGCTTGGAGCAACCTGGTCTAAAAGAAGGTATCCCTGCCCATGGCAGGGGGTGGAACTGGACAAGCTTTAAGGTCCTTCCCAAATCAAACCATTCTGTGACTCTGTGAACCTACCAGGTGGAGACAGAGCTAATAAAAATAGTTCTCTATATTATTTTTAAAACAAACATCTATTTTAATATGAATTTTAATATCCAACGGTCAAAGTGTTCAAGCAAAATGACTTAGGTTCTAGTAAATACATTTTTGCATCTACGTTTCTTCTACTTTTCAACTCCAGAGCTGAGCCATGAACAAGCCCAGATATTACTAAAACTTCATCTGTACAGCTTTGAAGGAAAACAAACACAAGGACAGATTTTAAGTACAACAAGAAGACTGCACTCAGCAATTAACGGATTTGCAGCATTACCTGGGATTGCCTTTGCCCACTTGACTGCAGCCACCACCTGCCGCCCTCCCAGCATGTTGAGGGTGGAGAGGATCCTCCAGCTGGAATCGGGTAGGGTGCTGTCGTAGCCTGAGTACAGCACCTCGGGCTCGATCACCTCCAGCAGCGACACCAGTGTCGGCGTCAGCTGCGGCAGCGACGCGGGGACGATGCTCTTGTTCCCGGACGCCTCGGGAGCATCCCGTGTTCCCGTGGCACCTCCCTGCTGCAGTCCTTTGATCTTCTTCTTTGTTTTCCGAGCTAGGAAAGTTTGGGTAAGTCGCAGGTGAGATGATGGAAAATGACCACACAGTGATTAAAACACAGCTGAGGAAACGCTGCTTCCCCTCTCCCTGCAGCTGGGATCAGGCCATTGAAACCCTCACAGCATTTGCTCATGAAGTAAATAATTTCATATTAGTTCTCATTAAATTTCCATTCAAAATAAGTTTATGTTTTAATGAAAGTCACATTTATGTTACTGCTTCCAAATGTTCAATAATTGTCTGCAGGTACCTTACAAAGCTGATCCTAAAACATAAGGCCAAACCCTACCATTGGATATGTATTTGCAAGACTTCAAAAGTTCTTTAAGATATTAAGTATAGAAACCAGGGAAAAAAAAGAAAACTATATTTAATGGGTAAGAAATTACTTGGTATCTCAAGCCAGCGAAAATAGGGGTTTTTTTGAAAATGCTGGGCAGGAGGAGCTTTTTCTCTTGCCAGTTTCTCTTGCATATAAATCACTGCTGCATAATTAAACCATAAAAATCATTTGCCAAATAAATAAAACATAGCACAGAGATCTTAACTGTAAACTACAAAAACTTGGAGTAACAATTTTATTAGCATCTTGTCCCTAATGGAGTCTCCTGCTTGGCTCTGGCTGTCCTGGCTGGAGGTGGCCACACAGAACAGGCTATTTAACAGAGACCAAATGAAACCAGTTCTTTCCCTGTGTGCCTCAGTTAATTAATTGATCTCTCTTCTGGAACTTCAGAGATAAATCAGTAGCCCATAAAAGCATCACGTAATGTGGTTTCACATTCAGAGTTCCTCCTAATCTGTTCAGAATCTCTCAGCATCCAAAATGCACCAACCACCACAGTGTAACACATGAAACTCCCTGCTGGACCCATTTCTCCCACTGGCTACAAGGGAGCCTTCAGAAACCAAGTGCTAAATGCAAGGAATACTCTACAGACCTTGTATAAGTTGCATTTTCCCAAAGGTTTGTAGACTGGCCACAAATGCCAAGCCTGCCATGGGGAAAGAGCAAATTTCCTTGAAGCAAAGAGCTTATTGTTTTTCTTGTCTTAATTTTGAAATGGCTGCTCCAAAATCCTTTCCACATTCTGGTGTTTTTTTGCCCCATTATCCAAGTTCTGAAGAGCAAATGAACTGCTTCGACTTAAATTTAGAAGCACATGCCTTCAGCTTCCTTCAGACACCTGGATGGAGTATTTCCAGCCCAGAAAGCCTAATAAAATTATAATCAAAATAAACAGATCTGATAAGGTAGATTATTATGCAAGAATTTTTATTAGGCTGTGTTACTAGCTCTGAATTAGATATTTAGCTGTAACTCACACAAAAAAAGGAAGGTTGAGATAATGTATTTCTTTGTGATTTATTTTCAAACATAAAAAGACCATTAATTTAACCCCAGTTCCTCAGGGCACAATACAGGAGATAACCCCCACAGATAAACTCAGCGTGGAAAGAAAAGCATCCAAGATTTTCTATTAAAAACAAACAACCTTCTTCAGCCCCCAACCTCCTGCAATCTGGCATCCACTGAGGCTGCACAGGCTTCCTATTCCCTGCCCCGTGGGCAGATGGTCCTGCACCTGAGCCAGGTGGGCAAGGGACCTGCCACTGCCACCCCAGACACCCACAGGGACCAGGCACCTTCCTCCTAAACTGGGATTTGTAACAACCTCACCACAGTTAGAGCAGGGCAAGGAATGGGATTAGAAAGAAAAACGGTCCCTGAAAAATATGAAATAAATTCCAAGTGAAGACTGCAGAAAAAACTCATCAATTGCCAAGTTTAGCTGCAAAAAGCAGCATGAAAAGCCAAAAAAATTATGAGACAACCTTTTACAGGCATAAAACCTAACAATAAATCTTTTCTTCCAACACATCACAAAAAGAAAGGATGCCAAGGAACACCAATTAACGGTGAGAGCGGAAATGAGAACTCATGGAAATAAAGGCTGGAGTACAAAATATCATTATTCTGCTGTGTAAATCTCTAGTACCTGCAGCTTCATAGTCTGATTTTTTTCCCACTCCCCTAAACCCAAAAAATCATGCAATAGAAAAAAGAAAGTTCTAGAAAAGGGTGATAAGCAGGGCCAAGGAGATGACTCATGTACTTCATGATCTTAGAGGTTTTTTTACAACCTTAACGATTCTATAATTAAAAAGACCAACAGAAAATTAGCAACTAACATTTTTCCAGGGTAGAAGGTGCCACTTTTCTCTCAGGACAGGAGCAGGTCAGAATTAAAATACCACATGGTAAATTTTATGTATTAATTTATTTAAAAATAAATTAGTCTTCTACACAATACCTAATAGTGAAAGTCACTGTAGGTATTAGAAACTGAGATATTCAAAATGTGCTGGGGCAGGTTCATGGAAGAAGTCCAGCAGCACATCAGATGAGTGCGAGGGGACGAAGGACTGAGAGGCTCAACATTGGGATCTCTTTTGATCACTCACTGGTTTGCTATAACCAGTATTTATGCATTGAAGATGGAGCTGGGGACTTTTCAAAAAGAAATTACCGTCTAAAAAGTATGCAAATTTAATTCTCTTTTAAACAACAGTAATTCCTGAACTGTGACACTAAAATAGACAAGATACAAGAAACTGCTTTTTGATCTCTTCTGCACTTTATGCTGCCTCCCAATTCGCTTTTTTGCGCGACCAATTCCCCATCTGTTCAGATCTGTCCCATAAATTCTTGTTTTCAGGGTGTTTTTCACCCTTTCACACTATTCCAAATTCTTCCATTTTTGTGTTGCTGAGTTTCAAGATTCTTTTTCCCTCTCAGACATAAAAGTTTCACCCCCCCCGCCTTCTCCAACAACTTATATAACAATATCCATCCTCCAAAACCTCGCTATTCTCTAGGATTCTCTGTGCCAAAATTCAGACAAACTACACTGGAAGGGCTCCAACCTACATGCAGAGAAGTGGCAAGTATCTGATGCATTCCATTTCATTTTCTTTGCTGCAGAGACTCAACATGTCAAGGCCAGGCTGGACAGGGAAGCAACCTGGTCTAGTGGAAGGGGTTCCTTCCCATGGCAGGGAGTGGAACTGGATAAGCTTTAAGAACCCTTCACACTCCAAACATTCCCTGATTCTGTGTCCTAGAGCTTGACACAGTGGTGTCAGTGTCTACTTAAACTGATGCAGGAAGGGAAAGGCTTACTATGAGAGTACCATATCTTACTATCAGAATACTACACCTAACAAAGTGCTTTACTCATACCAATATACCAATATCACAGGTGTATTTTGAAAACAAATATGAAGCAAAAAAATAGAAACACACCTTAAACCAAAATTCATTCTTTCCCACCTCAAAGCAAAAGCTCTGGGGTTTTGCATCACTTAAACTGTCTTTAGTCTTTGCTGTTCCCTGTCCTTGCTCCCAGGCACACCAGCCCCAGCAGGGCAAGGACCTGCCCCACTACCAGGAGAAGGCAAGAGACTTGTCCTGCTCTTACCTCTGAAAGTGTGAAGTCCAGCCTAAATCCAGCTCCTGGGAGACACTCACTGACAACCTCATGTACTTTGGGTATTTATTTTAGAACCCACTATTGCAGATTTTGGCTGTACCTTCCCATCCTGCACATCCCTTCCTCTGGCAAAGCCTCCGGCCCAAAGGAGGGGATGTGCCTGTTAAGTGGGTCATAGAGCATTTCAGACACTTGGCTTTGTTCCCTCTACTCTGAAGGAAGGGGCAGGTAGAGACACCTGCAGCACAGAAAATCTGGTGCTGTGTCCTGCTGAAGGAGGCTGGAAGCAGAAGAGGAAGAAAGGATGTACTCCAGTATGTGCTTCATCTATCTCTTTAACTTAATTCACCACTTAAATCTTACGAAAGGATATTATCACTGACTGAAATGGAATTCTGTTCACCCTTGGAGCTAACAAATATATTTTTGACATTTTCATTTTATCTGACAATTTTGATTATACAAGTACCACCAGGATAACTGCACTACGAAGTACTGTGTTAATCTCTGCTGCTCAGGGAAAAATAGCGAGCATAAAACGTAGCTGACACTAATAAAAGTGTTTTATGCCATTTTACAACTGCTGCTAAATCTCTAGTTGACATGGCCTTCAGATTCTCACAAGCCATTCAGGACTCACCAGAGAACAACTTTATACTGGTACATTAAATTTATTTATTTAACCAACATTTTCCAGAGAGATTGTGACAGGTATTTAGGAAGAATCCAAAGCATCAACAAATTATTTCCATTTTCTTTAGTTTGAAGATATAATAACCCACTCCTGCCCCTGTCCCCTGTGGTTTCAGTGTCAAGTCACTCTCCTGAGAGAGGATGGGCAGACAACACATCTCCCTACAGGTGTTTCACTTCCCTCCAGGTGTTCCCCAAGAGTTCTCCTGTCTCAGATTCCATGAAAAAGCAGCAAGATATTGTATCGACAGGAATAAAACCCAACCCTGGTTTGTGTGTATGACTCACTTTTGCTGAACATACTGACAGAGCAACTGAGCACAGATGGGAGAAACGGCATAGAAACCTTGTGCCTTTCATTAAAATGCTCAGGAAAGACAGCACTTGCTTTTAACATATCGAAGTGCTGCTCCTATCATTGCTTCATAAGCAGCCTGGCCTTTCCTGGGTAGGATTCCAAACAAACCAGGGATGTGGATGTGTGGTTACCTTCGAGGTTCATGCCAGCCTGCAGACACTTCCGGTAGCGACACGCGGGGCAGTTTTTCCTCCGGATTTTGTCAATAATGCAGTCGTTCCTCCCAGCACACAGGTAGTTGTGCTGCCCTGTGTGCACAAACACAAAACAACCATAAACTCCACAATCAGAGCAGTGCTGAAGTTACTCATTAAGGGTCTGAGGATGATGTAAGAGCTTTACTTACTGCACTGCACATCTTGCAAAAATACCAACATACACCTGATTTCACGTATCCAAACTCATTTCTCATAATCAGACCCCAAAGCCAATAAATTTAGGTAGTAATCCTATTTTCGGTGTTAATACCAGGCAACTCTATTTTTAAAACTATTTTCCCCTTACATTTACCAAATCTTTCTTCTACAGCAGGTTTCCCATTTCTCTAAAAAGTCTGACAAGAGACATAAATAACATTCAAAAACACATTCTGAGAATACACTTGGAAAGATTTCTACAGAGAACAGACACCGCTTCATCAGTTTGAAAGTTGTGAAACCTCCTCTTTGTTTAACTTGCAGCCTGATCTGGACAAACCAAGTACTCTGATGTTTTTATAGATTCACAGATTCAGAGCAAAAGTGACCCTAAACCATGACAACTTGAACTACAGAAATTTAAGTAACTATTTCTTAGCTGATAAAAGCAGGGCAACAGAAGAGTATCTATTCTTAACTGAGTTATACGAGTAATGTCTCAGTATAACTTACTTAGGGAAAGCCATTACTAAAGGATAGAGCCTTCTCCCAGACAGGGATCAGGAAACATGTTTCTTTAGAGGGCAGAAAGCTGCTGCCTGGGTTTTCACACTGTATTGCAAAGTCCTGACAGTACAGTATTGTGAGAAACAAATGTATTCTCCAAATACTGAATTATTAACGTCAGAGTCCAGGAGTCTCACAGGAAAACAAGCTGGGTAAGGGATTTGTTTCAAGTCAGTTGTGAAAATTATGTGCATAAAGAGTCCATTCCTATGGCTCTGGTCAAACTTCTCCTGTGAAGTGTCTCAAGCTGATATTCCAAGGAAGCCCTGAATGTTTTTCTGAATGAACTTCCCCACCTCTTCCATTTGGGGAAGAGGAGCCTTCCTGATCCTTGTGTAATCTTTGTGTTTAATTAACTTAGACAACAGACCCAGGACTCACCATTCTGTTTGCTATTAGCATCCCAATACATACAAATAAGTACAATTGTACACACACATGAAATATAAACTGATGACAATTTGTCAGCACTGTAGAGGAGCAGAGAACACAATTCCATATCTCTCAAAGCTGTTTGATGACACCACGGTTTCATACAATACAGATACTTCAGATGAAGATTTTCCTGAGCTGTTGTTCCATTTTATTCCTAACAAAGAGCCTCCTCTCCATGAAGGTTTGATTTCTTCTATTTACTTCTCACCTATTCTTGCCTTTTCCAGGGGCAAGCTACACTATTTCTTTGAATTATGTTACATTAAAGCCTTCTTGTCACATGAACATCTTGTGGGAAAATGAAGGGAGACTGATCTCCATGTCTGAGTGCTGCCCAGAGGATGTGTCAGCAGCCAAAGGATCGTGCTTCAATTCTCTTTGCTGCTCAAAACCCAAATACACTTCACAAATACTCTGGTAAAACCAGTAGTGAGCCAATGGAGATGTTTCCAAGGGGATCTGGGGCACAGAGGGGCATTTTACAGAGAGGCTGCCCATTCTCAGCATCGCACTGCCCGCAGCTCCTGTCAGTGTCAGGGGCTCTGATGCTCCACCACACTGAATGACTCTGCTCACTTAAACATACCAGCCCTATAAAAAGGCTAGAAATTGCAGACAAAAGACTTTGGAAGATGGAATTAAAACTGCTGATGAACAGGGCCAATGTGGAATGCAGCAGGAGGGAGAGGTGTTGGGGAATCTGCAGTGGAGGGAGGTGTGAGGATCTGCTCCAAGGCGAGGAAGTGGAGGTGGGAGGAGCGGTGAAGATCCAGGTTGGTATATTGGGATAACACGTTGGGAGGTGAACAGGGCTGGTTCTGTGACAGGAGAAACTCAATCACGAGGGCTTTGGGCTCTGAAAAACCATGACATCAGAGCTAAAACAAGATTTCTGGCCTCCCTACGTTCCTGAAGGCCTGTTTGTGTGAAGAAGTGCATAAATATACAGTTACTGTCCCATCTTTATCCTCCCTCTTCTCCTCTAGTTCTATTCTTTGCTGAAAGAAATACACTTTATATGGACTTTCTAGACACTGAGACTTCCACTTTCTGGGATTATTCCCCTCACAGTGCATAGCCCTGGAGGCAAAGGTGGAAAAAAGGGCTTTGGCTAAAGGCTGAATAACCAGTGTGCAGAGTCAGCTTGAGCTGAACACTAACAGGTGCCTAGCAGCTACTAATAAAAAGGATATTGCAGAAACAAATTCTTTTTACATGTGTTCCTAATAAAAAATTGCCTATAAAAGACAAAAGCAAATTATTTGTTCCTTAAAGTGAAGTCTAGGACTAACAGATCCTGGAAGGGCTCCTGAAAACATCCACAATATCAGATAGAAGGATTAAGGGTGCTTAATCCTTCATTCTATGGTCCAGTTGACAAAATGGTGACCAGTAACAGGTTGGACTTGATGGTCTTGGAGGGCTTTTCCAATCTAAATGATTCCATGGTTCTGCGAAGGGTGGGATAACTTACAAAACAATAAAAATGGAAGCAGGAGTAAGCCTTGGGGAGCTGATTGCCATTTTTCAGCCATAAGCCTGCTTACATTTTTAATATCAATACAGTTAATATATGATGAGTCAAATTGCATCACTGATCAGAAGGAATCACTGGGTTGGTTCTTTCCTGTATCAATACTTTCCTGATTTATTTAAGCTTGAGAATAGGCAAAATCATGCCTATAACACACATCCAGCTGCTATATAATGTATCTCCTGAGGGATCTCCAGTGACCTGATTTTAATCAAAAGTACAGATGATTATTTGGTTTAAATAAAGTGCTTTGCACTTGAGCTCCTACTGCCTTGTTATAGTTCAAAACAGCTTCAGCTTCCCCCAGGGCCAACAGTCCTCACCTTGTGACAAGCAAAACCTGCAACATGAACTTGATTTTTCTGATCCTTTGGGGAGGCTCTGCACCTCCACGGAACTCTCTGTGGCACCCACTGAACTGGGAATTGCGGGAAAGTGCTGCCTCTGGAGACCGAATGCTGGCCTGTCTTTATCAAACAGCCTTCCTTCTTCTCCAGTGATTCCAGCTTACAAAAATGTCAGCAGAACATGAGTCTGGTGCAGTGGAGGCTGCACGAGGAAGGCACGAGGCAGGAAACCCTGAAGGCTGTAACTAAGAACAACGTTCTTTCAGAACTGGAGAATCACCATCCCTTAAGAGACATTGGGAATATGCTCCAACTTTTCTGCATCTGATATTGAAGTGAAGAGTCATACTCTGAGGTACAACCTAGTCCATTACAAAAATAGCTACTGATACAGCCCCATAATCACAGAGCCCTTATTCACAGTTTTCTATCATCTCTGATTTCCAAACTGATTTTCTCCCTGTGTTGTGACAGAAATCTCAAATGCTCCCAAACCACACACATGTTCCTATTACCCAGTTACCTGTAGCCAGTACACAGGGACACAGATGCAATTCAACCAACACTGCCTACTTTTGCAGAAAAAACTGCAAAAACACCATAAACTCACACACAACTAATTTACCAAGTTTTATGTACAGTTTCCTACACAAACCAACTAACCTTACACTGAAAAATCACAAACTTTACAAACCTAATGCACACAGACAAATATCTGTATAAAAACGGGACAAATAAACAAAAACAACAGTGAAACAAAATGAAAGAGACAAAAGCCAAGACAACAATAAATCCTTTTACACAGAGTGAATGGGAGCATTTTATCAGTGTGAATGGAATCCACACTTCAGATAATGCACCATTATCAATGTGATTTACTATGACAAGATCAGTGATCTCATGGTTTGAATATGGATGATATGTACAGGGATTTTATGTCTTCCAACAGCAAACTCATCAAAGCATGTCTTACCTTCCACTGCCCTTTTGAAGAACACTTTGCAGCTGCCACATGTCAGAACACCATAATGGCACCCAGAGGCCTCATCGGAGCACACCAGACAGAGCTTGGGAGGTGGTCCCGTAGTTGCTGAGGTTGTGGATGGAGAGGAGCTTACATCTGATCTCATTCCAGGGCTGAAACAAAACAGAAAAATGCTTAATTAAGATCTACAGGATAGAGGCAAACATAAGATTGGGTACCTACAGAAAGGGCTTGTCCTTACCCTCCAGTGTGACAGTTCTGCACACAAAATGCACCAGACTCTGAATGAGTTAAACAAGGAATTCTGTAAAACCAAAGGAAAGCTGTATGGATTTTTCATGGCCTATTTGGCTGGGTCAAGATTCCTTCCCTTACACATTTCTGAAGCCAAGTTTCTTGCACAATTATCCCAGCCTTTAAAATTGACTCTTAAAACACGTTCTTACTCCATCTTGTTTCCATTACTGTCGCATTCTCCGCACTCTGCACAAGGGCTCTGCTTCCAGCACCACCACCGAGTTTTCTACTGGGATCCTGTTATGCAAGAAGCTGTGCAAGTTGGGCCATACACTGATAAACAGTCACAGTAACAAGTGATCGCTTCACTTCAGCAGTTTAGGAGAAGGATATATACACATTCCTAACATCAGGACCTGGTTTTCCACTGTAAACACACAGCCCGGCTACAAATGAAGGGTTAGTTCGTTAAGAAAAGAAATAAATCCCTGTTAGAACAACAAACAATCCATCGTAATCACCTTGGAGCTGCTCCTAATCCTCAGGGCTGAGCCAGCAGTGCTGGGCCAGAGTTCAGAGGTTGATCTCATTGAGCTGCAGCCCCAAGTGCAGCACTGCCTGCTGGACTTGCCCCACACCTCCTGTAGGGCCCAGCTTGTTGAGTTTATCCACCTCAACAACAGGAAAAACTTCTTTTCACAGAGGGTGGCAAAGCACTGGAACAGCTCCCAGGGAGGGCATGTGGAACTTCCCTCTCAGGAGACATTCCAAACCCACCTGGACATGGTCCTGTGTCACCTGCTCCAGGTGACTGCCTTGGCAGGGGGGTTGGACTGGATGATCTCCAGAGGTCAGTTCCAACACCAAACATTCTGTGATTTCCAACAGAGTTTTAAACTCCTAAAATGTAATTTCTGTACTGTCTGCTTCACTTCAAATGCTTTTCACAGAAAATCCTATTCACTGGAGTTCCGTCACTCTCCAGAAGACGCTAGAAAAATGACAGGTTTTTTAAGACTTTGGTGCCTTTCCTTGGAAACTCTCCAGACCATCCATATTTCCCCAGTGTGGGCTTAACATTCATATGTGGGCTGGCTTTTGCATGGAAAATTCCTTTTCCTCTCCTCAAGAAAGTCTGACCAGATTTGGTCACACATTTAAAAAACCCCACAGTTCTCAAACGTTCACACAAACCTTAAATTCCAGCCCAAATTAGAACATTTTGACACCTGGGAGTCTCTGCTTTTGAACACATCCATATGTCCCATTCCCAGACTACCTGCGAAATGGCCCATCCAGTGATTCAAAGGACTTTGCCATCATGTTTGTTCTTTCCAAGAGGGATTTAGGCAATAAAAAGACAAGGAGCAGGAATGCTCCCACTCAAAGACAGAGGGATCAAAGTCAAACCAGAATAAACATATCAATGAAGTTCTTACTTTGATGAAAATGGAACCAGAGGGCAGAAAAAAGTGAAAATTACTTGTGTTAGAGGAAAAAATGACACAGCACAAGCACGCAAAGACCTAAGGTGTATGTAGACTCCCACCCTAAAAACCAGTATCTGAGCTGAAGGAGGAGCTGAGCTGTGTCTCAGCCAGAGCAGAAGCCTGAGTAGAAAAGACAACACCAGACGGGAACACAGCAACAGCTCCAACATGCTGGAATAGCAGTGGGAAGACGAGAGCACAAGGATGGTGCAAAGGCCTCAACAGCAGGAATGACAGCAGGAATGAAGGAGAATGAGGAAAAGGAAGAAAAAGGCCTCTCTCTTCCCAAAGGAAAGAATGTTTCATCCTAGAACTTGGAAAAGAACTCAAATCTGTCACATTGCTCCTTTGCATTCAGAAAGTATTTGTGGAATGCTGCAGCACTTCTCTATTACTCCACCAAGAGGCTGACAACCACCATCAGCATGTCTGTCAGTTCACTGATGGACTGTATCCCTGTTTTATGAGCCATGGGATGGTGTTGCTGGGTTTTCCAATTAATTTGTCTTCTTTAAAAGAACATAAAGCTCTAATAAAACCCTACGGTTGCACAATCCAGCCCTCAGCATCCAAGCGATGGCGGAATGTAATTCAACCCAGTTCCCTCTATTTGATGTCCTTACAAACATGCATCTTTAATTACATGCTCATCCTGATTTGTACCCAGCACGTCTGCCTTCCTCAAGTGCAGAGACCTCTAGGAATGAACACTGTAAGAAGGAAGGTGCCCCTGCACAGCCCCATCTCCTCCAGTGGGGGAACTGGCTGACAGAAGCTCAGGGCTGTGAATCTGCAGTAACAAAAACCTTATGGTTAAGAAGGCTGCGGACTCAGATCTACCTCTGCCTCTAATCATAAAGCTGTGCACAATGGTGTTCGGTTTATTAGGATGGTATTACATTATCTAGAAAGAAATTCTTCCCTGTGAGGGTGGGCAGGCCCTGGCACAGGTTGCCCAGAGAAGCTGTGCCTGTCCCATCCCTGGAAGTGTCCCAAGCCAGGCTGGATGTGGCTTGGAGAAACCTGGTCTAGTGGAAAGTGTCCCTGCCCATGGGAGCAGTTGGAACAAGATGTGCTTTAAGATTCCTTCCAACCCAAACCTGTCTGTGATTCTTTGATACAAACCAGCCTTTTCAGAAATCCTGCATTCCCAGCACACAGCTGGAGATCCAGCACAGTGAGGAAAGGGATAGCACAGCCTCAAGCGAACGGAGCTGTGCTCGGAGCTGAGCAATGCCCAGCGCCCCTGGCTGGGGAGATGGAACTGCTGCTCATCTTTACCATGGACCATGCCCGTATTACACATGTTGGGTGCTCCTGCCTTTCCCAGCAGATCCCAGATTTACTCCAGTTCAGAGCAGTCAGGTGTCCATGCCTGCTGGTTTGTCTCAGGACGTACAGAGCAGACCCACTGCTGCCAGAGCAATCACTGTGCTGGCTCTGGACATCTTTGCTGTTTCATGGAGATTTCAGAAGGAATCCACAGACAAGATGGCAACCTCAGACCTAAAAACTGTACTTAGTTCTTTGCTTCCTCACAGCTTTCCTGTCTAATCAGACAAATAATTTTGACCTCAAAGTTTTGCTTCCTTTCATGTGATACATATATTAACTTTCTTCTTTTGTTTCATTTTATTTTTCTCCCCAGCTTACTGATCCATTTGAAAAGAGGAATTGAACTGTTTCTGCACTTCGTATTGTCATATGCAAAAAAACCCAGTTAAAAAACCCCAACACTTACCTCAAAACCAAACAACCCTCTTCTACAATCAGTAAACACTGGCCAGTCAAGAGCTACTCTAAGATGCCTTATTTTCTGTTAAGTTTTAGGCCAGCTCCTTTTCTTAGAATAAAAATCTCAGACTAATCACTGAAGTACAGGCTGGCAGCCTATGAGTTTAAATAAAGAATATATAACTTGAGAACTTTGCTTCATTAAAATGATTAAAAGCAGAATAAGATGGAAACATCTTTCTATGTATAATTTTGAAGACAGCTAATTTAGATACAAAAATAAAACCCTTTATACCTCTCGAATTTCTGACAAAAGCATTTTTAAGGAAACATTCATCAGCTGTCAGGGAAACCATGGCAGTGCCAAACATATTCCACTGAAACTTTTCAATCACCTTTAATTTTTAAACAGGGTTCATTTTCTGTACCAGCACCACAGAAAATGTAATATGAGAAACAAAACAGATGATATGACTTAGAAAACTAAAAATAAATGATTACATTGATTAATAAAGCAGTAGCCAGCAATCTAATCCGGGCTCTTGGCATATCTTCCCAGCCTGGCTGTATCAGATAGGGCAATATTTACTAACTGTGTGGAGAACTGCCAGCCACCAACAGCCCCTGGTCGTAAAACACGACCAGGAGGGATTACAGTGCACAAGGGCTACTGCAAGAGCCACAACTAACTAGACTTATGTTTAATATAAATCTTTTACCTATAAAGTTATACATAGTAAAAGACAAACAACCACTTCCTAAGGAAGAGGTAAGGCAGGGAAATTACACTCTGAGATAATACAATAATAGAAAAGCTATCTCTCCGTATTTGCAGAAATGGTTTTAAATGCAACAAAAACATAATAAACTATGAGTCTTACTTAAATAAAGAAGAAGTAAAGCATGATAGAGAGAGGGGGAAAACCTCCCAATTTTAAGGGTTCCGAAGCTGTAAAAACTTTGATTAAATTTTATTTTGGGAAGCAAGGTGTTATTTGTTACGGGGTACTAAGTTCCATTCCCACCTACTTTCAGAAACTATTTATATACAATCTTGATTTTATTTATTTGTATAGATGTATTTATCATTTCCAGTTAAGGAAACATATGGGGGCAAAATGGAAAGCCTTAATGAAGTGGTTAAAATGGAAAACCTTAACAAAGAGTGGAAAATGGAAAACCCTAACGAAGATGCAGCCCTGGTAACGAGCTGTGCAGAAATCAAGTTGTTTAACTAAAGCCATTTCGGTGTTAATCATTCACCACAGACTTTCAAACCTGGCTCAAGGGTCAAACTGCACTAAAGCCGGGTGTGGTAATGTTTATGGTGGTGGGAGGTTTTCCTGCCTTGGGGTCTCCATTCCCGCAGGTCCCTCACCCTTCCGTGGGGGACAGTTCTGGGGCCGGGCGCGTCGGTCACTCCAGCACCTCAGTCCTTGGCCAGCCTGTGACAGCCAAGACAGCAGGGACAGGGACCACAAGGTGCCCAGCCCTGCCACCAGCTACAAAGGTCAGAGCAGCCAGGAGTGGCAGAGAAGGGATTCACACTGCAGAAGAAACAAACCTTCTCCAGCAGAAGTGATCACTGCCGAGGAGAACATTTGCTTGTTTCTTTCTTCCCTCTTTACTGTGAGGAACATAAAACCTCCCCAACACAGACAGAACGGACACAGTCTCATGTGCTGAACTTACTATAATAGAATACAAAAAATGTACCACCTTCCTGTTACTTTGCATTATTAAATTAAAATCACAGAAGTATTGAACTTTCAAATAGGTTTAAATAGGAAGAAATTCTTCCCTGTGAGAGTGGTGAGGCCCTGGCACAGGTTGCCCAGAGCAGCTGTGGCTGTCCCATCCCTGAAAGGCCAGGCTGGACGAGACTTGGAGCAAACTGCTATAGGAAGGTGCCCTGTCCATGGCATGGATGAGCTTCAAGATTTCTTCCAACCCCAACTATTCTGGGCTTCCATGATTCTATGGAAAGCAACTCTGTGAGAAAATGACGAGATGAACACTTTCAGCAACCAAAACTACTGGTAATTTAAAGTCTAGAACCTGCAAGTCTTTTTACCAGCATGTGAAAAACCCTGGGATGGCCAGCCTGGATCACATTTTGCCCAAAACGTGCCCTGCCTGAGCACAGTTCTGGTGAAGGGTAAAGTCATCTTAAAAATGTGAATTAAATTAGCACCAACAGCAAGTTACATATGTGCAATGGGAAGAGGACTTGGTTATAGCTCAAAAACAGCCTGCATTTAAGGAAAATGGCTGCAAGCTGCAGAGCAGGAGCACCAGCAGCAGCACAGGAAATCTGGGGGCTGCCAGTCAAAAAGGAGCTGTCAGCTTAGCAGTCATCACCCTTAACCAAAAAAAAAGTTAAGGGGAAATGCATAATGGCATTTTTCTCAGAGTTATGGACAACTAAAATATTCCCTGATGCTGTTATAAATTTCAAACCCAGAACATCTGCAAATGGTTCCTGTGCACCTGTAAGAAAATGCTGTTCATGCCCAAGCACCACCTCCACAGAAAGCAATGGATGGAGCCTGTCCAGGGCAGGCAGAAACAGCTCAGAATTTGATTATATTTATTTTGACTAGGCTTTTGACAGGACTATTCATTTTACTCCTAATCTGGTGTTTCCGATCTCTGAGCTTCCTTCACTCCAGATACACTCAGACCCTAGAACATGGCCCACTGCACGTGCTGGCTCTGCAGCACAACTCACCTTAGGACTGAACCAATAATGAGAATATATTCTTAAAAGGCAGTTACTTATCGGTGTTAAGTGGTATCAGCAAACTAAGAGTAGAGAAAACCATTTTCAATGTCATTGCCAGCTGGGCCTCCACCTTATCTTCCAGCAATGAGAACAATGTAAACACTCAGCTGCAGACACCAACTGATTACATTTTTTGAATTGCTTATTTATTTCTTCATTAACTAGAGAAACTATTAATTATTTTTTATACTCACTTAGGCAGGAAAGTAGTTTTCCGTTCAAGTAAGAAAAAATTTTAAACCAAGGCTGTTGACACTAGACTTGTCGTGACTATTAAAACAGAAGTGTGTTTTCCAATTGAAAATAATTCCAGAAATTCATTTTGCTGAGAACTTGAATCACTGGTTTCTCTTCTGCCTCTTGCAATTTTCTTACTGCAGTTTAAAGAGACTTAAAATTGGTAAGAACCCACGTTTTCCTCCCAAGGCTGCCTGTGAGCTCTGCAGGCACAGAACCAGCCTCTCGTCTGGCTGGGTGCCACCAAGGGCACCCACAGCGACTGTCGGAGGCATTAAACACACGGTGACAGATCCCAAGCCAAGGTCTGACTGCACTCAACACCCACAAGCCCACCCTCCAAACAGCTTCCTCACGGACCCACCTATTCTTCAGTTTTCTCTTCTGTTTCATATTTAAAATGGAGACCTGGATTCTCTGGTAGGAGTGCTGGTCTTGATGACAAGCATGTCTTCAGTGATGCCATAATAAATTAAAAACCTAGTCTGGATTACAGTATTTAGCCAAAGCCTGTGAATAAAAGCCCCCAGCAGTCCTGGTTTCCAGCTGCTGTGAGAGACAGGACAATTAACACCGTTTCCTTTATCACACACCCAGATAAACACTGTATTAAAAAAACCCTGATAAGCCAGGAAACCAGATTTTGAACTAACGGTCTTGTTTTGTGCAGCACATCTATGACACAGCCAAGATAAGGCCAACATGAGGCATGTGTCACTCTGGAAGGCCATGGCCAAATTTCCTTCACTGCTGGAGACAGAAACTCGTGGCAGAAAAGCACCTGCTGTACAGTCAGAGGGGCAGGAACTGTTGTGCCTCCTCCTGACATGATGAGACATTCCTAAAGCAGCCAAGTCTCGGAACTACCCCCCATCTACAGAACAAACATTTTACCACCCCTTCAGACACCTAAAGCTGTAGGATTGGTTGTTCTGTACAGTCACCTCAAATACCAACAAGGTTCTGCTTATGTTTCCAACATCACAGGGACATCCTAACAAGGACCTTGACCAAAGTATCCAAACTGAGTTCACAACAAAGAAGTGACTTAAGTTCACACCAAGAAAAGGCTTTACATACATCCCTTATATAGAATTTTATGCATAAAAATATACTTACTACTGGCAATCAAAATTAATTGAAATTAATACCTTTGCTGTCAAACCAGTCACACCTTGGCACTGGTGGGGTTTGATTCCTGTACAATCCAGAGGTCTTAAGAACCTGTATTGCAAACCTGAGCTCTGCTCTCCTTAAGTATAAGAATAAATTGTATTTAATTAGAAACCCCAGTACACAAATGCTTTGAATGCACAGGAAGTCCTGCCTTCCCCTTGCCAGTCCCAAGTCCAGCCCCCCAATCCCAAGGGCTCTCGGGAAGCTCTCAGGCATCATGTCGGGCTGGGGATGCTGGAGAAGGGACATGCACACTCCAAGGATAGGAACACTGGACACACACAGACCCCAACGTGTGCTGCCTGACACGACTAGCCACTCCGGAGAGGCAAAGACAGCAATTCCCTGTGTTTAGTGGTGCTTTAATGCCAAGCACGTGTTGTTGGGGACAGCCTTCCCAGGGAGCCAGTGTCTGCCCTTGTCGGCACAGGCTGCAGCACTATCGTCCCAAGCACTGCCGGTTCATTTCTCATCAATCAATACTCTACTAAACAAAAATAAGCAGTGAGAGCACAGGCAAGTACCAACAGCACAGAACCAAACAGGAATTTGCAGAGATTCCTGACACAGCGCATGGAGCAAACCCGCCGTGGGACACAACGCGGCTCCCCATGGCCATTGGGCACTTCCATCCCTCTCTTCAAGCCTACAAGACGTCTATTCCCAAACCTGCCGAGGAGCCACAGGTGACTCAGAGCTCTCTGGAACCAACACGGCAGCGCCAGGCTCAGAGGAGCCACCGGCAGCTCCAGAGCCACCGGCACCAAAGGACCCGCCGTGAAATGGCGTCTGCTCCCATCTTGGAGCTGCTCAGGAGGAGAACGGAGCGCGAACGGAGTGGCGCGACGCGTTGTTCCCGTTTGGATACTCTCCAGAACGTAAAGGTTTCAAGGGCACAGGCAAAGCTTTCTTGGAATGGATAAATGGTAATTGATGTTGCAGCTGCAACCTCAGCCAGAGCTCTTGGGATTTCAAATGTACTACAGACCTAAAGCATTTATGGCCAGAATATGATAATTAAATTATGTGTTCTAAACTTTTATATTTATTACAGTGCTCCAGTAAAGCAGCCAAAAAGTCTTACCTTCAAGGGTAGAATTCATTTCTATAGGAATCAATTTAGGCATATTTTTCCAAAGCTTTGTGTTGTTTTGGTTTTTTTTTAAAATTTCATTGTGCACCCTCGCTTCCTTAAATGAAGAAGCAGCAAAAATAGAGGCAGACAGAAGACAGTACCTTTATACTTCAAAAACTTTACATTACAATACGAAATCAAATAATCCCAAGTCTCCCAAATTCTTTATGTTTTGCTGGATGACAAAATATGCATTTGTTCTACATATATTTATTGTGGGTCTTCTAAAATCTGCCCTTCAAGAACTCAATCCTGCAGACACATCCTGCCTCCTGTGCAAAGGTACACACTTGGTTCTCAGACTGAGGTGCATCTGAACGTGGATGGCTGGAAGACTAATGCACTCTGTAGAATAAAGTGCAAAAATCTGAACAGAATTACATTTTTTTAATTTTAAGTGTACCCCATCACACAGCTCCAGTCCCCTCAATCTGTGAATGCACAATAAGGAGTGGCTGAGGGCACAGGAGGCTCAGGAGGCACCTTTGCTCTCTTTGCAACTCCCTGACAAGAGAGGGGAGGTGGGGGTCAGGCTCTGCTCCCAGGGAACAGGTGACAGCACAAGAGGAAATGGCCCCAAGTTGTGCCAGGGGATGTTCAGGCTGGACATCAGGAGGAATTTCTTCACAGAAAGGGTTGTCAGGCATTGGAAGGGGCTGCCCAGGGAGGTGTTGGAGTCCCCGCCCCTGGAGGTGTTCAAGGAACAACTGGACGTGACACTTGGTGCTCTAGTCTGGTTTACAAGGTGGTGATCGGTCTTTTCCAACCTCAGTGATTCTGTGATTTGTGTTTTGGATCTCAGCAGCCCCAGAGGTGTGTTTTATGTGTGACATTGTCTTGGAAGCAGCTCCTTAGTTTTCTGAACCTTGCAAACTAACCAAGAGCCAACATACCCTTCAAAAATTTATTGTCCTAATACAGGCCCTTTAACACACTAATTCCATGTGCCAACACGCTGCATTCAACAGCAGCAGAACTTCTGCACCGAGATACTCTGAGTTATTAGAACAGACCCATGAGCTCAGATTAGCCACAGCATTTTGGCTCATCCTACATAGTTAGCATATATCGGAAAAGGATCTGACCCCTTACTCCAACACACATTAATGTTATACCAGAGGAACTGAACTTAAAATATTTAACAGGACTTGTTCCATTAATGACCTCAGTGTGAGCCGTGTACGGTGCTTGTGTCAATCACAGGACTGTGTGCAGGCTGCCAAAATGATGCTGCTGGAAAGGAGGAGAGACATCTGGAAAGCTGATTCTAACGTACATGGAAAAATATTAATGGTACTGAAAGAAAGCAAGTAAAAGATTAAACTAAACTGCAATAGAACCATATAATCACAGAAGGATTTGGGTTGGAAGGGACCTTAAAGACCATCTCATTCCACCTTCTGCCTTGGGCAGGGTCACCTTCTGCTACACCAGGTTGCTCCAACCTGGCCTTGGACACTTCCAGGGATGGGGCAGCCACAGCTGCTCTGGGCAAACTGTGCCAGGACCCCAATGTACTCACATGGAAGAATTTCTTCCTAATATCCCATCTAACCCTGCCCTCTGGCAGTGGAAAGTCATTCGCTCTTGTCCTGTCACTCCAGGCCCTTGTCTTAAGTCCCTCTCCAGGTCTCTTGGAGCCTCATCAGGCACTGGAAAGGGATCCAGGGTCTCCCTAGAACCTTCTCTTCTCCAGGCTAAACACCCACAAAGCTGCAGGATAATCTTTCCACAGTCTAATAAATAGTAACAAAACTATAAATAAATTTAGACTGGTAATTAGAAAGTCAATTTCTGCTATTCTGAAAAAAACACAGTAAAATTGACACTCTTCTGCTGCCAGTAGAACCCTCTAACAGAGGTCCAGACATGGACTTTTATTACTGTGTACACATAGACCTACTCACCAGTTTGTGCTTTTAGCAGCACTGCAGAGCTAATTTCTACTTTACGACAACAACAAAAAATAGAAGAAACGTAAAGAAAGAAATTAAAGGCAAATAAAATTCAATAAAATAAGAGTAGAAATAAAATCTTAACTCTGAGGAGGAGGAAGAAGAGCAGAAGGGAAAGATGAAGAGAAGGCAAGAGAAGCAGAAAGGAATGTTCCTTCCTCAATTCCTCTCCAGCCCTTCCAGGAAGGGGAACTGATACTGAAGAAACTGAAGCTGGTGAATTCCTCGGTGCACAAACCCCGTTTCCTTGTCCATCCGGGTGAGCCTTGCACAACAACCTGACCTCACCATTTTTGTCAATGACAAGCATATATTTACACGTGGAGCAGTTTATTATGGAATATTAACCAGTGTGTTGCACCCTGGGCTCTGCTTCAGTGGAATTCTATGGAGAAGAGGGACAGGGATGTGTGCCAATTTTAGGTTTTGGCCTCAGTCCATTTGGTGCAGGTCCAGGATGACTTGGTTGACTGTTGAGTCATAGGCTGGTTCAATTGACATTATTTTACATTTGACTGGTTATTGTTCTTTAAACTTTGAACACGAGTCCAGAAGCTCAAAAAACACCAGTGAACCAAAAAGAAATGGGCCAAAACAGAGTTAAAACAACATTCTTAAACAAGAAAAATACTCTCCTTAAATGACATTTGCTTTTAGTAGAGACAGATAAAAACCCAAAACCTACCTCAGAGTAAAAAATATCTGTTATGTTCCCAGTGTCTGTAGGAAGAAGCAAATCTTTTCCCCTTCAAAACAAATCCATCAGTGAACAAGGACTGTATTTCTAACAGTGACATATTCCTGAAATTTTGGATGGTCAGTGTGCAAACTGGTCATTCACTTCAGCTAATGCTCAGCCTAAACTGAAAATGAAAGAACACAAGCCCCAGAAGTTACTGCTTTGGTATTGAAGACAGACTTCTGTTTGAGAGAAGGGATGGCCGTAAGTACTATTGGTTTATGTTTTAAAAACACAGGTGTGTTTCACGTGGATGTGACCTTAAATGGACTCACACAGATGCTCTGCATTTACCAATGGGAATAACGAAGGTTCATTCCTGTTGTTTTCAATTTGACTCACTGTTTTCCCACTCCATTTTACTGAAATTTCAGGTGTGTTTTCAGTACATTTTGATTCCTGGTGAGGGAAATTCAGTGTTATATCCATTTATTTTCAGAAAACTCATAAAAAGCTAAAGAAAGGAGCCAAGGAAGAGCTTGCGCTGCTTTTAATGAGAGAAGTGCAGTGGGAAGGGAGATCAGGTTTTGCTACAACAATCCAGCGAGGAGGGAATCAGCTTTCACGACAGCTTACAAGAGCACAAGAAACAAACAAAAACCAATAAAACCATCACATCTTGGGTACTTTGCTGGAAGACAAAAATACTGATGATGATTTTGAGATCTTAGTCACGGAGGATGACAACTCCAAGATGTTCTCAGCACCAAAGGACCGATTTGAGGTCCAGCGCCAGCTTCTGTGGATTATGTTCCCCACTTAGTCATGAGGAGTAACGTCACTTGAAAAGGTAAAGATTCTTTTTTACCACATTAGAGAGGGAACACGAAGGATTGCCAGAACAACAAGGAGCCAATTCAAAATTCCTGGTGACTTCAAAATCAGAAAGTTGCTGATGGACAAGCACATTGATGGCTCAGATCCCAGAGGGAAGGGCCAAGGCCTCCCCTCAAATGCTGCCAAAAGGTTTTCTTCAGGATGTACATTTCAATTTCAGTGCATTTTACTCTCCATATCCAGATCTCTGTGTGTACATGAAAGAGTTTAAAACAGAGCAAAACTGTCTAAAAGGCATTTCCCAAACTCTGTCAACCCCTTCAGAACACACTTTCACTTTATTTTAACCGGCCTCTGACACAGGGGATGCAAAGAACAACTATGAAACCAACTCTTCCTCGCACGAACAGGAAGCAAAGCACGTCATGAGTTTATTGACACAAAATCAGCCACCTAAACTTGTGTAATATTCTCAGAAGGCCAAGCAAGGAATAACACCACAGACCTGTATGACGTGTGTATTCTATGTAATTTCCATGGCACATCCAAGTCAACTTTATTGAATTATCTAGTAGAGGGCAGTAATTACTTTTGTCAACGCTGTTAAGCAATTACAGTCACAATTTCTGCTATAACATGCACACACAGTAGGTTATTACCTGCTTTAATTTCCACTTGGCAACCATGTCACACACTCAAGACTATAAAAATGTTTCACTTCATCCCTCCTGTTGCACACGCCGGGACTTTACAAGCAATTCTCGACTTGGTGGTTCGGGTTTTTTTGTGGTTTGAGTTTTTTATCCCTATGATACTTCTAGCTCTTGCCTTCTTTCTCTCTCCTGGGTTTCTTATATTATTTCATCCATTTTTTCCTCCGTCTTCTTCCTCTCCCCCTCCCTGTTAGCTGAAGGAAGCTCTATTCCTTCCTTGCTGAACCTCACACCATTTCCTGGCCACATTGTTCATCTCTGCCTCTTTGTGTATTTTCTCTTCCTGAGCAGCACTGGAAACCCCTCCCAATTAAACTCCATCTGTAAACTTCATTAACAGGCTGTTTACCTCTCTCACACAACCCACAGGACGGTGACAGTCAGACAATCCTCAAGTCATACACACTCACCTTCACTCCATCCCTCTCCTCTGAGAGCCCCTTGTGTGTCTTTGGGGCTGCACCTCCTGCAAGTGTCAAACGGTGGGAATTCCAACATTCTTTCAGAAAAGAATTAAAAACTTCCCTGAATTCCAATGCTCATCACAACTAACTGCACTCTTAGAAAAGCCCTGATGGTTGTTACAAATCTTTTACAACCCCTCACACTAACCACTATTACCTTCCACTGACAATTTGGTAGCTCAGATTTGCCAGTGGAAGTGGCCAGGGTACCTCCAACAGAACATTTTAACTTGGGTA
Source organism: Sakesphorus luctuosus (assembly GCA_013396695.1). Taxonomy (NCBI): domain Eukaryota; kingdom Metazoa; phylum Chordata; class Aves; order Passeriformes; family Thamnophilidae; genus Sakesphorus; species Sakesphorus luctuosus. The sequence continues at coordinate 536,646 of VWZD01000569.1, read as the reverse complement.
ATTGCTCAAGGTTTACTCAGTATAGGGTATATTGCATCCACAGCTCAGTAAGTTTTTAAGTCACTCCAGTTTAAAAACTCTGCTTCAGGCTGTAAGAGAACAGGTGCGGCATTAATTTCCCATATTAATGATGAAATCAAACAACATAGAATCATAGAATCAACGGGGTTGGAAAACAACTCCGAGATCATCAAGACCAACCCTTGGTCCAACTCCAGTCCCTTTACCAGATCATGGCACTCAGTGCCACGGCCAAGCTCAGTTGAAAAACCTCCAGGGATGGGGAATCCACCCCCTCTCTGGGCAGCCCATTCCAATGCCTGAGCACTCTCTCTGCAAAGAATTTTTTTCTGCTCTCCAACTTCAATTTCCCCTGGCAGAGCCTGAGCCTGTGCCCCCTTGTCCTATTGCTGAGTGCCTGGGATAGGCATAAAGATACAAAAAACCTGCTTTTTGAGCTGCAGCTACAAAGGGTTTCAAAGCACAGACAGTGCTATGGGCATCTGAAAAGAATATACCAGAGACAAAATCTGGCAAAGCTAAAGATGCAGGATAGGGAGGGAAAAAAAATGAAGATTTATCTGCCAATTCCCTTAACCCATCAGATGAACAGTCAATCCATCGATCCTACCTTTTAAAAATATTAAAATAAAGCAAAGGAGAAAACAAAAATCCATTTCCATCAGACATTACTGAGAAAACTCCACTGTGATACAACTTCATTTTCTGCAATCCCAGATTTATAATCAGCTTTTTCAGAAGCAAGTGCCACAGACACAAAGCAAAGCAGCACCAAAACTCCTGAGGTGCACACCCTGTGCAGGTGCAATCACACACACAGAACAAGCTTTTCACCCCAAATAAGAGAAGCTCCATGGAGCTTCAGAGGAATTAACCCAGTAACAAAACATCTTTAGGGAATAGGAAGGTGGTTAATCTTTCTGTATTTTTAACAGCAGTTAAGACCAAGGCAGCACGTGAGATTCCAGACATGTCAACACGAACAGGACTCTGAGAGTAGAGGACAGAGGATCAGCCTGGCTTCTCCAACACTGTGCTCCTACCCCAGCTTCGCAACAGCCCCTGGTAAGGTGCAGTTAACCCAGGAGTATTTTTTAAGGTGCAATAAATGAGTGTACGATCAAGGCCTCATAGTATATTCAGGTTGCACTAAAATCTGTCAAATTATGCCTTAACTGCTGTAATGTCACTTACATGTGCCATCTGGGAAACATTAAACAAAGGTCACACCGACAAACACAACATTTGCAACAGGAACAACCCAGCACTGATTGCACACATAACTCTTTGTGTGGGGAAAGCTCTCCCTAAACCTGAGGTTAAACCCAGGTCTGGAGAGGGACTACCTGGCGCAGGTTTGTGTCTGCACGTGCAGGGCCACCGGTGGTACCCAGCGGGGTGTGAGATGGGAATCTGCTGTGCTGGCCCTTCTCAGGAGGAAAGGAGCGCCCTCAGTCATCCCACTGCCCTTCTCAGAAGAAAATAAACCCTCTGTTTTGATGGAGTCATCCCACAGGGCTTCTCCTTTTCACCTTGCCTGGGGAACCTTTGTCCATCTAATCTACTCATGACAATGCAATAAAGAATCTGGTTCAGAGAGACGAACCAGGTTAAGAGTTAAAGCAATATTTGTATCATACAGGTTGTTTTATCATACAGTCATAAATGCTTCAGTGTCTCAAACAACAAATTTTTAAAATACAACTGAGAGTATCAGCAAATAAACCACCACCACAGAAAATGAAAACCAAAAATAACTAAGAACTAACACATCCCAAGGATAACATATATATATATATATATATATACACACACACACATACACACACACACACAGAGCTGTGTAAAACAAATGTAAATTTAGGGTCAGACTTACCATTCAAATTCATTTCACATAACTTCAGGAACCAAAGGAGGTCCTACATAGGCAATACAGAAAGACATCGTAGAGCAAAGAACAATCCCAGACTGTTTCTCCTCCCTATTGCTTCATGCAGAAAACTAAACTTGGGATAATTTTGCTCTTAGAGACTTCGGTACACCCTAATTTAGATGAGATTAACCAAGGCCTGAATATAAATTAAGTATAATTTATATTGATAGGAAGCTTTTCCTACCTGTAATATAGATTTTCCTGTTAACCCCTATTCTGTATTCACAGCCCAAGAATTGATTTTTCAAGGTGTATTGTGACTTCCCAGTGGCTTCCAAAACTGTGGACACTAAGGAGTCCCTGGTTCTGGAAGAAAATCCAAGCAAGCAACACAAGAGAAATACAGCTGTCTCTGATAACACAACAATAACAAACCCAGCAACTTCCATTATTTATGCTACTCCTCTGTATTTTGGAAGCTGTGGTGCTTCAAAAAGCTCGGGACAGTCAAAACTTAGACCATTTCCCCCTGCAATAATCCATAAAGAAGTGACAAATCAAGCCAAAGGGCTGTAGTTTTTCATCTTGGTTGTAGCTGGCGTGGGTGAGGCCAACGCCGGAGATAAGCTGGATGGCCTTTCCAAGGAGACAATGATAAGTGTTTCCCTGGATTGCTTATTCTTGCACTTTTAATCATGAATCCTGCAGCATCTGGCACTTTTTCTTCAGCTTCGCCTAAGGGCTGACAATGAGGAGAACCTCAAGAAAATCTCCTCTGGGCTGAGAAAGGTTAAAGAAGCAAAGCAGCACTTCGGACTTTAGGGAGAGAAAACAGTGCTAAACTGCTCCACAACAAAAAGGGAGAGAAAACAAAGACGAATGTCAAGCACAGCCACTTCCCAGCCTGGTCTGTGGGGTTGTTCAACCCAGAGAAAAGGGGGCTGAGGGGGGACCTTCTTGGTCTCTGCAACTCCCAGACAGGAGGAGGGAGCCAGGGGTGTGTGTCAGGCTTTGCTCCCAGGGAACAAGGGGTAGGAAAAGAGGAAACGGCCTCAAGCTGTGCCAAGGGAGGTTCAGGTTGGACATCAGGAAGAATTCCTTCACAGAAAGAGTTGTCAGGCATTGAAAGAGGAGGTGGTGGAGTCTCCATCCCTGGAGGTGTTAAAGGAATGACTGGATGTGGCACTCAGTGCCCTGGTCTGGGTGACAAGGTGGGGATGGGTCACAGGTTGAACTCCATGACCTTGGAGGTCTTTTCCAAACCCACTGACTCTGTGACCTGCATGACTCTTTCTTGAAGGCTTCTAAGCTAAGCTTAAAAGCTTCCTTCCAAATTGTCCAAGCACCAGTATCTGGGGAGCTCTTTCCTTAATTTCAATATGTAGGCCAGGAAAGCGATTCAACTGGAGAAAAAAAAGTAGTTTTATTTTTTGTATTTGAAACAAAAGGAAATGACCAGCTAAATCCCATGATTAAGTTGAGCCTCAAACCATGACCTGGTAGTGTTCTCAAGCTTTAAAAGCATAACTTGAAATATTTTAAGGACTTTGATGAAGGAGGAAACAAAATCCACGGCTCAATGCTAACAGTGTGTGAGAAATCCCAGCTCCAGACAGACAGAGCACAGCACTGATGGGCTGCCAGAGTTAATGACCAACCATGAGAGCCCATGACACAGCATGTTGTTGTGTCCACCAGCACACATCCTACACATACGGGTACATATTTCCCAAATATTCTGTGTATTATGGGAATATAATGTGTTCAGATGCCTGAAACCCTACATGGCACAGCCTGGCAAAGGACTAATTACAGCCTTAACTGCAGCCAGTAACGAGTGTGCTCAGCTTCAGTTTTCTTCCCCCCAAACCTCTCAAGACATGGAATAAAACCATTGTTACTGCTCTCCTGCTGCAGCACCAGCTCCTTCCTTACCCCATCGAGAGCCATGTGAGAGCACTGCGAAGTCAGAAATAACCAAATTCATTCCTTTCAGACTGATTTTTTCTGTTCAACATTTTTTAATAGCACCACCATGTAAAAAAACAGTTTTATAAGTATCATAGGGGCTGTCATTTACAGAAACCAAGGCCTTGAGATTAAAGAAACCACCAAGTAATCTTAACATAATTGTGGAGATGGGAAATGGACTTGATATGCTTTAAAAGTGTTCCAAATGGAACATTAATAATGGAGAAAAATATTCAAAATATTCAAAATCAGTTTCTACTAAGTATTATTGCTTTCAAAAACAGCCTTTAAATTCAATCCTGAATTACACTATGAAAAGAAAGTTTTCACACACTTTTTAAAGGTGAACTCCCTCACACCTTTCCTGTGTAAAATAAGCATTTTACTTCACACTTACTGGACACAGCTGGAAAAGAAGTGGCTCCCACTATCAGTCGTCACTCTTCTAAGAACCTCCACTACTTTGACTTTCCAAGATACAGAATGTTGGGTCTCTTCCTTAGACTTTCTCAAGCCTTGCAAGAGGCTCAGAAGACATATCCATGTGTTCACATCCCAAATTTCCCCCTCACCACAGTCACAGCGAGCGTGACTGCCGGAGTGCAGAGGCAGCTCCATCACCCCCAAGGAGGAAACACCAGCCCAGTAGTTCCCAGAAGTGCAACTCCTATTTTAAAACAGCATTACATGAACAAAGAGAGTCTTCTTTTACAGAGATCAGAGAAGGAGATAAAATTAAGGTGGAAATATGGTTCTGTAGAAGAAATAAATTAACCCCAAGAGTACCTGTGCTGCTGTTTCAATTGCATTGCCAAGGCACCCTCTGATTTCTTTTTGATCTCAAACTAGAGGCCAAGAACAGAGATTATATCTAAGAGTGCTGTTCAAGAAACAATTACTGTAAAGTTCCCTGAAAAAGCAGATGAACACTCACTGATAAATTCCCTGGTATATGTAACACTGGGTGAAGGGATGCCATCCAGACAACAGAATCACAGAATCATTAAGGTTGGAAAAGACCTCCGAGACCATAAAGTCCAACCTGTGCCCGATCCCCACCTTGTCACCCAGACCAGAGCACCCAGTGCCATGTCCAATTGTTCCTTAAACACTTCCAGGGATGGGGACTCCACCACCTCCCTGGGCAGCCCACTCCAAACCTGCCCATACATTTTCCCAGGCAGAAGAATCCATGAGCTAGCAGGAATAATATACACATTGTGTTAGTGCCCTTCAAAAAATCCCTCTCTGGTCAAAAAAGGGAGCCACAACCATGACTCTCAATCCACGTGCTGAGGCTTTCCCAGCAGAAGGATTCTGGTTTGGAGTTTGTGAGCATGTTTTGACAGGGGAAGGAAAGGGATGCAGGAAAGGAAGCAAATTTCCTGGCCGATCTCTAGTAGAATTACACTGGCAAGGAGATCAATTACAGGCACGCATTCAGTCCAATTATTCTCCAGCTTACAGCACAGATATTTTCAACTCAACATTATAGAAGTTTGATCATTCAAATATTGGAAGAAAAGTAGTCACTGTGGTACAAAATGCCAGGTTCCTGTGGCCAGGTGTGTCCTGGTAACTAACATCCTGAGCCACTTTCCCCACCCCATAGCTCAAAATATGAAGAACACACTCTTGTGAAAGGTGATTTTCCAAGCACAGTAAGCTCAGTCTCAAGGCACAGATGGCCTGCAGTCCAGAGCTGGGCCCAAGGGGCAGGGGACTGGCCATCGAGGGCTGTCTGCGCCCCAACACCTCCCACAAACAATGCAGGTCTCAACTAGGGAGAGATCAGTGTTAAGATGATCCACAAAGAAAAGATGAGAAAAAGTTGAATTTCAAGCCCAGCCACTTCCCAGCCTGACATCTGCACAACTGTTTCTTGAAGTCTTCTAAGCAAACTCGAAAGCTTCCCTTTAAATTGCCCAAGCCTCAATATCTAAGTGGCTCTTCCTCTTCCCCTGATTTTAATATTTAGGCCAGGAAAGCAGTTTAATTGGAAGAAAAAAAGTTTTATTTTTTGTATTTGAAAGGAAAGGAAATGACCAAGCAAAAAGGCATTCTTTGGGGCTGAGAGCAAGTCCTGAGCTGCATGGGGACAGGGCCAGCTGGCCGCCAGCCTGCGTACAGTACGTGTTTACTTGTTGTCTAACCACTGATAACTCCAGAGAGCATCCAGGAATCCAAAAAAGAATCAAGTTTTCTGTTCAGAGAGGAAGGAAGAACAAAGCAGACAATGATAAAAGTGTTTACCGCTGATGTCTACTACAGCTTTTATAAAAAAAATAAATTTAAAAATGTAATGTAAAATTAAAACTTAGGTATCAAATAGGCAAAAGCATTTAGGTACAAACAGGAATTGTGTTATTATAGAGAAATAATGTTCCCCTTTAAAAACTCCAGCTTTCAGGGCTCTGTGCTCCTCGAGCAAGCACAGAGCATGTGTAAATCTGAAGCAGACACGTCACAGATGTTTAATCTTAGGATTCAAGAGAAAAAGATCCACTGGCAGGTGCTGGCAAATACTTCAGAGGCTGAAAGCCAAGTAATATCCTGTACATAGAACTCTGTCAAGACAGTTTTAGTGCACACCAAGTTTGGGAGTTGCAGTCCTAGTGCTCAGGTCTGGCTGGATGGCAACTGTCACATGCCAAGGGAAGCTGGAGCCTCGGGATGGATTTGGGAAGTGCCTCTGTCCTTCCCCAACCAGGAAGCAGTGGCTTTTCCAAGCAGCTCCTCCTTGCTTCTACTTGTGTAAGGTGGAAAAAGCTCTGGGGCCTCTGCCTCTTGCTGCTCCCAGGCACTGAGAGCACGTCCAAGGGCTCGTTTGGGAGAAGCACCTGTTGAAGGTCCGTGGTGACCAACAGCTCAGGCTGCTGTCACCGGAACCCCCACCCTGGGAAAGCCGAGGCAAACACAGTTACTGCATAAACCCACCACGGATTCCAAAAACCATTGCCAGCACATGGATAGTCTGTTAATCAGCCTAAAAGGCATCACAGATGTTCAGAGACAGCGAGAAAGTGTTTGATCCTGTCCCTCATGCCCAGAGCAGCTTGGCTGGATTTGCACCTGTATGCCATGTCCATCAGCAAGTGCCAATCGCACTCCTGTGATTCCAGCTGGGCCCAGGCTGGGGGAGAGGTGATAAGGAGCTGGCAGGTGATAGTGGCTGAGATCTCTTGCTTTAGATGGACAGTTGCAAAAATCGAAGTTTGTTAATAAAAATCCTCGACCATCTCTCATAAGCAGACACTCTAATCTTGTCCCACAGGCTGGGACTGACCAACGGTCCTCACGCCCGTGACTGAAAGTGTTTGTCTCACATTTGCACGTCTACAGAGACACAACCGGCATGAAAATTCCCCAAAAAATATTAAATATGGCCCTTCTATATAGGCCTTCTAATCTAATTAAACAGAAGTTTCAGAATGAAGAATTTACAGTTTCCCTGCACACAGTAAGTGATATAATCACAGCTGGTGATACAAGGATCATTAGAATGGGAAAAAAGAGCTTTTACTGGTGAAAAGGCTTCAGCAAGTCAATTCCAACATGCCTGTCCTGTCAAATGCAAACCCAGACACTGCTTATTTATCATAGGCAATTGCACAGTCCAGACTGACTGGCCTGAAAGCTGAAATTTGGACTGGCAAAAGTTATGTGGAAGGAGACAAAAGGCGGTTTCTCTTTTTAACATGGGCATGGAGTAACAGAACAAGAGGGAAAGGCTTTAGACTGCCACAGGGCAGGGTTAGATGGGATATTGGGAAGAAATTCTTCCCTGTAGGAGTGGGGAAGCCCTGGCTCAGGTTGCCCAGAGGAGCTGTGGCTGCTCCATCCCTGGAAGTGTCCAAGGCCAGGCTGGACAGGGCTTGGAGCAACCCAGTCTAGTGGAAGGTGTCCCTGCTCATGGCAGGGGTTGGAACTGGATAAACTTTAAGGTCTCCTCCAACACAACCATTCTGGGACCCTGTCTTCACTGTGCCACTAATAATAAAAAAAGAAAATAAGAGACTTGACCAACTCAGGGATCCAAAATAAAAGGTGAATGTGTTAATGTAAAGAGTGCTATAAAATTATAATCAAATATTTGACTTCAATTTTTGAGGTGGGGGATGAAAACATCTACAGTATCCCCCCCTAAACATCAGCATTTGGTGAGTGTGATGTTTTGAAGGCACTAATAAAGGCAGGTGGCAACTCAGTCAACACAGAGAAAGGGGAAAGTAGTAACATTCTCCAGTTCTTCCATAAATGGAAAATAACAGTGACAAACCAACATGGACATGTACTGTTGGAGGGTCAAAAGAAATTCAAATGCACAGGCCAAGACACAGGACAGTGCGACGGTGAAACAGCTGTTCCTCAAGAAACTGCCCCAACACGCAGTCACACAGCTTTGCTTTTCCACTTCTGTGGACAAACGGACATATTCCAGGAAGGACATCACTGCCCAAAGACTGACTTAACTTCAAAAGAAGGTGGGGTTTTTTATTATTATCTGAAACCACTGCGTGACTGAGTCCCAGAAATAAGGGCAAAGCAACGTGCCCTGGAGCAGAGCAGCAGCCAGGGAAGACAGGGCCATTGGCTGCTCCCAGTCTGGTCTCACGGGCATTAAAAAGCCTTCAAAGTACAAGCTGGAGAAGCCAGTATTTCCCATTTTAACAGCAGACTCTACCAACACAGCATCTAGTCTTCAGCTTGTTTGTATTACTCTTAATTTTCACATGTTGTGCAAGGATAAGTCCAAGCAATTAATACTCTGCAGTATCTGCATGATGACTTTCTATTGGAAAGAATTAGAAAAACCCTCAGGCCAGAAATACGCAAAGGATTCCCAACACCATTCCCTGCTTCAGCATCAAGAACAGCTTTATTCACTAAAATTACAATTCTGGGAAAACTGTTACAGATTCATCATCATGGGAAATGTACAGCAGTAACACAATGTACTGCACACAAGGAGAATGTATGAAAGGGGACCTGGTCAGGCCTCACAGATCGGCTGGTGGGATCCCACACATCTTCCCAACAGTACTGGCTGCAGCTCCAGACCCAACCAGAGCATGTTCCAAACACACACAACTGCACACCCAAAACAAGAACCAGATCCTTCCCAACAGCTGATTTTCTCACCGTGGAAACCCCCCAGATTAACGCACCCTCCAAATGAGGAGTTTGAAAGTACCAGAGCACATTAATACCAGAGGAAAAACAAACACAATCACCTTCCCTGGGAAAGAATGATTAGAGATATAAGAGCACTGAGTTCTACCCTTTGCTGTTAGAAAATCAAGAAAAATAAGCTACTGGAATGGCTAAAACATGGTCAATGTCTCATTTTTCTTGAAGGACAATGTACACTGCATTTGGAGAAAATACTTCTTAAGATTACATTTAAAAATCTATATAAATCCTACAAAACTTGTATTTGCTCTACTCACTCAAAATGTATTACAGTTAAGCCAGAGAGAAAGCAGAGATGTTGAGAAGAATTTTGATTTTTGTCAAACTGGGGTTTGGCTGCTTTTAGTAGCAGATCCACAGCAGCAGCCCAGGAGGGAAAAGAATTTCTCAGTGCTGCTACAGCAATCCAAAGTGTGTGGGATGACAGGGACAGTCGGGAAAATTACTGACAATAATATGTATGACAGAGTAACCCATCGTTATAATAGAAGATTTTAATTTCCTAGATGTCTCTGGAACGATGACTACAGCATGAAACAAGTGAAGGATGGCTTTCAAGCCCATAGGAATTTCCCTAGGCAGCAGCTGGAAGAGCCTGCTTCCCATAATCACCTTGATCTACTTGCAATTTTAGAGACAAAATGAAGTATGGAATATAATACTTGGGGTTGGGGGAATACACACATATGTATTAAAAATGAGGAAAGGAAAAAATGTTGGGCAGGAAGACATCACTACAACCACCCCAGCTTTCCCATTCTCTCCCCTCCATTTTGGCTGTTTATCTTGGTGACATTTGGGGACAATTTCTTAAGCACTGGAGACCAACACATCAACAAAAGTGTTCTGGTAGCAAATTAGGAACTTATCAACTCCTTTCTCAGGACCAGGCAGTACAGAAGGGACAGTGCCGGGACATGAGTGTGCCAAGGCTCATGGAGTACAGCCATGGGTTGTTTCCTTCATCCTTCTTGGTAATAAAACCCCTTATCCTTTTGGGCTGCTCCTGCACACTGAGCTACGGGTTTCTCAAAACCATCACTGACAACCCACAACCCCTTCTCAAGTCTCAGCTGCCAGATCCAAGCTCCACAGTGTGCAGGCAATGCATAGATAATATTCTCCAGGCTCACAGCCTTACCTTTTCCAGCTGGAGCTCCCCCTCTGCTTGACTGTGCTCACAGTGCTCTCAGAGCTTTCTAAGCTGCCACTCACCATCCAAAATAGCTCTGGATCAGCTAACGCAGAAACCTCTCCACATACTCCCTTTCCAGGCACTGATGCAGCACTGACCCACAGGGAACCACGCCGGTGACTCCTCATCCTGAAAAGCCACACTAAATCCTGCCCTTTGCTTCCGACTATCCCCAGCTTTCCGGACAACAAAAGAACCGCTCTTTGGGTTCCATGACAACTTGGGGGGAGTTATGGGGTTCTTTCTTTTTAAACAGCGTCTGGCAAGGAAGCAGGTCAAAGTCTCAAAGTAAAAAAAAAATAAATTCAAATCTATTCAGGTCGATTGGATTTACAGCTCACCAACAACCTCACAGTGACCCAGGACATCGGATGAGGGGGTGTTTTCCTTCCAGGAGCAAGGATGGCTTTCGCAAGAGACTCCACGTGCTCAGTGACCTTACAGGTTTACATCCTACCCCTGTGCCAAGGGCTGCAGTCAGGCTCACCAGCTCACAGTGCTCCAGGTCCTGTGGAACTTCAGGTTCCCCAGCAGTGCCATCACTGTGGCTGGTTCATCAGAGAGGACACCTTTGCAGACTGGCAGGTCCTTCAGCACTGCTGGGCAAATGCCACCCAGGCCCAGCAGAACCCTAACACCACATTGACCTCATGCAGATGTCCCTCAGCCCCACAGAGCAATTCCTGCCCGTCTGAAGGACCCCAGCCCCACCAAGCAGCCCCACCAGGCTCTAGGTATTCCTTTTCCACTCACCACACGACCTCCTTCCACTGCTTCCCACCCTGGCTGGTTTGCAGAGCTGCCTGCCAGATAAAAATAGAATGTTTTGGATGTTTTTCATAAAATTTGCAAATGTAATTTTGCTATTTGCATGAAGTTTTAGGGTTTCCCTTGTTCCCTCCATTTCATTTTGAAAGTAGGACAGTAGCTTTAAGAGGTCCACGCCTTGAAACGCTGCATGCAGGAAGCCAGTGCTGGTAGCACTTCTGAATGCTTGGAAAGATTCAAAGAGCTGAATGTTGCATTTCCTTTAAAGCTCTTCCTCGGTTCCAGGGCTGGGGTCAGCCAGGAATAGAAACCCAGTCACTTCCTCCTCCCCACTGGTATGGTGTGCGACTGAACCGGAGCTTTGATCTGCAACACGGAACAAACTAAAGCCACAAAAGTAAATGGACTAAGCAACCTCCTGATTCTTATTTAATAAAAGATCAGCTGTTCCAACCCTTAATATGTTAAAAGAGTCTTTAAAAATTTATCTCTAAAGTGATAAAATAGGTCCAAGCTCATTTGTCAAACCAGTTGCTCTGGTTGGAAAGTAGCTGTCAAATATCTTGATGACTCAGGATGTTGCCGTGCAGGCATCCTAATATTAACTGTTCCCTTCAACAGGAACTGAAAAAGGAATGCTCTGCTACCCAAAATACAGAACTCCAAGCATGTAGGGTTTTACAACACTTAAACTTTATAAAAGGGAGTTTGAGCCCTAAATTTCATTTTTATTAAATCATGCACACAACTTGCAAATCACCTGGCACTGCATAAGAACAGACTTGTCTTCTTTGGCTACGGAAACTAATTCAGCACAGAACTTGTTAGATGGGTTTTGTTAAAAAAGAAGGTGTCAGAGGAGCTTCCTTGGTGGTTCAGAAAATGGCAGACGTGTGGGGCTTAGCAGAAGGTCAGCAGGGGCAGAATTCATAAAGTGATATGAAAATGAAACCAACGGACCTCAAACAAGAGCAGGACTCGGATCCTACACCAGACAACCTCCCCCACAGTCAGGCTGGCCGAACGACCTCTCAGCCTGGGCTGGGCTGGAACAAAGTAGGTCAGAGAAAAGGCTTTGCTGAAATACAGATTAAAGAGCAGCTCTACTGCAGCACTGAGGGAGAAGGCATTTGTGATCCAGGATCACTTTCACGCTTTGTGCTGCCTCAAGTAACAGAGACTATACATTTAATGTACAGTTTTCTTTTAAACTTGAAGCTTATCAGTATCGTTTAGTCAAAACAAATAACCCAAAAAGCATTACAAGTCTCCCCTTTCCCCCAAAAGGGATTACATCATTTACAAATCAAAAAGCAAAGATGTAAGATCATTCTCTACTAAGTGATTTTAATCTATGTTTGGAAATCCCAGTAAGGTAGGGAAAACAACTTGCTTAATTTATTTTCATGTAAGTATTAACTTACAACCTTCCGCTTTTTGTTTTATTTTTGTTATTTTATTCCCTTTTCAACCACTCTTTTCATAGCAAGTATCTTTTCAATACAGTAATTTAGCATATTAGTAAAATCTAACCCTACTGAGCTGAATGAAAATAGAGTAAATTATTAATTTCTTTTACAGAAATTGAAGCATTAAGAAGTGGTGTGAACCTTCAGCCTCATCACAGTTGTTTTCTGCTGGAATCCAGTGATTACATCATCTAACCAGAGATGACCATAGAAATTATTACATGAAAATGAAAACAGCATCCTAAAAATAATTCATATCTCTCTGTGGAGTTTCCTTATTAAGATTTTAAACCTTCTGAAGTGTGAATTTTAAAGTTAAAATTAGACAATAGTTTCTTGCATTCTTTCTTGCATGAAAAAATCTTTTCACAGAGATGAATCTGTTTCTGATGATAGTAAAAAGCAGCTAATTTCTTTAGGCCATTTTAAACCATCCCCCTGCTGCCAGATATAACTCAGAACAGTCTTTTTTTCCATCTCTTACCACCAAAATTTCTTTATGCTCTGGTTTTGAGCACACACCCCTACCCTCAGCCCTCTCCTCCCACCTGGTCATTCCCCAGCCTGTGCCCAAGGCAGGTGTGTCCATCACTTCCAGCAGGGCCATGACTCTCGTGCCAGGGAAGGGCTGTACAACCACGCAGGGCCCTAAATCTGCAAAAGCTCATCCTGATAGCATCGTCTGCTCTTCCCACTTTTAGTTTCCCTTTGAACACACAAGGTACAGCCCCATCTCTTACATAACCGGTTGCCCTCCATATCTGAGTCTCACTCGTGTTACAGAGAGGCGACACATCCGTCCAGAAACTACAGAGTTGGCAGCTTGGCCAGACTTGGTTTGATGGGCTCAAACACGAACACCTCGCTGTGAGCAATGGCCCCAGCACCTACACACACAGATGTCACCACCAACCCACCAGCAAGTGTCCATCTCCATCTGGTCACCCACAGGCCACAGCCATTTCTGTTTATGTTTGGTGCAAGTTCTGTCTCATCATTGACCCACAAAAAAAGTCAGTCAGGAGGAATTTCTTCACTGAATGGGTGGTCAGGCATTGGAAGGGGCTGCCCAGGGAAGTGGTGGAGTCCCCACCCCTAGAGGTGTTCAAGGACTGACTGGACATGGCACTCAGTGCTCTGGTCTACCTGACAATGTGGCGATTGGTCACAGGCTGGACTCAGTATCTTGGAGGTCTTTTCCAGCCTAAATGATTCAGTGATACTTTCTGGAAGTGTCTTTTATTACAGGGTGCAATGACAGAACAGGCCAAGTTTGAGGCATCTCAAAGGCCCCTCCAAAATCCTCTCTGGGGTCACTGCCAACACTTACCAACCCCCCTCTCTTTCCCCCGGCAGGCACCAGCCCACGGACTCTGTGTTGGCTTCCAGCTCCCTGAGATCCCAGCTCCCTGCCCAACACAGAGGGCTCCACAACCTGCTCCCACCTCCCCCTTTTCCCACAGCCAGCTTCTGACTTCAGCCAACTCACTTGCTGGTTTAAGCCTTGTTTTAAGTAAAGTTTTTCCCACTGATTAAAGACCAACTTATAAGGAATTCTAGCAGCCAGAAGAATCTGATTTGCCATTTATACATAGTCTTAATATTTCAATAAACATTATCTTACTAAAATTAAACTGTGAAGTGAAATTCTGTACTCCTTCACACATACCCCGCATCCAAAAACTACTCTGGATACCAAGTTTGTGATCTCTAATTTATAAAGCCTTTTAAATGCCTGTTCTCAAATAAGACTGTTTTTCTTTTACTGGCTTATGTTATAATCTCCTACATGTTTTAAGAGAACCATGATGCAGAGTTCCTTATTTAAAAAAAAAAGAAAAGTCTAATCATACCTACAAGTGCATCACCTTCATACAGGGACAATGCAATTAATTTGGGAGCAATTAGTACATAACACAACATTAACAGAAATTCAACAGGCAAAACAAACCATCAAAGGCCCTGACAGCAAAAGTAACCCACAGAAAAAATATAACAGAGAAAATAGGAACCAGGTAATATGAAACTGAAATCAATATGCAAACTGAAATCAGACATGAAACTATCAAGTCTGGAAGTCTTTTTTTTTTTTTTTTTAAGTTAACATGCCTGGGCTGCATTCTTGCACAACAAATCCACACGTGTGCATGCAGCACATCCACGTTTTCAACACTGATTTATTCAATGCCTTTGCTAATGGCTTTACGAAGTTAGTAGTTTAGAAAGGGAAGAAAAAATTTAGGGAAAACCCCCCAAAAATAAGTAAGAGGAAAAAATGTGCAGGTACACACAGCAATGGACAGTGTGCCTGTGGATTGGTGTGCTGGTTTAAAGGATACTGTAATGCATTTACACCATCTGAGCAAACGAAAAGCTACAGAAATCATAAACAAAATGTCGAATTTAACACATTACAGCTGTATCCACACACACACTTTGGTTTTAAGTGATGGGAGAGATCCCATAGCCCTTTCCTGATACCGCATCTATTGGAACATCAAACTCCTCCACAGCCAAACCACGTGTTCTCATCTCTTAAAGATGTCAGTGAATGAATTACAAGGCGTTTCGCACAGCAGGAGCTCCAGCACAGCCTCCTAAAGTCCAGTGGCCCCCTGTCCCATTCCCCACCTCCTGCACCCTGGAGAGGCTCCTGTGGGATGCTCCACCACAAGGCCATCGGCACTCGCGGCGTTGGACGCGCTGTGGCAGCGCGATCCTGGCACAGCTCTCCGTCCGCCCGGAGTCACACCAGACCCTGTTACCACATCCCCACACATGATCACACCAGGCAAGCAGGTTCTCCAAGCCTAACACCAAAAATAAACCACATCAGCTGCTCTTCTCTGTCGCAGATTCCAGGTTCTCGGCTCAGGACAGAGCAGTCCACAGCAGAGTGGACCTGCTGGAGCCTGACAACAAAAACCACAAAGGACGCCCAAAACTTCACACTGGTGCTCTCAAAGCAGGCTGTGATGGCAGGGGAAGGCACAGAAACACCACGCAGGGCTTGGAAAGCTCCCAAGGGGCTGAAGTCCAAAGCAAGGCCAGGTGCACATACACCCTAAGCAGCCGTGGCCTTCCCAAACATCCAGCTGGGAAAGAGGAGAGCCACCCAAGTCCTCTCTCATCATATCCAATTCACACAGCTGGAAAGGAGCTGTGTAATGGCTGGAGGATCCTCATCCAAGACTAAAACCTCATTTTCTAAAAATTTCACAGCATTTCTTACCACAGACATCCCGTTTTCACACCCCTCTCAACAGTGAGATGCAGCCAAGCTACGGCCCACTTGTGAACAAAGAGGTCATCCATGTTCCAACCCCTCTTCTCCATGAATACTGCCAGGAGAAGGAGGGATTTGAATATTCAGAAACAGGAACACACGTTAAACCCCCCAAATCACCCCCAAGTTTCTAATGAGAAAAGACCAAAGTCCCCGATGCAGCCAGACCACGACAGATCTTTTGGATATGGACAACAAGACCCTTCCCAGTTTTCTTGAGATCAATAATCAAAGCATCAGAATTCCGATCCTCCAAAATAAAAGCACCCAAAATAAAAACAAAACCAAAAAACAACCCAAACAAGCCATTTTCATTATTTGTTTACTTGAATCAAAGACCTACTTCACTGATACTGCATTATTTGCTCTTCCCTGACACTACAGTGCATTTCTGAGTTTCCCAGGCAGTATTTTGAGACAAACTAGTCTTTTGTGCCCTCATTTCTCTTTTAAAATTCACATCCTGAGCAGTACTTGCTAACTTTAAACTGAGCTACACAAATAAAAGCAACCAGATATAATAAGTATCTGAATGAAGCAACACAAGACTAAATGGTGCCCCACTGCTCCCAAGTTTCATATTAAATTTTCTGTGACCGTGGTGCAGAAATTTGATGATCTCCAGCTGTTTTCTGACACACAGTAACTGTACAAACATATTACAAACAGTATGAAGAATGTATTACTGTATAATCCAATATGAAACTCAGTTTCTTTACTGAATTACAGTAGCAGTGAACTGAATTCAACAAAGATGTGATCGTTATTTCAGAAATCCTTCCTCACCAGTAGTTTTGCCTTTGACATCTCAAGAAAGTATAAATTTGATAAAAAGAGGAAGTTGTGTATGATACTGCATCTCCTCAACAAAATATGGGCAGTTTGTTGGGATATTAATTTTCGAAGTGCCTCAGAATTGTAATTTTCTAGAAAGATTTAGCAAGTCTTTAAGTACAATCGGAATATGGAGGGTACAAGGTGGCAAACTGACACAGACTCTATTAAGAAGGCAGTTGGCTGGTACACAAATGTTCTCCACACAAGATGTCAAGATGACTTCTGAGGAGCCCAATTTCCTCCAGAAATCCACACACAATTGTGGTGATTATTGATTTAAGGCGTCACTATTACAAAACTCTACATGATATCCTGGGTAAGTAACACCGTGTCCTGGAATCTAAACCTGTGTCTCACACACGAGCAACATGCAAACCTGACATCATCTCTACCATCTCCATTCCAAAACCCAACTCCTGGTGCCTGCCAGCATTACCTCTCCCCGAGGAAGAGCCTGGGAAGCTGCAGCTGCACATCCTCCTGCTCCTGCCAAATACACCTCTGGGACACATGAGGGGCCAGGTGATACACCTGGCAAGACAGGCCACAGGCAGCAGAAGGAAAATCTTTTGTCATGGTACATATAGTTCTATTTCAAGCACTACAGGGCATGGCTTAAACACAAGGAGACATTGCTTCAGCCAGGGATGGAATTCCAGCAGAAAAGGTCATGGCAGAGGTTTGTGCGAGCTGACTCAGGTCAGAACGTAGGAGGGACGGTCACATCACCACGTTTGTGAAGGTAAAAAGGAAAATCTCAAGGAGAGACACAGTAATTGTGCTAAATTGTCTTCCCAACTCAACATGTCTCTTCTGGAGGCAGAATTACTCACCCCTCCAGAAACTACTGGGGTGCTGGGCTGATTACATACAGAGGACAACCTGCACGTCCGGGTTCTCCTGCCCGAAGGCACCAAGAGCTGCACGTCCAGAGTCTCCCAGTTTCCTTTTAATGAAGTCTGTGATACCCAAAGCACTCCCAACAATAGATGGAGCGCACTCTGTGCAGGTCACCCTCTGCTGACAACCCTTTGCAGATGACCAGCAATGCCACGGTTACAATTTGTCTCACTCTCACAAACAGGCAAAGAAACTGTAGATTTTGCATTTCATTTTTTCCCACAGATACCCAAAACAAGCTGCTCTGGAGTCAGTGCCAAGACAATGAGCTGAAATTACTCTTTTTTTGCATGTGTCATCTATTCCAGCTGTACTGGTTCACTCCTGTCCCAGAGGGATGAGGCCATCCACTGACAGCATCTGACCAGTATTTCCAGAACCCAGCACTGAGAACAGGATTAACTCCTGGTCTGCGAGTGCCTTGGCTATTTAAGCAAAGGCTGGGTTATAAATGGGTATCAATGGGTATCACACTACAGTGAATCAGCCAGAAAACCACTGGGATGAGAACAATAATCTGTACATGCCACAGTGCCACACATTAATACTTCAGTAAATAAGATTAAAATTTGTGTATACTGGAGACTCTGGGAGACAAAGGCTGGAAACTAAAGAGAGCCGAACCCAAGCTCCCCAAGCCTGGTGCACAGTGTTCAGTACACTGAAATATTCTTCCCAGAAACTACCTTGCTGCACACACATTCATTCTGTGTTTCTAAGAACAATTCCAAGTCAATCACTTTACAAAGGCATTTCCAAGTTCATTTCTGTATGCCAGAGGTGACACATTTGCACTTATTTTAATAGCATGAACCCACAAGAATTGTAACTACGGCTCTACAAAGCTTTCCCATGGCTCGTAACTTGGACTGAAAACAGGATTTTATTGGTATGTTGTTTATCTCCAGACTAATGCCATCAGAAACATTTGCAGAACACATACATTACACTAGACCTGCACATCGGGGTGGGACAGTGGCCCAGACAGGATTCAGCTACCCCAAAAAATAATAGTTGTATCTCCAATACTCCACAAACAAGGGTTTGAGAAGGAGAGAAGTTCCTACCCCACTCAGCTGTGGCTATAAAAGGGGACGGACCCAGAAAGACAGGAGGACTTGGGAACCTTTTAAAGCGCAAAAATAATTCCAGTTTGCAGTTACATATACATGTAAAATAGGCCCAGCTTGTTCAAAGAAGGGAAATTTGCTTCTCTAAGAAAAACAGCTCTCATGGTGTGCATATTGGTAAATATAACAATAAAGTCATCATGGTAAATATACAACGTAGGAGTTGTGTAACACCTGTATTTCACATTTCTGAGACAATTTGTGAGTAGGGCTTGTTTAACTACAGCTTTGCATTCAGTGGCAGCAGGAGAGTACAAGGGGTTCGGCCATGAAGATAGAATAAAGACATGGAACAGACAACAAAAATCAGCTTGTTTTATAAGTCAGAACTCCATTTAAAATAGAGACATTATAAAGGGAAATAAATTAGCACAATTTAATAATTTGGGTTGGACTTGCAATAACCTACTCAGTGATCAACTCAATGAAAGGATCAGCCAAAACTGGGAGAAGTGGATTACATCTTACATGAGCTCTCATTTACCTGGCCACATTCTCACAGCATCTCAGAGCACATTCTGCAGGACATGTCTGATTCACCCCCTTCTGCCAAAACAACTGGATTTCCTGCCATGTATTTCTAGACTCAAACCCCAAGTACAGTATTACATTAAGCTGACAAATCACAACACAGGCTGCTGGAACCCTGAGCACTCCAAATAACATGTCTGGGTTTTATATCGAAATAGAATTATTAAAAAAGACCAAATTCCGGATGTCACATACATTACATACTGCTGAGTCAGGCAGCACTTAAAGCACTGTATCCAGCCCTGCCAAGCCACCGGCCTTGGCCAACAGCCGAGTAAAACAAAGCGGGAAGACAAACGGACAACTGACCTTTACCATTGCTGGCAAACAATCCCTTTTCCCCGCTTCCTTCTGCTACAACACCTGAGTCCAAGAAGAATCTCAGTTCAAGCCTGAGGGCAGAAAGGTAACTTCTGGAAGCAAGGCTTTGGACCGTGACTGACCAGAAAAGCTTCTCCCCCTTCCAGACTCTTCTCCTCTTTAATGGCTTCTCTCAGCTCTTGCCCTTTCTTAAACTTCCTTAATGATCCTTATCCCCCACAAGCTTAACTACTAGGAATGATTTCAACTGTAATAAGAGAAGCCGTAACACTGCCAGTGGGGCCCAGTTTCTGTGAATTCTGGCTGTAGACTCAGAGCAAGAACACAGAACAAACCCTGCGTCGCTGGGCTGGTTCCCCGCATCCTTCATTCTCCCCACAACAAGCCACATCTCCAGGAAGTCAGAGGAATAGGAGCTGAGCAATGGATTTAATGTGTATACCACGCAAGAGCCCTAGGAGTGTGTGTTACTAAAACCATTTCCTTGAAATTGAAGAATTTTACCTGTAATAAATCACAAATAACATCCCATTGGAGACAGACCCCAGCAAACCCTCCAGTTCTTCAGTGAAGCATTTACCAAATGCTTTCAGTGCGATTTACTCGTCTTTCAGCTGTTGTCTCACTGCCATTAGAGAGAAAATCTAAGGCAAACTGCTTCCATTGGCCTACTTTTTTCCTCCCTTTTATTCTACCCACCTTTTTGGTTCACACTGCTTGGAGACCCCAAAGTGAGCCCAGACTAAGCCATCCTGCTGGCTAGAGTGTCCCTGCTGCTCAAGATTTGGAGTTTGAGGAGGGGCAGCTCAGTGTTTTAGCTGCAAAACATGCACATCAGCACAAGCACTGGCTGATTCTTCCACAGACAGCAATTTATTGATTATTGCCAATTCATTCCCGTTAATCAAATTCCTGAAGTTTCTATTCAGCTTGCTAACTTCAGAATCCTTCCTGCTGCTCACTAAAATTGATTAGTTTTCTCGGGTCTGATTATCACTTGTCTCATTAAAGCCAGCACACTGTGCTATCCTTAGAAGCAAAACCACTCAAAAATGGCATGACATCAATTCCAGCCTGTGTGGATATAAAGAGACATTCCAGCCTTCCCATTAAACAGACAGATTAAATATGATCTGAACACCAGGACTGAACCGCAGCTTTTCCTCCCATATGTTCAGTCTATAATTAATATGTTAATAATAGCCAAATAATTCTAACAACACCAAGAAATATTTCTTATAGGAACCTGAACCTTCTCAAAACCCTGGACTCTACCTCTCACAATTAGTACCTAAAAAACCCAGACCACGGGAACCTGGCAAGAGAGTCCTTCCTTTGTTTCTAAAACAAATGCCAATTTTGTTGAGTCTTCTGCAAGAAAAACAAACAAACCCACAATACATTGCCTTAAACTAACCCAGTTTAGACCAAATATTTCTGACAAGGTTCAGGAAGAAAGAGAATTCCTGCATCAAATCTAGGGTTCATTAGTATCCCAAACATTGTAAAACAAAGATGGAATTGCCTGAATGTTAAGGCATAAAAATAATAAAGGAAACCCAAACAACGCTGGTTTCAGAACTGGATGTTGCAGTTTTAGTATATAAAAAACTCCTGGGAAGGAAGAATAGCTTCCATAAAGCTGAGAATAATGATGCAAAACTCAACTAGAAACCACCTCGAATTCTTTACACATTTCAGAAAGAAAAGAAAAATCTATTATCTTACAGCAAAAAGGAAGCAATAAAATACAAGACGACCTTGCAGGAAGCAAGAACGTCAACACTTGAGGGCCAGCGTGGATAACACCCAGCAGTGGTGGAGGCAGCTGGGGCCGGTGCTGCCGGGACATTCCCTGAGCTGTCCTGGGAGCTCCTCCGGACCCTGCCGGCCATCCCCACACTCCTGCCCCAGTCAACACCATCACCCTCCCAGAACTGCTCCACAGAGCACCGATAACATCTCCCACTGCTGGCCCTTTCCCTCCAGGAGCAGCTCTGCCCACCTTTGCAACCTGAGCAGGGACCTTCATCCCTGCGGGATCAGACATACAGGATTGAACACTGGTGTTTAAAAAACTCCCCAAGCTGGACAAACATCTCCATGCGTGCTGGGCTCCACCCACACAGCTCTGCAAACTAAAACCAATGCACCAATTTGAGAGAATTACTCCCAAAAGTGACATTTTCGTTATCTCCAGGGGATCCGCTTACTTAAACTGTCACTGAAATCCTCCTCCCCAGCGCACACTTCTTGCTTTGATACAGAGTTTACGATTGCCATTAAAGATACAGTGAGAGCAGAGGAAAAAGCCCCACCAGAAAATCCCCATGAAACAAACTAAACATGAAATTGCACAGATTATACAAAAGGTGAGCACACTCAAAACAAATCCTAAGGCATGTTCAATATTCACATACCAAGGTGGAATCTATCCATTAATTTTGATTTTCTTTTCTGGATCCCTTACATTACAAATTGCTTTTAACACTTCAAACGAAAAAAAGCACATATTGATGACAAAAGTCACGATCTATGAAAGAAATTGAGAATGAAAGCAAGCTAAAAGTTGTCCTCCTGAAACAAAGAAGAAATCCTCACACACCTCATTCCAACCACGGGAAAGTGGAGCAAGTATCGCGCAGGGAGAGCCCTGGGATTGGCTGGGAACACCCTGGGGATTGATTGTCAGCAGGGCAATAAAAACCAGAAAGTTAAACCAGATACTTCTTTAAAAGCCTACAAATACTGAGTTTATGAATAGGGACTTCTAGAGCCATTTTCTAACACACTCCAAGGCAAAATCCTCTTCCTTCACAGAGGCCAAACATGCGAGTAGTTGTTAAACACAGGACAGCTGAGGAACACATACAACTGGGTGTTCATACTGAAAATTTACAACCAGAAATCCTAAGGGAAACTTGTAACTGGGTATACATACTGAAAACACACAACTGAGTGTTCCCCCTGGAATCAGAATGGAGACGTGCACAGCTGCACACTGAGCTGCCATGGCCATCTCCACTCCTCAAGGAGTGTTTGCCTGGAATATCTGCACCTCTGGATTAACTGTAGAAAACACTACGAAGGCACTTGACACAGGTACTACTAACCAGCTTCCCTAATTCACCCTGCTCCCAAACTTTCCTCTCTCCCAGCTGCCCTCCTGCCATTATACTCAAGAGTTAAATTCCAGGTATGTTTAAATCTGACTGCAAATACTCTTATCTCTTTAAATGCAGTTATTGAACAAGCCACTGAGTATTTCCCACTCGGAATCTTCTTGTCCATGTAAGGTAAATGTGATACCAAGCACAGTGAAAACTCGAGTTCAGCTTAAATGTAATTCTAGAAATTTACCCAGCAACCAAATTATTTTTGTGCATAACATTTAAGTAATACTAGGAAGGAAAAAAAGACCACAGTGATTGATCCTCTAACCCTCGGGAACGAAAGAGCTTTTGTCTACACTCAGACACTTCCTTCCATACTGCCTGCATATGGATCCTGCTACCACATACTCAATTTTCCCTTCAGGCTGTATCTTGGAAGTTTTATTTCTATTTATTTACTTTTTAAAGCATGACAGCTTCTCTCTTCTCATTATCCTTTAATAGTTGAGTAGTCAGTTAAAGCTGTTGTACTGTGGCAATAAATAAATACTTCTCAGAGAAGTCTAATCAGCCACATGTACCAAATAGAAACGGGAAAGGAGGGAAAAAAAGGAAAAACCCAAACAACAAACCAGCATGCACAGAGTTGTGCTAAACACATTTGTAGCATTTTAATAAATAGCAACAAAAACTAATTACCTTGAATAGCCATTAGAGAAAGCAGGTCTGCCAGAAAGGTTGAGCGTTCCCAGAGGAGCCAACGCCTCATCCCCCGATCCCTGGCACCTATTCCAATTTTCTGACCCGGCAGGAAGAGATGGAATGATATTAAAAATTGGTTTTTGATCCTGCTGCTGAGAGAGTGATGCAGTATTTAAATCATAGTGGTACATCTGTCCCCCAGAGGTGCTGACACCATGTATGGAGATGGCTGAGACTTTCGTACCCAGCAGGTTCGACCCAGAGAAATTGGCCTGGCAGTAAAGTGGGCCCATGTTTTCCTGCTTGATGCCAGGAGTACAGAGTTCAATGAAGTCTTCCTTCTCTGTTTTCACTTGAGGCATTGGCATTTTGGAACTGGGTAAAAGGTCACCACGGTCATTAATTTTAGGTTTAGTGTCAGATAAAATGGGAGGCTTGCAGTCTTCACCGAGATTTCCTTCCAGGAGAAAGGCATCGTCTGCGGAGATGGGGGACAGCAAACCACCATCATCGAGCAACGGGTCCAGACGCCATGGGCTCCCATTGGGCTCCTTGCCAGGCGATACCGGCGGCAATTCTAAATCCTGGAGAATATCCAGGGTGCTTTGGTCTTCAGAGAACAACTTCAAGTTGCCACCATTTGAGCCAACCTGGCTTTGGACTGCAGTTCCTGACTCTAAAGGGACGTTGCGGCCGGCCATGCCTGGGAAATCTGGATCGAGCGGCACCTCAGAAGACACGGATCCCTTCGCGTCCTCGGCCAGGCTCGAGGACTTGTTCAAGCTTGCAATACTTTCCTCCAGGAGCCTGAAGTCTGTTTCCCCAGAAGAGATGCCAATTTGGCCCTGGTGGGAAAATCCAAGGTCGTTTCCCATCACTTTTGTGTCTGTTTCACCCATGTACAGTCCCATCGAGAGCGACACTGCCTTGGAAAGGTCTGGCTGAGGCACATTGTTTCCTAATCCTTTTGAAAAGTCAGCCAAAGCAGGTTGCTGACTGGAATCCGACTGAGAAGATGTGGGGAGAGGAGATGTAGACACAGGGGCTTGGACAGTGGCTCCACCCCTGAAGGGTGGATGGAAGTCCATCACGATCCCTCCTTTGGTACTGATGAGCGCATTTTTCCTTGTTTCGTCTTGATCCGATGGGTTAAGCAATTCTTTGGAATCCATTACTTTACCATTAACTATAAAAAGATCAGAAGCAGTCAAAGTTAGCACAGCAAGAACACATTAATAACAGCTTAAAAATAAAACGTCTTTTGCCTGGCAAACCTGGTTGAGCTGCTCTGAGAACGAAGGCAGGGCAGACTACGCTATGAGCTGACACGTGCCACGTCCCTCAAAACACGCTGCGTTTGCTTTCAGGCGTTTTATTTCTTTTTTCTGTCTGGTCAGGAGGAAGTCTGTATTTTAAAGCTTAGCTAAACCTGCACACAACTCACAATCAGGCTAGAGCACATGACATCTCTTTGCACACACTCTCCAGCGCTGTCACCCATTCCTGCACTAAAGAAGTGTAAGGATTGTTAAATGATCCGATTTACAAATTTTGCAAGGTAAATTTCCCTGGTATTTAATTACACCTTGAGCAGGGGAGAGGATATTTACCACCTTTCCCAGTCAGGTCCCTCGCTCACAGCAGGTAAGAGCTTCCGGAGCCAGCATTCACCAGCCAGACAGAACCTGCGTGGTTTGTTGTTCTCCAAAAGTCACACAACCTCCCCACCACTAACCAGCGCTTGCCACCTTCCCACGAGTTCAGCTTAAAATGCAGCTCATCAATCTCGAAATAAACCATGCACAATTCTTTAAATACATCTCCAATTTATAAATAAAAACTAGCTAAAAATAAAGCAGGGGTTTTATTAGCTTCCAACACTTTACCCGCTCACGGCTCCTCTCCAAACACACCGAAAGCAAACCTCCCAAGTTTCATCTGTTTGTATCTACTACATTTTCTTCCAGCAGAGAGCATAAATATTTGGAGAACCACTGTAAATTCTTCGGCAAACTTCCTATACAGTTTGTGTACGGCCTCACACTGCAGTCCCAGCGGCGGAGGGGCAATGCCCCAGCCCGGCCGCGGCTGCACCCCCTGAGCACGGCGATCCAACTCTCAAGTTGGCAGTCGTCTTAATCATAAACCCGCGGCTGTGCCGCCCCTTCTCCCCAGCCCCGACACCGCCGCTATTTCTGAGCGACAGAGTTAAGGCTCGATCAACAAAAAGGCCCCACGTGTAAAATCTTAAGGTGGCCCCGGCGAGCTGTGGCTTGGGGAAATGGTCCCGAACGGGAGAGGCTCAACGCCAAAACCCTTCGTGGGCCTTGGGCAACACGTCGTGCGACGCTTCCACGAGCGGGGCCGGTGGGGCCGGGTGCCCATTGGGGATCTCGTGTGCCCGTCGGGGGTCCCGTGTGTGTCGGGGGGTCCCGGGGGATCCCGCGAGCAGAGCCCCCGGCGCGGGACGGGCACGGCTGAGCGGCTTAAGGTGGACACCGCGACTGGGAAAACGTAACTATCTACCTACAGCTTTGCCTATTTATTTATTCTCATTACACGAAGGGGAGAGGAAATATAGTTATTCCATCTGACAAGTCCCCCAAGGTCCAAAAAAAAAAAAAACGACAGCGAACCGTCCAGCGCAGGAAACGAGTCAAAAACCAGCTCCGAGAGTCTGCCCAAAGGAGGAAAATGCTACAAATACTTAAAACCGCCGGACTGCAGTAAAATCGCCTTTACAAAGTACAGTTTTCAGAGAAATGTGTCGGGACCTGTTGAGCCGTCCCCTGGCACACCCACTTCTGCAAACCCAGCCCGGGCCGGGGCTCGGCGCCCGCGCCCCCTGCGCGCCCCACGGACACGGAGCAGGGCCGAGCGATGGGGGTCCCCCCGCTGCCCCTGCTCCCGTCCCGCCCCGGGACCCTCCCGAGAGAGGCTCGGCTCCGCTCCGCTCCCCCCGCCCCGGGCATTCCTGCGGGGGCGCCGCCGCCCCCACCCCGCTCCTCCCGGGAAGTTCCCGGGGGAAAGCGCAGCCCCCCGCAGGACCCTCGCCGCCCTTACCTCGTCCGGGGGAGGGCGCTGGGGCTCCTTCAGCCGCCCACGGCCATGGCAGCCGCGGCGGGGGCGGCACGGCTGGGGGTGTCAACAGCTGCCCCTCGGGGGCGGCGGCGGCGGCGCTGGCACCGCTCCCCCGCTGCTGCTCCTGCCGCCGGCCCCAGACCCTGACCCGGCCCCGTCCGCCGCCGCGGCGCCCCCTACGCTAATTAGCGCTAATTGCCCGCGCGGACCTCGCCCT
>VWZD01000569.1:374992-510004 GCA_013396695.1 Sakesphorus luctuosus | reverse complement strand
GCCCGCCGCTCCTCGCTCGCCCCGCGGGGCAGCGCCCACCCGGCCCAGCCGAGGTGAAACGGTGCGACCTGTTGGCCGAGCAGGGAAAGTGCAGCCCGGCCGAGCCCCCCGGCCCCACTGCCCCCGGAGCGGTGCTGGACGAGCGTGGCCAGCGGGGCAGCGACGCGATGCCCCCTCTGCTCGGCCACAACTGCAGGGCTGTGTCCAGCTGTGCGCGCCTGGAAGCGAGAGGGACAAGGAGCGGAGACCACAGAGATGATGAGTGGTCTGGAGCATCTCTCTTACGAGGAGAGGCTGTGGGAGCTGGGCCTGTTTAGTCTGGACAAGATGAGACCAAGATGATCTATCTCATGAATCCATAAATATATCATAAAGAGAAGTCAGATGATGGTGCCAGACTCCCTTTGGTGGCGCTCAGCAACAGGATCAGGAGCAATGACCATAAACCAAACCCCAACAAGTTCCACCTCAACACGAAGAACTTTACGTGGAGGGTGACAGAGCACTAGAACAAGTGCCCGGGGAGGGTGTGGAGTCTCCCTCTCTGGAGAAATTCCAAACCCACCTAGCTGGGTTCCTGTGTCACCTGTTCCAGGTGCCCCTGCCTTGGCAGGGGGGTTGGACTGGGTGATTGCCAGAGGTCCCTTGCAACCAACTGCTCTGTGATTATTTGCTCTTCCCCAGCTGTCCCCACTGCAGAGATGGACAAGGCTTCACAGGCTGCCTGCTTCCCCAGGGTAGTGCCTCAGCATCCAGTGGAGTGCATGGAATGCCAGAATGGTTCAGGTTGGAAGGGGCTTTAAAGATCCTGTTCCAACACCCTGCCATGGGTTGTGACACCTTTCACTACACCAGGGTTCTGGTCTAGTGAGCTCCAAGTTCTGGGAGCAGGGACCTGAACTTGGATGGGGAAATGAAGCCAGGGAGAAGGCACCTCGGGGCTCATGGGCAGCTTTGGAGGCTGTTGTCTGCTTCGATGGGTGTTTGGGGCAAATCCATGAAAAGAGATAAAAATCTCCCCATAAAAAGGCTGATGTACCAAAAAGAGACNAAGAGAAGTCAGATGATGGTGCCAGACTCCCTTTGGTGGCGCTCAGCAACAGGATCAGGAGCAATGACCATAAACCAAACCCCAACAAGTTCCACCTCAACACGAAGAACTTTACGTGGAGGGTGACAGAGCACTAGAACAAGTGCCCGGGGAGGGTGTGGAGTCTCCCTCTCTGGAGAAATTCCAAACCCACCTAGCTGGGTTCCTGTGTCACCTGTTCCAGGTGCCCCTGCCTTGGCAGGGGGGTTGGACTGGGTGATTGCCAGAGGTCCCTTGCAACCAACTGCTCTGTGATTATTTGCTCTTCCCCAGCTGTCCCCACTGCAGAGATGGACAAGGCTTCACAGGCTGCCTGCTTCCCCAGGGTAGTGCCTCAGCATCCAGTGGAGTGCATGGAATGCCAGAATGGTTCAGGTTGGAAGGGGCTTTAAAGATCCTGTTCCAACACCCTGCCATGGGTTGTGACACCTTTCACTACACCAGGGTTCTGGTCTAGTGAGCTCCAAGTTCTGGGAGCAGGGACCTGAACTTGGATGGGGAAATGAAGCCAGGGAGAAGGCACCTCGGGGCTCATGGGCAGCTTTGGAGGCTGTTGTCTGCTTCGATGGGTGTTTGGGGCAAATCCATGAAAAGAGATAAAAATCTCCCCATAAAAAGGCTGATGTACCAAAAAGAGACTGAGGAGTGGGGAGAGGCACTGTTTGTCCCCCAGCAAGCACTGGACATACATGAGTTTGCATTGAGACAAATAGGTAAACACCACAAATTTGGCAGCATTTCACTGAGAGATTTCACGATTTTTGACATTTTTCAAACAAAATAAAAAGCAAAAAGATAGTGCTCTGGTCTAATGTTGGGTGTGGACCACAGATACTTGAAGAGCGAAGAGCTGGTGGTGGGACAATCCCAGTGTCTGGGTCTGCCCACTCCAGGGACAGGCATTTCCACCCACCATACCTGAGGGACATTTGCTGGGCAAGAAAAGACATGAAATTGGCAGTACAGAAACTGACCAGGAGTTAAACATATCAATGAAGTGAAACAGCAAAGTAAAACATCCTGCTGTGTTGGAGAAGTAAGAGAGAGGGGGAAGAGGTTTCCCTGTCAGTGTAGAACAAGCATCCTTTTGGCTTTCCCTGGAATTGGAAGAAACTCTAGTGACAGGGAAAGAGAAATTACAATTGTCTGTCTGTGAAGACCTGTCATTCTGATTTGGGACATAAATTGAGCTTAGAGATGGCAACAAGGTAATGCTGTCACTGGGACTGTGCTGACCAGCAGTGATACCTAAAAATGTGGCACCCCATAAATTACACAATATGGTTTCTGTCAGTGAAAGATGGTTTTGTCTTATCAGTTGTTCAAATGCAGACTTTGGGATTCTTCTCCAAGTAAAAGAACAGATTTTACAATATAATTATCTGCCCTCTGGGGTTTTTTTAAGTTATGAGTTTTCTTCCAGGCCACATTGACTTGTGGAAGATCCTGGTTTACTTTTAAAATGCAAAACACATGCATGCAATGTTAGCTTAATTTTGGAGTTTTTTTCCCCCAAAAATACTAAAAATGGTTCTAAAAGTGTAGCTCTTCCTCTGCAATGTCCTTATTCTAATACATTTTTGAAAGATGTGTTTAAAATAAGCCTCAAAACTGTCTTGTGGTACATTTTGAATGATGCAATGGATTTACAGCTCTCAGGAAACATTTCTTTCCATGCAAGGGAACCGGAATAGCAGAAGTCAGAGAGTGATAATGTGAAACCTCTGTCACCAGCACAGGGATGTTGTGGAGGTCCTGGGTGTTAAATAAAGGCATAGATGCCTCTCGAAGCATGAAATCCTGATGCATTCCTGGGAATATACCTGGAAAATTTACTCTGTTGGTCTATGAATATTCTACTGCAGAAACTATCTTGCATTTGGATCCTACACCTGAAATTAGGTGAACTCAGATATGAGGGAATGTGTGGGAGAACATCAGCCTGCAGAGGAGAGCTGTAACTCTGCTCAGTGCCAGTGTCATGTCACTTTCTGTGGTTTGGGGGAACTGGTATAACAAAGCTGTTTATTTCTAAGACATTTAGATGAGAACATCTGTTTATAAACACCCGCTCAGATGCTTAATTACAGCTGCGTTTGTGCAGTTCTGGGTTGGACATTCCTTCTCTAATGAATAGTTCCATATCTTAATGTCATCTTTGATCCAAAATGCCTTGATTTTAGATTACTATACAGAATTTTCCTCTTCTCTATGAGGGTAGTGAGACCCTGGCTCAGATTGCCCAGAGAAGCTGTGGCTGCCCCATCCCCGAAGAGTTCAAGGCCAGGTTGGACAGAGCTTGGAGCAACCTGGTCTAGTGGAAGGTGTCCCTGCCCATGGCAGGAGGGTGGAACAACATGAGCTTTAAAGTCTCTTCCAACCCAAACCATCTGATGATTCCATGAATGTATTCACAAGCATCAGCCCGGGAATTCATATAACAGCAGGAAGCAGCAGCAAAGTCCATCCTGCAGGCTTTTCATGCTGGAATACAGAGAGGGCTGTAGCGTGGTGTGTGCAAGAGGTCTGGCCAGGGCAGAATGATTCCTGTTCTCCCTCTCCTGGAGGTTGTTTTCCCCTTGTTGCTAAGCACAGCAGCATTCAGTGCAAGGTCCTTGTTGGTGAAACTCAGGATCTGTAGCTGTAGCACCGGGCACATTCAATCCGGCATTAGAGTCGTTCGTGGTCTGCACATTCCTGCATCCACATGGATTCTGTCTCTGAGATTTGTTCCCTTTTAAATGTTTTCTGTTGAGTTGAGCAGATAAAAAATGTCAGATATTTTCTGCTTCTCTATATAAAGCTGGGAGAAGAATGTTACTGATTCTCACTTCTTCATCACAAGTGCTACCAAGCCAGGAGGAGCCCAGAGCCCACAGCATCACACAGGGCAGTCAATGAGGGATTTTCTGCTGCCTGTGGCTCACCTGGCACTGGACAAATCCTTGGGGCTTCACACAGTTATCCTCCAAAGCTCAACAACCCCAACAAACCACGTCCCTTCGTTCTTCTCCAGGTAGAAGTGTTCCCTAGGGCACTTCTACACTGTAAAAATAAATGGAATATAAAAACTTGGTAAGCTGGATGTCCTGGCTGTTTTGCAATAGTAATGACTTCAAATGTGTTATATGATGATGGTCAGAGTTAAACAAAACCCATCTTTTCTAGTTTATAAAAATGCATGACATAAATTAGGTTTTAAAAGACTTGGAATTCTGGGGTTTTTTTCAGAACCCAGCGCCCCAGGAATTCCGCGGAGCCACAGGGAGGGTTGTGCCAATTGTCCTACAATAAATTTCAAAAATCTATAAATTCCCATGCCACAATGTGATAATATTGCAGAGATAATGAGCCTTGACCTTAACAAACACTAAATATAGACATTAAAATATAGAAGTGCAGTAATTTAGTAAATTGTTAATATATAATTATGACTCTCATAGAGGAGATCAGGCGATTAATGGAAGTGAGAACCACTTTCAGCTTTGTGTACAGCATTCCAAAGGTCAGAAAGAACATCTGAAGCACTGAAGGGAACCCCTGTGACTGCCAGATGCTGACATAAATCTTCCTGGGGACAGCATGGACAATGTGGGGGACCCAGAGATAAGCAGATCTGACTTTGACATGAACATGCAGAATATACTGCACAGGAAGCATCCAGGTATGCAGTGACATGGGGTAAAAATTAACTCCCTTGAGACTCGAGGAGACAACCATAAATGATCACACAGCAGTGCAGCCTCAATATAGGAAGTCTCTTTGGTTATGCACTGCTGACAGCCCAGCAGGAACAGAACAGACACGTGAGTCCCTGTTGGCAAACACAGATGAGCTGCTGTGGGTCTGCACTAAATCACTGCAGGGCTAGAAGCAGCCTAGGAAAAAAGGATTGAAATTTTTCCAGATGAAGTGGTGTGCTCATGGATTAGAATAGCAGCCACTTTGTCTGTAACTTTTCAGAAATCTGTGTATGAGATGGTGCTGGCCAGTGGAGATCAGGTTCAGCTGGATGGATCTGCTTGACCTTGGCAGGACAGAGAAGTGTGCAGGCTGAGGGACTGATCTACCAGCATCTCACTCAAAGTACTGGAATGGACACAACTGATGGATTTGATCTCTGAAGCAACCAGTGAAGATAAACTAAAGGAGCAGATGCTGAAGAACCAGAACTACATATCAAAGGCAATGGGGAATGGAATTAATTTAGTCAAACCAAGGACATGTTAGTGCCCGTGACCAAAAATCACATCAATGAAATAAAATCTTACTAAATAAATATTTGGAGGGATATCAGTAATTGGAAGATGATTGTTCAGAATTACACAAAGAATTTGCACTTTTGGAATAAATACTGTATGGAGTCCACAAATAACAAATTATAAAGGCCTTGAGCCTACTTGAAAGTACTTCCAAAAATAAGGGTTACATTGCCTTTTCCTATGAAATGCCAATTCTGTAGCTGTGCCATGGACAGCTCATGTAGAGAACAATTTTGTAGGAAGAACTGCTCCTCCCCTTGCAATCTGCTGTCTCTTGTAAAATGGCAGTGACATGCCCAGTGTCTAATGCTCTTCCCAAACCCGAGTCTTGTAAGATGCTGGTTGCCTTGTAAGGACCTAATTTTTGTTTCCTATCAGCTTATGAGTAATTCTGTTTAATTCTTGAATATCCATCAAAGTCTCTTAGCCAGTGCCTGCAGCCTGTCCATAGTTTTGCAGCTAAGACAGAATGGAATAACGATGTTCCCCAGCTGTGGTTTCCAAGGCTCAGGAGGCTGCTCCCTTACAAGCAGATCTCAGCAGCATCCTCATGGCTTCAAATTTATGTGTCAGAGGGGACTCCTGGGTCTGAGATCACTCTAACTGTGCTTCTGCCATTGGCTTTGCTAGGTCACACCCTGAGGCACAGGAGGGCTGTGCTGTATCCTCACATGTCCTCCTTGGCTTAATAACTTTTGTGGTTTTCCTGTATTTTATGGTTTTTTTCCTGTCTGTAATTCCTGTGCTAGCCCTTGTCGGTTGTCATATATTTTGTACCTTAATTTCCCAACAAGTCCTTCACCTCTCCAAAAATCACTGTTCTAGTTCTTCCACTGTGCCATCCTCCTTCCTAGTTCCTTCCTCTTTACATGTATTGACCTGCTTCATCTTGAATCCTTTTTTTTCTTCCTTTATAGAATCATGGAATGGTTTGGGTAGCAAGGGACCTTAAAGACCATCTCATTCCAACTCCCTGCCATGGGCAGGGACACCTTCCACTAGACCAGGTTGCTCCAAGCCCTGACTGACCTGGCCTTGGATGCTTCCAGGGATGAGCCTCAGGGTTTACTGAAGCCCCAGGAACAACTGTGAGCACTGAATTCTCCCATTTCAGCATCCACAGGGACAAACACTGAGAGCCACTTCCTTCCGCAGCTGGTTTGTGTAAAAAAGAAATCACAACTGCAACTGGAGATTCATCAGAGGAGGTTACAGTCCTATAGAGCTTTTTTGAGTGCTAGGACTTAGATCTGTGCCAAAGGGGTGAAACTCCAAAGTGCTGTTGCAGAGAGACTGTGGAAACGCACTGGTCAGAAATGGGGCTGTTAATTGGGTTAGCTGAGGAGGAGGAGCACTTTGAGACAGGCATTGGGGTGAAGTCGTGTGTAAATACACATGAACAACTTTGTTATTTTGAAATTTTGCAGAAACATCTGGCAACAACATGCAAGGAAGAGGAAACTTTTGGTTTATGCATCAAGACCTCTCTATGAAAAAAATAACTTGAGCTAATTACAGGATGCCTGCAAGAAAAGAACCACCTTTGATTGCAGCCCTATTTTTTCCTGCAGCACAATGCCTGATAAAAACCAGTAGCACTCAGATTTTAGTGGAATCCAGGCTAAGTTTGCATCACCAATGCAGCTCCTCTGTTGACAGGAGGGTTGTACAGGCTCCTTGTGTTACAGACACTCAACAGCAGTGTGGGAGCTCCCTGTGATGCTACACAGTCATCTTGGTTCAACTGTTGTTTGGCACAGGTAAATCGTATTGTAGGATGAAGGCCTGACCTTGCTCACCAGTTCCTGTGAGTGGTTCCATCCATGCCATGTGTAAAGAGCCAGTCAAATGGAAATGATTAAAAAACTAGATTTGATGTTCCTCTGTTTGCTCTGGAATGTTTTGGTGATGATGGTACTGCACAGGGGCAAATTAACACCCAATTCCAAGACAGCCACTATGCCAACATGCTTGGAGAATCTGAGAGGAAGGAGTTGTGTATTCCCCGGGAATCTGAGAGAACAGAGGTGTGTATTCCCATACGATTCAGACATGGCAGATCCATTGCAGGAGTGCACTACACAGGAGGCTGAGACCTATTTTGTTTTAAAGCAACTCCCCATGTTCATGATTTCAAATCACATTCTATAAATCTAGGGCTTGTCAGCAATAAACCAGAATTACATGCAACTGGGTTCACTAATGAAA
This sequence comes from Sakesphorus luctuosus, assembly GCA_013396695.1. NCBI lineage: Eukaryota > Metazoa > Chordata > Aves > Passeriformes > Thamnophilidae > Sakesphorus > Sakesphorus luctuosus. The sequence continues at coordinate 502,444 of VWZD01000569.1, read as the reverse complement.
CAAAATTCAGGCTGTGGCACTGCGAGCTTTCAGCTTAGACTCAGGAGTGAAATATATAAGTAAAAGTATGAGGAAAACAAAAATTTTACCACCAAAAATGTGTTTTATAAAAAGTCATATACCTTTTAAAACATCTGCCTTTACTGCAAGAGATATGACACCTGTTCAAATTGAAAACATAATTCCAAACTCTGCCATGTTTAGTACCCCAGACGGGTCCTAATTCAGAGTGCCAGCCAATCCCATGAGACAAGGGGAGGAATTCTAGGACTTGCAGCAGGTGCTCTATATGAAGAAAGGATTTTTAAATATTTTCCTAAATATCACACACCTGAAATGGGAGAATTCAAAGCCAGTTGGTAAGGAAATGGGACATGAAAGTTAAAATGCTTTTTCTGGAGACAAGAGGAGAACACAGTATAAATGAATTTGATATAAAGTCTAGATCTTTCAATTTCTTATGGAAAAAATGCTTGTGGACAATTAATTGTCCTTATCCTTTGGATTCCATCCTACTGACTCCCATATTGTATTGTTCCAGTATTTACAAGGATATAACTTTTAAAGGACTTCCATTTTAAACAGGCTTCTTCTGTGAGTTTATTTGGGAGATCTAATAAAAACCAGAAGACTTACCAAGGTATTTTCTTGGTAAGACTGTGCTTGACTCAAGTCACAGAAATTGGTGCTAAAATTGCAATGCTGGAAAGAAAGACGAATAAAAAGAAAATCATATTGTCTCATTTAATTAAAGATAAGTCTAGAGACAACCTAAAGATTCTGGTAACAGAAAGTCCTGTAGAAGAGGTGGTTATTTTGCCACCTGAAAGTTTCTGCATTGCTGGGAGCATTGAAACCCAGGGTTGTGAGTGGTTCTGAAACACTGTGATGATGAACAGCAACTCTGTCAGAAACAGCCTTGCTTAGGGGGTAGGGCCTCTCCTACGTTTTGTTCAGAAACAGCCTGAAACCAGCCACCTTCACCCCCTCTTTTTCCTCTCCATATGTGTGCTTGAGGCACGTCTGTTTGGTGTCACCCACAGTCTGGCTGGTGGCACCCTTGGCTGGGCTGGCAGCATGGGGTTCCTGACAAATCCCACATCTGGGCCTCACTGCAGCCAGGGTTTAGTTTAAGTTTTATCAAAGGATATGGGAACAATGGCCCCAGCGTGGTTCTGATGTCACTCCATGTGTCACAAAGTTCACCTGAGGCAGATGCACAGTGACAGGAGCCTCATCTGTATTTCCAGCTCCAAGGAATCAAGCAGTATTGTGCTCTCCAAAGCTGTTCTTTTGCCTTAGTGGTATTTTTTGACCTTTTCTATGTGTTTTAATTGTAGAATATGCTCACTGAGAGGGGCAACCAGAAGTACACACAACACAAAAGATGTCGTAATACAATGCTCTTCTCTCTTCCCTCATCATTCCTAACATTCCAGTTGATTTTTCCAACAGCCAGCAGTGAGTTTGTTTCCACAGTGACTCTTTCCTGAGTGCTAATACCTAATTTACAGCTTGTCATTGCACATCTTCGTATGTTTTTTCTTTGTGCATTTTGCTTTTCCTTGATGTATTATAATTTTCTGGCAGTAAATTCAGTTTGGCATTTGATCACCTGCTCCCTCAGTATGGCCAAGTACTTCTGCAACTCTTTACAGTTTGATTTTGATTTTATTACTTTGAATAACTTATTTTCAGCAGCCAACTTTGTCACCTCCTGCCACCTTCTCTGCTTTTCCAAGCCATTTATGAGTATTTGGAATGGCACAGATCCCTGTGGGACTCCACTTTGCTTCCATATTTTAACCACTTTTTGACCCCTTAAAGGATCTTCTCACTTTCCCTGTATAGCTCAATTTGTGTTACATGAAAGCTGCCTTGAAGGAGCAAGAAAGTAGAGGAATGAATCTGACCTTTTATTAAAAACCAGCAAAGACAGATAATGGGCACAGTTCTGCTCTAAGTGTCAGTACAAGGAAACCACCAGATTCATGCTGAGACGAACAAGAGCCCTGACTTGCCCATGTAGACAGATGACAGCAACTCCTGGCAAATTAGGAAGAATCAGGTATTTTGCCCAAGCACAGACTCGCTTGCAGGATTTAAACTCCTCAATTTGCAAACTTCTCCCCAAGAAAACATGAGTGAGGTTATTTGGGTTAGAGGCACTAATGAAGCTGCAGGCTTGGACCCTCCTGCATCAATGCAAAACTTCTTAAAAAAAGATTCTCCTGTAAAACAAGTTTTTTCTGGTTTTTCAGGTATGGTGTGGAACTCCTCATTAATTTGCAGGTAAGAGCCAACCACACCCCTGCTGTCACAGCCGAAGGGGCTACGTGATGGCAGAAGTCCTACAGGTGTGATGATTTATGGGATTTAGCACAGATGAAGAGAATTTGAAGCTTAGCACTCGCTAGGAATTATTACAAACATTTCTCATGCATCTCCCAGGAGCAGAAACTCACTGGGTGCTTTGAACAGTCAAATATTGAGCCTTGCTGCATCATTTAGCTGCAAGAGATGGTCTGATGCCAGCCAAACCTTGATATCACTTTCTTTTGGTGTATTAATTAGCAGTTTTTCATGATAGCTGCATCCATGGGCACAGCCTCCTCGAAGCTTTCCGAGTGCTCACAGTGTGGTTCAGCTTGTTGGGAAAGCCAAGGGAAATGTTCATAGAATTATAAAGTCAGACTGGTTTGGGTTGGGAGGGACATTAAAGATCATCTAGTCCAACCCCCTGCCATGGACAGGGATACCTGCACTTTAAATGAGCAGTTTAGGAGGATGCTACCAATGAACATAGAGACAGAAAAAAATCCCTTCTCTCAAAGCATTCCTCTTGGAAATGTGGATGGGCAGGGAGCAGCAGGCAGCTGACCATGCCTGTGGGCTTGCAAAGAGGGTCCCATTGCCCAGGAACCTGCAGGGCTCTACCCAGGGTCTCCAGTGGGGCCACCCCTGCAAGTCCGTCTGCCGTGACAGAAAAACATCTGACTGACACAGCCCAGGGAAGGAGACAGTGAGAAATTCACCCACTGCTCTTCAGCTTCACAACTCAGCAGTCATTGAGTTGGTCACATATCTTTGTTGAAGAATTTAAAAATGAGAGCAATACATTGCATGATTAAGGCTGAAGACAGAGAGGCTTGATGCCTCGGCTCTCCCTTCTCTAAACTTGCATTACTCCCCAAGACTAGTGCAACATTTTTAATAATTTATAATTTTGAATCTCTTTGTGGTCCATGGAAGGTGCAGACTAGAGAAATATTTTTTAATAAAACAATAGTGTTTATAATTGTGAATCATTTTGTAAGCCACAGAAGGTAAAGACTAGAGAAATATTTACTAATAAAAAATAAATACTAATTTTAGAATAGTTTCAGTCATCATCAGAGAGGAAGGAAAGAGCCAATTATAAACAGTAACTTTTATACAGACTTGTGTAGAAGCTACAGGAATCCTAAGAGGTTTTTATATTGCCCCCAAAGGCTCTTTTGTGCTTATACAAAAGGTCAGTATTTGACTCCTTCCATTACTGCATAACAAGGCACAAGACTTGAAACAACTGTAAAAGGCAAATGAAAAGGCATTACATATGGTCTGCTTGCCAAAACACTGCTATGCCTGTAACTCTCAAAGGGCTAAGATAAAGAAACAAGAAAATTGGAGGCCAGATGATGGCAAATGCCATTCCTGCTCTGATCAGTCTGACCTGGAGCTGGGGGGGAGCTCAGGAATTTCTGCCTACCAACAGCCCCAGCTCCTCCAGGAGAGCCCTTCCTAAAGTACTAAGTCAGGTCACACATGAGTTTTTAGCAGCTTTATTAAGGTATTTCTAAGAAGTGAAACTCTTTGAGAATATCTGTTCACCTCACCCATAACGAAAGTGATACTCAACAGGTTATTTTTGTCCCTCCTCTCAGCCCTTGGTGTGAGGAGCCACCACGCCACTGAGCCCCAGTGGGGCCAGGAGCTGCTCTTGGCAGCTGGATCCTCTCAGGGTTGCTGGGCTCATCAGAAGGCATCTCCTCGAAGGGCCCCATAGCTGTTTGCCTTAAGAGACCTCTGTAAATAACTGATGGAGAAAACAAGAAACCAAAGCTGTATGGAGTGGACAGGCATTCCATGTGTCTGCTCCTTCTAGACACTGTTGTGCTGCTTTTGTGAGCCTGAGGCCATGCAAAATAATGGGGATACTCAGGAGGAGAGGAAGGACATGTATTAAATTGTCTTACCTTTCTGCCTTTACTGCCTGGGCAGTTCCCTCAAAATTAGAATAATAGAATCCCAGAATGGTTTGGGTTGAAAGGGATCTTAAATCTCATCCAGTTTCACCCCCCTGCCACGGACAGGGACAGCTTCCACTAGACCAGGTTGCTCCACGCCTGTCCAACCTGGCCTTGATTTCTCCCAGGGATGGGGCATCAATTCACAGTCAGTCCTCAAGAGCTACCATTTCAGACAACATTCCCAGAAAATTATAAAGAAAAAGCCTCATTAGAGCTGAACGAGGAGAAAGAACCAGAGCAGATGCACAGCTGATTGCCTGGACAGGGACAGAACCAATGGGATATATTAACTGGAAAGCAATTTGCTGTCAGTGTCCTCCCAGTGCACTGCATACACTTGGCATTTGGTAAACAGTTAATAATAACTGGTTGGGAGAACAGTAACACGAATCAATGTACAAATTCAATTAGGAAGAGAAAATAAAAATATCATGTGAATTACTAAGCTAACTTGATATTTTAGCCTTGAGTTTAGAATTTGTTTGGTTTAGAGGAGAAGTTCTAATCAGATTAAAAGGAGATTTCAAAAAAATTAATAGCAGATGTGAATGAAATAGATAATGATTTTCATTTCTGACTATGTGGCCAGGGTTATAGATAGAGGGAGGGAGTTTAATGGAAATAGTGTGGTCAGTGTGCTTATGACTTTCTGATAAAGATTAACTCTTTACAGCTTCTCTAATTTAGCAAGTGTACAGTGATCAATCCTCAATTGACCTGAACCCAGGTATAAAAATGGACAACCTCAATTTCTGATTGCTTTCTTCCAAATTCAGTCAGTATCTGAATGATGTGATTTATTCTGTTGAAGGCTGAAATACCTTCTCTAGAGGGAGGCAGTATCAGGGTCATCTTTCATTATGAGAGGCTGCTAAATCTTCAGCCTGACCCCTGAAGAGTTGTGTGGTGCTTATGTGGTCAGTAAAACAACTTGCTGCCACATAAAAGGAAAGTGAGAGAACATGGGTCAGGCCCTCAGACAGGTTAATCATTGTGTTCTCCTGATGTGGAGCTGCACACATTGGGCATATGAAGTTTCCAGCTCAGAGGCTCAAGCACACCCATGGCCCCAGGACGTGCTGTCCACAACCAAAGCTTTCCTGATGGACATACCTGTTATAGCCTAGGACAGAAAAGTGAAAGAAATCACCAGTAGAACCAGATACTGCAGGGTGTACAAAGCCCTGAGGGGATCTGGGAACTGTCACATCAGGACAGAGGCCCAGAGATAACTGAATTTCTGGAACTATTTCATTCTGCACACAGACAAAGAGAATCTGTGGACTGATGCATTTGTTAATAAGCACAACTTGTGGATGGATCAGGTGGAGTCTTTGGTGAGACACTATCATGCATCTCCTGTCAGTCCTGCCATGTCCAAGAGAAGAAAAAAGTGATGGTAAAACATCTCCACCAGCCCCTGAAATGGCTGAAGAACCGTGGTGGAGGAGACTGGAGAAAGCAGAGAGTGAGAGCAGCACTGTGGAGCATCTGCGCAGTCCTCAGTGAGCAGCTTCAGATTATTGCAAATAATTAACTTGAAACAGCCATGCTGCTACTTATCCTCACTTGGAAAAGCCCCCACGATACCCTTGGATACCAGCATTGGTACATGTGTCCCTCCATGGCTCCAATGGCTCCATGCCAAGGAACTCAGCCTTGCATTCGAGGGGACAAGACTGACCCCTGCACTGTCAGATCTGTTTCTGGGATTTAGACACATTGCACTTCTCAGATGTTCTATAAACTTTGGAAATTCTCAATTTCAAGGAGAAATTTTGGTAACTGAATCAAAGCATCTCTTTAGAACCTGTCCAAGGTAATATCCTGAAGGGTAAATGATTTCAGCCTTTCCTTCCTCTCCCATTTCACATTTGCTTGGTTGTGTTTAGCTTTGGAGTGAAAAGAGAATACAGAGACAAATATGTTGTTTGTTTTCCCAGTGCCAGATGGATGGATTCAATTTTCAGATTCCTTAAACTGCCAACACTGCAAAATTCTAAAAAAAAAAAATCAACCAAAAAACAAACCCAAAAAATCATTTGTTTTAAAGATCTGTTGTGGTTTCTATAAACTGCATAGAATTTTTTTTGGCATTTGTAACAGAATTGATATCACATATACATTCTATCATTCACATCTGATGATGTTACATTAGTGAGAAGTTTAAGTAAGATAAAAAAGAAGTGAATATAGTTCTTCTTTTTTTCCTACCTTCATTTAACTACAGGGATAACTCCATCCAGCATCTTTGCATTTTTGAAAGAAGCCCCTTTACATCCCCTCTATTAATATTTTGGAGGCACAGAGGATACAACTCAAGATATCAAGTTGTTAGTCAGCTTCAAAACACACTTGTTTGATTGGCAGCCTCTTTGGTGAATGCATTCCCTGTATACTTATAAAATAACAGAATTACAGAATAATAGAATTATTGAGGTTGGAACAGCCCTCTAAAATCTTTGACTCCAACTGCTCCCACAGCACTGCCAAGGCCACCACTAACCCATGTCTCCAAGTGCCATATTTACACAGCTTTTAAATCTCTCCAGGGATGATGAATCCTCCACTCTCCTAGGTAGCCTGTTCCAGGGCTGGGCAACCCCTTCCATGAAAAATCTTCCCTAATATCCAGCCTAGACCTCCCTTGCCCCAGTCTGAGGTTGTTTCCTCTTGTCGTGTCATTCATTCCATGGGAGCAGAGCCCCACTCCTGTCAGGGAGTTGGTCCTGTGCCCACTGGAGTTCCTGGTGCCCCTGGCACATCCACAGAGTTCATGGTCGAGTGGAACCCCCTGCCCATCCTGCTGATACAGTGAAAGTCCTCAGGAAGCAGAAAAAAAACAAACATGGAAGACTGATTTCCAAATGCAAATGTTTTACTCCCAAACAAGCTGAGTAACCCGAAGAGCATTTGTAAAAGGAGCTCTCACTAACAGTCTACTGAAGTCTTGTGTGAATCACTAAACTATCACAACAATCTGGAATAATTGGCAGTTTTCCACCCAAACCCCCTGTTTTACTCTGGTTGTGTCTTCTGGGTCTGAAAAGAGCTTGTACAGCATCCAGAATTCCAGGAAAACCTGCCGTTCCCATTACACAGCCATTTCTCTGCTTCCAGAAACAATCTGCTACTACCACAAGAATAGTCTCTCCAATAATTCTGCTGGGTTGTCACTTTTGCCTTATAACTGGAGAATGTTTTTACCAGCTGAGACATTCGTCCTTCCCATCATAATGAAGATACTTCATGAGGTTAAACTCCTATTTCGCAGACCTCAATCAGTTCCTGTCCACGTCACCCCATCCTTTCAATCCCTGTTCTGGTTGGAAGGCAAACCACAAGGATCATCAAAGTCCTTGCCCTGCACAGGACAACCCCAAGAATTCCACCATATGCCTTCTTGGCACCTGGAGTATTTATGGAGCAGTGCAAAGAGTTAATGAAGGGCAAATACAGGAAGGTGATGGGGAGGAACATTTGGACTCCAGTCAAAGGAGTTTAAGTAGTTGCTGAATGACATTGTGGACTATTAAGTTAATTGCCTAAGTGACCTTTGGGAAAATGTGTAAACTCCTTAGGGAAGGAGTAACTGGAAAAGCAGCTAAGCATGGCACACACACACCTGGACATTTGTACACATCAGGTGCCTGCAGGCAACATACCTGACAACCTGCCTAGAGAGGACCAGACCCCCAGCGACCCCACAGACATCCAGCCTCCTCTTCAAGCATTTATTTTCCCCCCAATGAGATAAATTTTTCCTGGAAGGGGCTTGTCAGGAGGATTTTCATTCCCACCCGAAATATTGGCTTTTTGAAAAAGTCCAGAGTTTCCATCAAAAAAAAGGTATTTTCTTGACCTGTTTCATTCATCAAAACTCTCTCCACTTTTCCAGTTATAGACTGAAAAATCTACCGATTTAAGGCCTGATCATGTATTTTTTCTCCTTGTGCAGACAGGTGTCAGGCCACTCAGCCACTAAGACAACCCTAAAATAATTTTCCTCTCAATGACTTGTGGCTTTGTTAACCAAGACTCACACAGCAGCAGAATCACAACCAAGTGACTGAATCAGGAATTCAGTTTCATTTACAGTGTGCATTGAAAATTCAACATTCCCTATGACTGGACCATTTGAATGAAATAAAACTTCAATAATTTAGATCAAACATTGAGGATACTCAATGTTTATCAGCCTCGAGGTTCCAAGGGTTAACCAGTTTTTAGCAGGTCTGCAAGGACTCAGCCCAGAGAGTGCAAATTGCTGCAAAACAATGCTCCGCTGTTGGGGTAGAGTTCTATAAGCAGATTTATGTGTATATAATCAGATAATAGTGCCAAATGCAAAGTGCTCTCCAGCTGTTTGTATCCACAGTGTGGATTGTTTCCCCTGGGAAGAGCAGTCATTCAGCACAAAAGACCTGTCAGTTCTAATGCTTGTGTGTGTGCTGGGGAGCTACAGGAGGAGCTTTTGGGGGTTGCTTGTTTTGTGTGCTAATTGAACATTTCTAAACCTGCAAGGCAAAGGGAGCACTGGATTTAAATGACCTTATTTAAATTTAACAGCCTAATACTATTAATTTTTTTAATCAAAAAATGCTCTGACCATGCCTTGGGAGCGAGGGGTTACTACTGCCTTGAGCACCAGTAACTATGAATCAGACTTGCATGGTCTGTTCACTTATTTTCTCTGATTACATAAAAAAATTGCATATTTTCCATGGCAATCTCTTCATCACATGTCAGGACACCCATTCAAACATAAAGGGCTTCTCTTCCAGAGACCTTCTGAGGTCACTGGTGCTCTGAGATCTTCAGGGACAGAATGTACACAATTCATTGAGAGGGGCTTTTGATATATTTTAAGAGCAAGATGGTCTCTGGCTGCAGAAGTAATCTAATGACAGTCTTCCTTTGGTAAATTGTTTTTCTTATATTTTTTATTTATTTTTTCCATAACATGGTAGGAGAATATTTTTGAAAGCTCTTGCCTGGCTAAAATATAGATGAAATTATATAAATTCCAAGGATATAGAGAAAAATGAAAAAAGAAATAAAGACCAGGTCATTTAAATTAGTACCTGAACAACCTTAATTTATGATGGAATATTTGATAGAATCCCGATATCTGATCTAGGTGTCAGCTCCATCCCAACACACCAAGGCTCTGGACAGCCTCTGCCTTGCAGAGACATTCAATGTGCAATTACCAACTCATGTTAATTTTCTGATTCTTGTTAATGTCATGAATGACTGAGCTAATTATCTGCCTGAGTGACTCTAGGAGCAATCCTAACAGCTTGGCATCTGGAATTTTCTAGGTCCTAGATACCACTGTTTACAATAAAACACAGGTCTGAAACTATCTCCATCCTCCTCTCTGCCTAGTGTCCAACACAGGAGTGTTCCCATCCTTACCCTGGGACATGGTGACAGCCCAGGCCCATTTATTATGAGAAGGAAACACAGCAGTCTGAGGCCACAAATGCCTGAAGAACCTTCCCAGCCCTGGGACATTTGCTTTGTTTTTGCTATAATTCCCATTTCAACCTCCCCGAGCCAAAAGCATGAGAAAACAACCTTCGACACCCACGGAATTCTGCAGAAGTTAAATCACTTTGTAGATCAAGCATGAACAAATGTACGATGAAAGGCCCAAGAAGTTAAAAGCAAGATGGTTTTGCTCAACAAGATTATGCATTTAATAAGAAACTTCTAAAGAAACTGCTCTTTTCATCTTTGGGGGAAAAAAGAGATCGTGTGTCAGGGTGATGGAGCTCTGCAGACAGCTCTGCACTCAACGGAGCACCCGCGGCGCCGGGACCTGCCGGCATTGCTCGTGGGAGGGGGCGAGGCAGGTGCACTCCATGGGACGCTTTGCACTGAAAACAGTATTAGGGGGTAACAAAAAGAGTAAATGTAATGGTGACAGAGCTCAGTGTTCAATAAGAAGTTTCAGGAGTGGAAATGACAGCACCTGGGACATCAGCACAGAGGTATTTTCACTGTGAACGTTCCACAGCATTCAGGTGCTCAGGGTACAAGGCTTTCCTGGACCAAACCCTGCCTAATAAACTTCATTTAGAACATTGCAGGGATGGTAAATTGAGCATTAAATTGGTATTTGGAATTTCAAATTACATGTAAGCTAGAAAAAAGGAGAATTAACTCCTTGCCCACATATGAGATCAATCAATGGGAGCAAGTTGCTTTTCGAAAAGACTGGACTCGACTTCACAGCCTTTGGCACTGGTGGAAGAGGCAGTACCCTAGTTCGGGGGGGAATGCCGTGGCTCTGGGGGGGGATAATCTCATGGCAGAGCATCACTGCTCCATTGGGGAGGCTCCACAAACTTTCCCATGGGCAAGTCCAGATACCATTGCAAAATTAAAAACTCAGTAATCCCTCCACAAGGATTAGTCCAAGAAAGTTGTTCACAGCTGCCAGATGCCTTTTTTTGAGGCTCACCTGAGCTCACCTGGAGCACCCAGGGAGGAGACGCAACACCACTCAATGCCCACATGCCAGGTGGATTGTTGTGTCCAGCAGCTGCCCAGCCCTCACTGCCTGGTGTTTCCTGTGGAACTGCCAGGATGGTTCAGGAGTTGCAGTAAAGCAAGACATGTAAAGAGACAACACGTGCCCATCCCCATGTACCCCAGAGGAAGAGGAGCCTCTGTGTGCCTGCAATGGGCAGCACAACCCCCAAGTTCCTCACAACCCCTTAGAGACCTTGCTTTGCTTTTTTAATATTTAAAGCATTACATGTTTTCTTTAATCCCTCTGGGCTCCTTCAGCTGGTAAAGCTGAATCTATTTTGTGTTTCTGTTTCTTTTGCACTTACAGATTAGCTTGTAATTATGGAATTGCACTTATGGGAACCAGGATGCTGGTGCAGAACGTGTCTCTAGTATTTCTGTGCACCGTCTCAGAGAAAACAGCTTTTAAATCTCGAGTATCTACAATTTGCCTTTGGAAAACAAACTCAAGTGTTTTTAAATAACATCTGCCACTAGCCTTAGACTAACAGTAATTCTTGGATATTGAAAAAAATATTTTAAAATGAAACCTGACTCCATGTTACAAACTCAGTGCTTGGTCCAGAATAACTTTGGTGTTTTTTTAAAAAAATCAATGTTAGAGCCCACTCACCAATCCCTACTTTGTTCCCTGAGCCTGCACAATTATGTGGTTTCATTTTCCTTTTTCCAATTCTACTTAAAATGAAAAAAAACCACACCAAAAAAACCAAAACAAAACAAAGCAAAAAATCCAAACTAGAGAGCAGGCAACATAGAACAGAAACCAAAGGGCTGAGACAAGGAGTGCTGGGGCGGCAGAACCCACCTGGATCCCTTATCTCCCTGACAAAACCTCACACCAGGAGCTGACACTGCACAGGGAATGAGCTCCTGCATTTCCCCGGTGTGGGGGCACCATAGGAACGATGCTCTCGGCATTTCCTGCTGCCTCACACACACGATGGTGACAGAAATACCTCACAAATAACTCAGAGAACATTTTGTGCATCAGCCCCAGAACAGAAAAATACAAATGATAGGATTTGATATTTTTTTCTTCTCTCTGAAGTTGCTGAGAACAATTGACTGCAAATAGTCTGGTTGTCCTTGCACTGGTCCTCCCAACACATGCTGGCTGGAGGAGTGAGCAGTGGGATTGATGCTGTCCCTGTCCTGGGAAAGTTGGTGCCTTCAGGGCAGATACCATCCAGGCATGGTCCTGGCTGCAGTTTGTCCCATTCAGAGTCCCTTGGGTAGTCTGAGCTCAGTGGTGGGATTTTGTTCCCCTCCATAATTCCCCCAGGATCAGCTCTGGGTGCCTCAGCAGTTGGCACAGTTTGAGAAGAACATGGGAGAAACCCCTGCCACCGGCTTGTGCGTGTCACCAGCACCTCTTCAGCCTGCGTGCTCAGTCCCAGGCACAGCCCAGGCCACGAGCCAAGCCTGAGCTCCCCAGCACTCAGCATCATCTCTCCCTGCCTCTGAGTATTTGTGTACACAAGCATAAAGGCTCCGGAAGACAGAGAAGCTTTAACTCGGATGGCCCAAAGCCCCACTGCAGGAGCCCTGGTTTCCTCCATGTGTTACAGGCTGGGGGCATTTACCAGCCTGTTTCCCCCTGCATCTGCTGTGGTGGAGAGCAGTTCAGGTGGTGATGGCAGAACCCCTAAAAGCCCAGGACCCCACAGTCCAGCCCCACCCTCCCCTCGGGTCTCCCACACTGGTATCGCTTAGTGGCAGCTTTGCAGAGGGTGATGCACTGTTTATCCTGAACCCTTAGTCTCTCCCCAAGGTCTATGATATGAACCCACCCACAAGTCCTTCCTGGTCTAAATACAGATTATTTGATGTGATACCCTCATGGTATGACCCCACTGCAGCACCAGAAAGCGAGATACCACCCTTGCCAGTGCCAGCTGCAGGGACACGTCTGTCCCTGCTGGGAGAAGGGGGGCACAGGGACAGTGCACGTTATTGACCATTTGAAGTGTATTTTAGCTTTTTTTTTTGAATAATTAATATCTGGTGCATTAGGAAGTCACTGAACAGGATTGTGCTAGGGAGAAATAATTGTCTTCCCTTCAAAGTGAATGCAGATGTATGATTAAGACATGGTATTTATATAATATTCTAGTATCATATAAATAGAGTCACTGTAAAGAGATAGAGCCTGTGAATCACTCATTTGCTTTATGAGGTTGAATAAGCTTTGAGTCCATCAGTGTTATCAGCTCTGAAGAAACAAGACTGACACTGGGATGAACTATTTACCACAGATCCATTTACTGGAATTATTCTTTTGAAGTTATTTCTAAACTAAAATATATTATTTCAAATTATGTCTAAAAATAAATATTTTGAGGTTAAGCATAACACAGCAATTGCTTCCAACCACAGTGGTTCTCAGCCATCTCTTACATTCCTTGAGAAGGCTTTACCTGTGCTTGAGGTCAGGGAGGTTTCTGAATTAGATAGAATTAATCATTTAAACAAACTTAGTATTTTTAAAGTGTCCCACCTCTAGAGGAACACTATGGCAAGTGCCACTCTTTGGCATCCCAGCTCACACTGCCCCAAGCTGCAAGGAGCAGCCAAAAAAAAGGCAATTAAAAAACCAAAACAAATGTGTACACACTGGTCTAGAGATGTATTTGTTTTTTGGCTTTATAAACAACCACACTTGGATTTGAGTGCAGACAAGCCTCCTATAGTGTTACCTGATGTAAATGCCTAGAGGTAAAACCCACAGAAAGGTTGGGAACCTGGAATGGGCTTTATTTCCCCCTCAGCTGAGTGTGAAGGTGTCAGCTGAAACAGGGGGTGCCTTGAGCTCAGACACTGTCAGGTCTGCCTTCAATTCCCTTACACCTGAGAGGGCAATGACTGAGGTATTTCCATTAAAAGCTGGACCCCACTGAATCAGGGAATTTGTTCCCTGTACCTGCAGCTGACTGGCTTCCAGAGGCAGGACCAATGGGAGAAACTGGCATAGGCTATGGATGGAAATAAAACCTGACAGAAAGTAAGTTCTACAGATGTAACCTAACTGGGGTCACTGAAACTGAGTCACGAGTGGGAGCTGCTGTTGGATGAAGTGGGATCCCCCCAGATAGGCAGATCTGGATGCCAGAGGGGGTTATCCTGGCATCCTGCATCCAGGATGCATTCAGGTGGGATTCCCTCGTGATCCTGCTTCCAGCCCAGTGAGCCAGTCCCTTAATCTCTGTGGATGACACTGCATTTTGGGGAAAGCTGTGAAGAAATTCCCTTGGATTTCAGCATGAGCTCTGGCCTTGCTCCCAGTGCCGGCAGCAGCCTCCTCCCACCCCAGGAAACCTCGGTTGTGTTTCTCTGTCACAACATCCTTGCATCGAGCAGGCAAAGCTCCGAACCCTGAACCCCAGCCCTGGAGGAGGTGTTGGCTGCTCATCCCCGTTACTGACCCACCCACCCCTGGTGGTTGATGAGCTCAGCGTGGGCTCCCCACATTCCCTGCTCCCGGCAGGACACCAGGGCTTGGCCACTGCCTCACTCGGCTGAAACCTGGGGGTTACCAAAGGGTCACGGGTTTGCTGCAATACTTTACCGGCAGCTTGTGAAAAGAGCAAGAGCACTGAAGTGTTCAGACTTTCATCATCACAGGAAACCCCGCTGCAAACAGAGCCCAGAATTGCTCTAGTTCAGCCTCACTCGGGTGAGCTCGTGGTTCTGTTTCGACCATTTTTCTGTTTTGGCTACAAATTTTGTGATACCTGCACAGAGTGGTGATGGCCATGGGAAGCCTGGAATGCGGCTCCAGCCATGACAATTCCCAGACACAGGGATGCATATTACCCTTCTGCTTTCCTGCTGGCAGGAAAATCCACTTCACTCAATTAACACTGACCAAAATTATTTCACTGCTGCTCCCACTCCCACACCAGGAGCACAGGGGGGACAGGGGTGGAGGGAGTGTCAGGCTCCCAGAGCACTCAGGGGTCTCTGCTCAGGTACCTGCTCGTCACAGCTCTGTGCAGGCAAGGCTCTTGGCATACTTTTAAATCCCAGGATATTCTTAAATTATTTCCATAATTAGGGCTTGGAATTTTTTGAAATTATTTCTGGCTGCCTGGGATAGTTGTTCATTCAAAAAACCCCAAATAAATAAAAAAACCCTTTAAATCTGCAGTAACTTACAGAAGAATTTTATTGACTTCATACTTTGGCGTATATTACCTGACTCCAATAAGGCTGCAGAGGGAATTACAAGTCAGGCCAGAACATATTTCCAACTAAGACAAGCATAAAAACTCTTAAAAATCCATAGTTCAATACTAAATGCATCATTTAAAGAGAACTGAAATAATTAGCTGAGAGGGGAAAAGCTGTGGAGCCATAGGTGGAAAATGAACGTCATAGCTCATATCCTTGGAGGGGCCTAGAGACACCAGTGCTCATGTTCTGCAGGAGCATCAGTCAGTGTTTTCAGAGTCAACAAGAAATATTTAAGCAAATACTCATGTATGAAGAGACTTAAATATGATTAAATCCATCTGTGTAGTCACTGAGGATTAATAGACTGTACTCAGAGCTTGGCATGGGTTCCCTTCCAATATCATCAGTGTCATAGCTCAGCCCTGACGGTGCCACCTCTGCCAGTCCCCTGCCAGGGGCACCACCAGCACCTGCCAAAAGAGGATTCTCCCCGTGACAGACATTAATAGCACCCAGTCCCATGTAGGCTTCTCACAGCAAGGAATTAAGCACATCCCACACACCACCTTGACATCAATGTCAATGCTGAGACAGATAAGCACAAAATGCTGTTATTTGGGAGGCCTATGCCCACCCAGGAGTCACATATTTTCTATTTTTCCCCAAAGCACCCTGTTGTGTTCAACGTGCATTGCAAATAAATTTCAAAGTCTTAAAGTCTTCCAAAAAATTATGTTCTTGTGTTCCAGCCAGCCTTACTCGATTCTTGCAGCTACAGCATTTTGATAACATGGAGAGGACTAAGCTTGATGGAATGAGTAATAAATTGGCCAAGAAACTAAACTGATTTTAAAATCACGCTTCCTGAAGAGATACTCATTGGGAAACTCTTTATGTTCTCCTCAAACTTAAAGAAATTACTTGAATTTCTTACCACTTTTATTACTTTGGGCAAGCAGAGGAAAAAAAATGTTCTATGAAGGCAAAGCTGCTTACCTTGATGGCAGCACATGCTGAAAATCTCTTTCATCAACCCTCTCACAGCAGGGGAAACAGAGACTTTGCAGATCCTCACTCAGGGTTTCCCCTTCCTCTGTGCTGCAAAAATATAACTGAAGATAAATGGATAACAATTTCACTGGCAGAAATAGTTCGTGCTTTGCTAAGCATGGCAAAGAATCAGTTGCAGGTCCCAGATACCCTGACAGATGAGCAAGGGGAGGTACCAGAGCCACACCAGGGGTGCCTCTGAGAGAGGGCAATTAAAGTAGGGGGAATGTAGGAAGAAATAGGAAATGGACTGACCAGAAGAAACAGTGAGGCAAAAATTCCCAGACCTAGAACTAGGAAATACCCCTTTCAGCAGAAAGAGAGATTTATGAGTAAAATTTATTTATTGTCTGCAATGTCCCCACATCTCCTGCAAGTGACCATTTGCCTAGGGTTTGGAGGGGGAAATTCTTTCCCTTTCCCTTAAGACTATGTGAGGGCACAAGGTGGGAGCTGGCAAAGCTGCAGAGACAGATGCTTGCTCTGAAGAAAAATGCCAAAAATGACATAGAGTAAATCCCCCATGAGGTTTGAAAGGTCACATCAGTGGGAGTAACTCTGCATAGCCCCCAGTAAGCAGAAACTTGAGACAAACCTGATTCCAGCCTTGGTTATCTAGAATGCAAGACAAATTACAGAAATTATATAATCCAATTGATTTATGGTCCACAAACCCAGTGATGCTCAGGTCCTGCTTCCTCACATTTGACTCTATGTGGCTGGGATTAGAGGTGCTGCAGATCTGAAAGAAGGATGAGGCTAAGAGTGGAAAAGAGAGTTTAGAGCCAAGTGCCATGAACTCAGCATTGGTGACACACTCCAGACTCCCATGTCCCATCCCACTGGAGCCTGCCAAGCTGGCAGGAGCTCCAGGGCCTCCATGGCCCAACCACAGCACAGATGAATCCTTCTGGAAGATGTACAGTATACATGCTAGACTCTGCCAAGGGGTGAGGTCATCTTGGAAGGAATTTTATTTATTCAGGAAATATTTCTGGAAATATTTACATGTCAAGACTACATGTTTAAATTTTTTGACAAAGCAAGCTCTGGGCCACTTGTAGAATTTCTGAAGAGCTTTGCAAGTATTTCTGTAGGTTGTTCTACAGACAAAAGCTTTTTACTGTATCCCTATTCTGGGGGAAGCAACAGTCCCCTTTCTAAAATAAGGAGATGAAGTTAAACATTGGAGACCCCAGTCTGAGCAGGAGGCTGCAATTTCTGTTCTGGGCAAAGACAAGGAATGGGAGTCACTTCCTATGCATGGGCTCAGAAATGCAACTACAGCCTATTTATCAGTGCAGAGATCTAAATACAGTAAAATTCCTGCATAGGAGAGGGGATCCAGGCCTGCCAGGGTCCCCACATCCAGATGAGGAAGCCCTGGGAAGATCCAATTGCCCCAGGCTTTGTTGTGTGATTAATAAGATCTTTGAAGTGGTTTAGATTTTGGGTTACTGACAGACATGGGCAATAGCATGGGAGGTAAAATTCTATCCTCTCCAAACATATATACATATTTATATACACATATAAAATAAAGTAGTGTGCAACTCTGCCAGATTGTTACCAGCACTAAGAGCAGCCATATGAAGGAAACACTCCTGCTCTGGAAGACATAATCAATCCCTCCATTGTGTGTTTTGTCCAGGAGAGTAGCTTTGTGCTTCACTTGGTCACTGCAGGGCAGCAGAAAGAGATGAGCAAAGGTACAAAAGAGCTTCTGTGTGAGAAATGACCTGAGAGAGCATCACTTCAGGCTGCAGGAGCCACTGCTAGGGATGAGGAATATGACAGAGCCTGTAAAATTATAAGTGGAAAGAGGAGACCAACAGAGGGACCAAGTTCATCACTGGATCTCACAGCCTGAGTACCAGAGGCACCAAATGAAGTCATCGTGTGGTGGTTCCCATGTGCATGCGAGGACATAGGTCTGCACACAAGGCAGGCTGGGGGCAGTGATACCACAGCATCATGTTTGCTTAGAGACAGGTTTTTATAAGGGGGGAGGGAGGGCAGGGGAAGCACATCTAGAGCTGCACAGGGTGGACGTGCCAGGTCCTGTCCACCCTGCTGCCCCCAAGGACATTTTCCCTCATTTCTGCTAAGTCAGAAGGAGTAAATTATTTTAAGCCAAAAATGAAGACAGGATGAAGTGACAATAGGGTGTGTTGGTTCTAATTTACCAATATGCTGAGGTATCTACTCTGCTCTTCCTCAGTTATTGCCAAATTCATGAAGTGAAATTCCCAGAAGCGCAGAGGAATTGTAGCACACCACTATCTTTTAAAAGATTCACCAGTGTCATTCGTGGAAGTACATAAATTCTAAAGTTACAGTCAGATCTATACTCTGCCTGAAGGATGAAAAAATTAGGCTAATTAAATACCGGAAGAGAAGACAACTCAAGATATGGGAGATTACTTAGAGCTTCAGGCAACACCACTTTATCTGGTTAATGATAAAATCACAGTCATTGTCATGAGAAAGAGACACACAAACACTTCTCCAGACTTGAAAGCTTTAGACTCAATCTCTATCCATGGCTCAGCTTCACCAAGCACAAACTCATTTTGAGCAGACTCAAATATATACAAAGTATTCACAGAGATCACTTATTTTGAAAGAAACCCAAACCCACAAGAAAAACAGCACCAAACTAACTCCCATGTTTTATAACACCAGGATGGTTTTACATTGCCCAGGAATTCAACCCATCTCCACCGGAGGAGCTATAGCCCAGTGAGGGTTTTCCATTCAACCTCCCTACATGGGGACTGCAACAAACACAAGGCAACTCCTCTCTTCAAGGTTCTTAGAAAAGGCAAAATCACCTCTGGACTGTTTTGTTTGCCAGCCTTGACCCTAGGGCTCTCTGGTGGTGTAGAAACACCCATAGCCCCTTCCAAGGCACACAGACTGCCAGCCCTCAAGAGCTGTTAGACTCCCCAAAGCAATGGCACTTACACAGGAATCACCTGAAAGCAATTATCTCATGCACAAACACACTGCTTTCCTTTTACTGCCTCTCACCTGCTCAGTAGGTCACATTCCAGGTCTTTGGTTTCCACATAGAGTGGTGCAGCTCAGCACAGCATTTTGGCTGGCACTCATAGTAGCTTAATTTGCATCACATCTTCCAAATCTGAAAAGGAGACATTGGGAAAACACATTAAAAAGGTATTTGCTTCTAGGAAATAAGTCTTGGGCATTTGACATGGGGAAAACACTAGTTTGTTCTCCATCCTCTCCAAAGTGTGCAACTAAGGGAGACTCTGAATAACCAGTCTCAGGTTTATCAAAACAACTCTCAGCAAAACAAGAGGCTTCACAAAGCCCCATGTCATGTTGCTCTTATTTCAGCAGTTGTTCAGCCCATGTTTTTACCAGTTTTGGCAGCAAGAGGAGAGAGGGTCCTGTCCCCATAGCCATCAACACTCCTCTTTGCTTCTCCTCATTTAATCCAATCCCAGTTGCAGGGCTGGGAGGCTTTGGATGGTGATTTCCCCACAAGAGCCTAAAGCAAACCAAACACAGTGCCCTTGTTGCTCATCTTACAATATCTGTGGATCTCTTCTCCAACAACCTTACAGAAAATGTAAGTTAGTTTACATGAGGGGTTGTTCAAGGGTCTGAGCTTTCTAATGTTAAGTACATAAAGATTATTACCTTGTTTCCCCAACCAGTCATTTCCTCCAATTCTCCAAGTCCCTGCCCATAAGTCATTCCTGTATTTGAATTCTTTACAGAGTTTCTTTCTCCTGCCCCATGCTCCACAAAGGAACACCACGACCCTCTGAACCTCATCATACCCACAACCCTTTCCCAATCAACTTTAAGGCTTAATCTATATCAGCTGGCCTGTCCAGGTCTTTGATTACTCCATTATTACCTTCACTTCTGCCTTAAAGTTGGTTTCCCCTCCTTGGGACAGTCACCTTGCATTGCTCACAGAGAAGAATTAAATTAGCATCTGCTCTGGAGGTGGAGTAGCTATGTGTACTTGCACTGTGGAAATCTTTTCTGGGAGGCAGAGATGTATTTATAATCATAATTTACTTTTAATGTCAATTGAAACAACAAAAAGTAAAAGAAAAGAAGTCTTCATGAAGAAACAGAGTTTGGGCTGCCTTTGAAACAGCCTGCCCTGGTTTGGTGCAGTATGTCAACACGTACCACGTGCACCTCCCTGGAAACTTACCCTGACTATTGCTCAGATGCTCATCAGCATTATTTATGGGATCTATATGAGGATAAACACAACAATATATTCCTGAAAGAATATAATTCTGATGAGATTGGGGAGATGCTGAAATACAGGAGCCCTGGGATTAACACCCTGAACTAATATTGCGATTGTCATCACATTAAGAGGATCTCGGGAGATATAACTGTGGTGTGAAATCAAAATCTTGTCATTTATAAAGGGAAAAAAATTGTTCCTGGCATGCAGACAGCTAGTTAGGCATGAGTGTAGCACATACAAACCACAATGTTAGAAAAGCCCCGAGAGATGCTGTAATTCCACAAATATAACTACTCAATAGATGCAAATGAAAAAAAAATCATCTTTACCACACTTCTCAGTCAGTTATTTACATAATTTTAGGGCCTGTTCTTCTGTTTCTCCTTTGATATTCCGTATTCCTTATCACCACACATTTGTGGTAATTGAGCCGCACGAAAGACCTTAATCTAAACCAATGCCACTGTCTGCTGGGCTGGGAGGGACAGCAAACACAGCATTTGTGCCACAAACAGCTTCCCCATAATTATCCTTCAGCAAGAGCCGAAAAGGGAATGTTTTCATTTCCCTTCAAACAGAACCATTACATTTTGCCTGCACAATCAATTCCTCAGGCAGTCCATGATGCAACATTAGCAAAGCTGCTTCACCCAAAAGCTCATTTGAACACCATCTCGGCAGCTCGTAATTTCTAAAGGAAAGAACCAACCAGGGAGAAGGTGCTTGTTGTTCCCAGAGGGTTCTGAGCACAGGCAGCTGTCCCTGGGGCTCAATGAGCTCCTGAAAACAGGGGCCAGAGTCCCTCCAGTGCAATTCTGCCTGTGGTTGTGATGGGCTGTGCCCTGTACAGTGACCAGAGAAGCTGTGGCTGCCCCATCTCTGGAAGTGTTCAAGGCCAGGTTGGACAGGGCTCAGGCAACCTGGTCTGGTGGAAGGTGTCCCTGCCCATGGAAGGAGGTTGGACTAAATGATCTTTAAGGTCCTTTCCAACCCAAACTGTTCTGGGATTCTATGAGTCTGTGATTCAGGAAAGTTGTCTCCTGTGAATGCACATTGACTCAGGAAGGGAGATAAAGGTGTTTAGAAATGCCTGTCTCAGTGGTGGTTGTTGGTCTCTTCTCCCAGCTAACAAGTGACAGGACAAGAGGAAACAATGTCAAGTGGTGCCAGGGGAGGTTTAGATTGGATATTAGGAAAAATTTCCTCACCCAAAGGGTTGTCCATCCGTGGCACAGGCTGCCCAAGGTAGTGGTGGAGTCATCATCCCTGGAGGGAATTAACAGTGTAGGTGTGGCACCTGGGGACATGGTCAGTGGTGGCTTTGGCAGTCCTGGGGGCATGGTTGGACTCGGTGGTCTTGGAGGTCTTTTCTAACTGGAATGTTTCCTGGCTCTCCTCGGAGCTGTCAGGTTCAATTGGTCTCAGTGAGTAAAACACCAGAACAGACCTTCTATTCAGCAAGGAAATACTTGGTCTCTGGCTGGATGAGATCATGGTTTGTGACAACAATTGCATTCTTTTTATTCCTATCCCAACCCCAACCTGGATTGTAGCCAGCTGTGTAAACAGTGCATGGAGCTACCAGAGAGCCCAAGTGTGTCCTCAGGGGCTGCCAACACTACCACCACACTGTTGCCTCCATCACACCCACTGCCACCTCCATCACACCCACTGCCACTTCCATCACACCCACTGCCCCCTCCACCATGACACTGCCAGCTCCACCCCCACTCTGCCACCTCCATCATATCCATTGCCACCTCCACTTCCCACACTGCCACCTGCACCCATGTTGGTGGGCAGGTAACTGAGAAGAAAGGCTATCCTGCCATATCCTGGGACCTAAACAGAAGGAGAATGTACCCTTCTGGATCCCTATTTGGGAGTTTTTCCTTGTGATCACAACTTCACTGCCTCTATTTGCTCTTGTTTCATGAGAGCAGGACAAAAAGCTGAGCAATAAGGTCTTTTTTTTCTGTAGCCAACCAGGTTTTTGTTGCCTGTGGAAAGCAGAAGGCCAATTGCCTTTTAACACCATTACAAGGTGTGTAGAAAAATGCAGCAACTTGAATAATCCTGGAAATGCCCCTTCTGAACAACTGTCTGAAAGTAGGAGTGATTTGAATAGAAATACTAAATGTCACCTGTACCCATTACATTTTTTCAGTCTTAATTATAATACAGACATGGATACTTATCTTAGAAAATGTGCATCTATAATGAAGAGAGCTGACAAGTAAATGAAGAAAGTAAAGTAAGTACTCATTTCTTCATGACTTGAAGGTAAAATGAGCAAATAGGTATTTCATCTGCTGATACGTAACGCAACATAAATCAGAATTATTATATTATTATTATTGCACTATATTCCCCAGAGAACCTATGGCTGTTCCACTCCTGGGAGTACTCAAGGCCAGGCTGGACAGGGTTTGGAGTAACATGGTCTAGTGGAAATGTCCCCGCCCATGGAAGGGGGTGAAACTAAATAAGCTTTAATGTTCCTCCCAACCCAAACCGTTCTGTGACTCTATGATTCTATTCTGGTTGCCAACATCCTGAATGAAATTAGCATTATATTAAATAGTTTATTTGTATTGTCTGCTGTTGGAAATGAAAACTGATTTTGGAACTCCTTGATTTTCCCATAAGGAAGGCCCAGTGGAACTGGGAAATACCAAGGTCTATAGATGGAATAAGGACTCCAGCTATTCTAGTGCGCTCTTGTAGAAACACATGTTTGGAAGTGGAAATGCAAATACCATGTGCTCTTATTGAGGTTGTAATTAATGTATTTGGGAAAGGAACCAATGTAAATTATTTTTCATAACAGTGAGCCTTTATATAGAGTTGGACTCTTTAAAAACATGCCCACTGTGTACAGGAGTGAGGGAAATGTCAGGCCATGTTTATGAACGTCAAGGTTGAGTTGATTTTCGTAAAATTCTTCAGTAATGGTTTTTAATTCTGATGCTCAGTTTAAGGGCTCAGGAGCTCAGGACTGAACAGCTCATAAAGCATCTTTAAAATCCAAGTGTGAGCTACACACTTTCTGCACTTTCTGGGGGTGGAGGTGCTCACCTTGTCCATGGCCATCCTCAAAGACACTGGACAGGCTGATAAAAGTTCCTATTTTGAATACTGGAACATCCTGCCCAGAGAAGATGGGGATACCCCATCCCTGGAAATGTTCCAGGCCAAGTTGGATAGGGCTCTGAGCAACCTCATCTAGTGGAAGGTGTCCTTGCCCATGGCAGGGGGTGGAACAAAATGATGTTTAAGGTCCCTCCCAACCCAAACCATTCTATGACTTTCTGATCCTATGAAGTTGTAGGTGCTCAGTGCTGCTGCCCAGTCCCAGCAGAGACTTGCCATCTTGCACAGAGGGGACCTTCTCGACATGTCCTCAGAGTCTGGCAGGTGGGGACACTGGGAGATGTGCAGCCAGAAGCACCTGCTGACCTGCGTGTCAGCTCTGCAGGGAGCTCCCTGCATCCCCCCTGTGCCCTTGCTCTGGCACTTGAACCCTGTGCCATGGTGGGAAATGGTCGGCAGTGTCTCAGTGGGAAAAGCCATCCGGCAATGGAAGTCAAAGGAGCAGGTGATGCTCAATACACTCTTCATCTTGAGGTATGTTATCAATATTAATAGAATTATAATTTCATTAAATGTGTTTTTTGTAAAATGGATTAAGTGTACCCTGGTTTCATTGGCTCATAGAAACACAGCGAGGTTTAAAATTCTTGTCTTGGCAGGCAAAGGACAAATCCTGAGCCTGCATCCCTGTGGAGGAGGTGGCAAAGGCTGAGCTGAACATGGCCTGTATGGGAGTACGAGCTACATGTCCCTCAGACTCTGGCACACACTGCCCAGGAGAGGAGAAATCAGTATTAAAAATTTCATGCATCAGAAGGAGAAGATTAATTTTCTTCCAACTAATTAATAAAATGAGATAATTTTCTACCTCCTGATCTGGAGTCCAGCAAGATCAGCAAAAAGGCTCATATTGACTTCGGAGGACTTTGCACAGTGTCATTTCATGGTTCACTTCAGCAGAATGATACATTCCTACTGGGAAGGGGAGGTGATGGGGTTTGCTAGGAACCAGATCATTTTTCAGAAAGAAGGATGTTTACCTACATTTTCTCCACTGCTAAGGCAACTGAAAGAGAGCATTGTTGTTTTGGTTTTAATTAAAGTTTTTAGCATTCATCTCAGCCATCATATTGACTTTTTGATCTATGAATAAATATTAAAAAACACATATATTTTATATTCCTCCCTCTGCATTTACTCACTGCAACTCACAGGATTCTTTCCAGTGCCCTGAGTAATACATTTTCAGCAGCATCCTGCCACATCTTAAGGAAAAAAAAAAGTAGGGCAGAAAAACCACCACATTAACCCACAGTGTCCCGAAATGAGTGTGTGCTCTGCTCCCAGTCGGCTCAGCCTCAGTAGGTTTCATACCTATTTATAACATGAAGGCTACGGCATTTCCGAAATATCCTGTAAACATTAAACCCCTGCACACACCCCCAGTGTTGCCAAGTATCATTTTTCCGCTTTCACAATACAGGGATTGATTCCTAGGCGTCATGCACATGGCACAGATACCAACGTGATGGGTCCCAAGGCAAAATTGCCTTTGTCATGGACAGTGCCCAGAGCAGAACACAGATCCCACATGCAGCAAACGGGGGTCTTCAGTGAAAAATGGGGGTTTGGGCTCAAAATGCCACTTGGTCGGAACAGTCTGGAGAAACATGCTGGGTTTGTGACACTTTCCATAAGCTTGTCAGCCATTTGCCTGCTCTCCTGAGTTCCCCCGGGAGTGGGACCCCCACTCAGACCCCCAAAGCCTGTTTGGGCATTGGGTTGCACCAAGGCACCCAAAATCCCTTCTAATTTTCAGCCTGAGCTACCTGAATATTTTCAGAGCTGCCTCCTTATGCCTATGAATAATTAGATGCAGATGAATAAACAGTGCAGGGGTTTCAATTTCCTAAGGAACAGGTTTTCCATGCGAACAGCAGAGTGGGAGCTGGGGGAGGGCTGGAAGAGTCAGCTCTGGTTTGGCTGAGGATGCTGTTGGATGCCGTGTCACGGGGGAGCAGGTCATGTCTCCCCTGGAGTTACAGGGTGGAGAGGACAGATATGGCACAGAGAAAGTGGCTCGTGTTAATGAGGTGATAAGCTCCGGAATGGAAAGCTGGATTCCTGTGGAAAGGTTAATTAAACCAGCCAAGCTCACCGACATCATGCCACAGACTTGCTATGGCTCTTTTCCCTTTAAACATTTTGCATACTGAAAGAAACTTCCCTCCCCTCCCTGCACACACACAAATAAATAAATAAACCTAGTGAATCAAGTCAACCATAATTCCAATTAGTCCCAGCTGTTATTTCTCCATCCTTTATGGCCCTGTCTGCAGGGCTCGGAAATAGGTTACACATGGCCTCGTGCAAGGAGACATGAAATAATTGCTTCAATCTGAAGGAAGAGTAACTAATTTTGTTCATGTTTTATTCAGAGTGACAGGGACATTACTGTAATAATTCCTTACTTGTTCCATCTTCTCAAGAATGGTGGAAAAGAAGGCATTTGCAGCCACACGAAGGGATATGAGCCCCATCTCTGGCTCAGCCTCTCCCTGGTTCCTATTTATTTTTAACAACATTCCCAAATCACACGGTAACGATGCTGCTTTTCATAGCAAAGGTTCATTTTGACTGGAAGGATAAGGAGAGCTCTTCCTGAGCCAACGTGACCTGCTACTGATTGAGCAAAAATAGATTATTCTACTGGAAATAAATGACATGTATTTTCTTTTTCTCCTAAAGACAGAAAGAATGACTTTGGTAAGCCAGTCAGCAGTAAAATTAGCAAATAACTCTAAGAAAGGCTGTTGAGAGAGGACACTTCTAGATGCCAACAAACAAATATATTTTTTGGATGTTTATGGTTCTGCACATTGCAGCCTAACTTTAAAAAAAATGTACTGTGGTTTAATGAGCTGGCAACAAATTAAAAAAAATGTTTTAAATTATCACTATTTAATAAAGAAGAGAAAATAAAAGCAGGGGTAAAAATAAAAGGAAAATCAAAAGAGGTACAACACATGAAAGAAGAGAATGGGTGGACTTAGACACACACCTGCGTGTCAGCTTCTTAATGGAAAGAAAAATGACAAAAATCTTAAATAAGTTTCTTTGTATAAGCTTCAAAAGTTGTTCTGGTTTGAAGTCTCTGGGTGAATGATCAAATGTCGGGGTTTTCCGTTTTCTTCCCTCCATGCATCAGTTATCAGGGATGAGGAAAAAAGAATGAAAGACCAAAATTATAGTTTTGATTACAAAAGTTAACATTGGCACGGTCTGAAATCATCTTTTGCTACTTGGCCACAAAAGGTGACAAGAACACCTGAAGGTGTTTTGGGCCTGGTTGGGCTCCTTGGCTGCTGGTTCCCAGCTCAGGATGTTGCATACAGGCAGCTTGAGCATTCTGGAACTGATGAGAAAGGGCTCAACAGAACAAGTTTCCAGCTAATCAGTTTGAATATTTACTAATATATAGTAAATATATTAGTAAATATATGAGTATACAGGGCCGGGGAAATCCGTGAGCACACCAAGGGCTGGTGGGTCAGAACAAACCAACAGAGACAGATAAACAGCTGAGCAAAATCAGAGGATAAAGTCCATTCCCCAAACATCAGTGTTATGCAGAAGTTTATAAGGCATTAGAAATCAGCTGAAAAACAACCCACTTTTTTAAAAAAGCAGCAGAGTTGGGTGGGCAGATGCGTTTCAGAGCCTGCACACAGCAGGGTCAGGTGCCAGTTTCCAGCGGTTCTTGGTGACTAATTACAGCCTCTGCAATTACCACAGTACTGTTATGATTCTTCAGCACAGTAACATCTTGTTCACTGAATGCTGAAATGTTTATTTACTTATCATTGCTTTCAATAGCAGAGCAAAAAGGAGACTGAGGATGACCCACTTTCTGTCCCCTGAACAGTCAGATGGTCCTTCAGCACAGAAAGGTCAAGAAACTCTGCTGTGAGAGAATCCATGGTTTGTAAAACCTCATTTCCATCAACAGAGCTTGCTCATACCAGCTCAGGATTAGTTCAGTGCTAAAAGTTCACCAAAAGTTCTCTATGGAAAATGTGGGAGCTGCAGGCTGGAGCTGCAGGATTGATGGAGACTGATGGACAGACCACCCAGCTGGGAAAACTTCCTGCAGGTTCTTTTCTGTTGCATTTCCCAGTCTGCAATTTTACTGCAATTTCCGGGCTGAAGTAATAAGCTAAAAGAATATATTGTAGTAAAACCAAAAGAAACTTATGTATTGTGTGGGTCTTGGCAATAGAGCTAAGAAAAGTCTTGTCAGCTAAGGAAAACACTGCCATGAAATTCACGATAAAATCTCAAAATCTGGCCGTCCTGAGGCTAAATGTGGGTTAAGTACCAGAGAAAGAACAGAGGGGCACCTTGCTGGCAGACCATTTCCGAGCTGGATGCATCACCCCTATTTTCACCTACATCCACAGTACAAAGATCTCTTCTCAACACAGTTTCTACTGTGGGGCATATCCAGATTCTGCAAATACTGAGATTTTTCTTTCCTTATTAAAAATCCTATAGGGTATCACAGGGAATAAAAACATGTGATCAGTCACTTTCTTCTATTTAAGCAATTTCTGTCCCCTCAATTTTTGGAAATAAGCAGTGACTTTCAGGTTTCCAGACAGGTCCCAGGCAGCCTCCCATCACTCCCTAGCCCTCTGTTCCTGATCCCAAACGCCAGCCCAGCCCTCTGCCACCCCTAGTGTGCCCCAAACACCAACTCAGGGCTGACCAGGAGGCCCCAAAGCAGCCAACATCCACCTTCACTGCTACCAAAACCTGACCGTAGCATTGAGCTCAGCTCAAACAATGTTTTTCTGCAGTTTGTACCTCCTGGAGCCAGTCCATGCTGCTGTAATGTGGGATGGCTGCTCAGTCCCAAGTCGAAGTCTTGTGTAAGCCAGTACATACAAGTTGGCTCCAACCTCAAACGCGAGCTCGTGCTGGGTATGGATCCAGCTATGCAGGACAGTCTGTAAAACCCCCCGAGTACAGCCGGAGTTTCACTGTAGCGCTCACTGACAACCAGCCAGAAATTCCTCATGAATGTATATGCGATCGCTCTCATGTTCCCTGGCCTTGCATGAACCTCCCAAGTGTCCAACAGGGAACGAGCCTCTGGCACACCAGTGAGCTCTGCAGATGCCTGCTGCCATCCCCGGGCATGGGGGTGCCCTTGCCCACCCCACCACTGCCAGGCCCACCACAGCCTTTGACTTGGGCTGGCTGCTGCAGGGAACAGGGCAGGAATGGTACGAGGAATGAGGGCTTTTACACACAGAAGTACAATGGAAGTTTCTTTTCTCATGACCACCATCAACAGGATGATGTCACTCATCCCTGTCTGGTTAAATTGCCATGGCAATGCTCGAGGGCACATCATGATGCAGCTCTGAGCTGTCCCACTCCTGTGAGGATGCCCTTCAGCCTTCCACCTGCTCTCTGCAGGAATATTGAGTTATATTTGAATCTGGGTGCTGTTGCTGCCCATGTCACCTCGTTTCCGCTCTCAGCTGCTGAGGATATTCTTACAGATTTGCCAGGTAAGGCCTTACTCCTTTAAAAAATAAATCAGAAAAGCCATCTGGAGAATTTTTTTCCAACCAACATGAACTCCTCCAGCTGTTGGGTGACCTCATCCTTTATTAATTTCTGTAGACTCGCATTTACCATTGAGATCAACTCTACAAGTGTATAATTTCCTGATGTCTTTCCAGCTCTTTATTAAAGATTGGGGTTAGAGATTTGCCCCCCTGAGTCCCTCTATAACCCTCCTTCTCTCACAGGAGTTGTTAAGGAGCAGATGATGCATCACAGGTTCCTTTATAGCAACAATAATTGTTGTGCTTCAGAAGCAACCGTGGCTTATATACTGCCTTTTCCTGAAATTGTTTTTCTTCTTTCCCTTATTGCTAAGGAAGATATTGGCATCAAAATGTGATTTGAGAACTCATGTTCCCTTATTTTCTCCCCTACCTGAAGCCAGGGCAGATGCGGCATTTACGATACCACTGCTGACATCTGTGTAACTGAATCCCACGTTATAAACAGGAAGCAGAAGTGACAGCAGCAATTTCAATCGGTGCTTTTCTTCTGCTGAAACCATTATTTTGGACAGGATATATAAATCACAGAGTCTCTGATGTGGCCAGCTCCAAGTTCAAGGCAATGCTAAGCCCCAGCCCTTGCCTGGCAGGCAGCCTGGTCCCCTGCCCCAAGGCGTTGGGAGCTGGCAATTCTTTAGGCTAGGGCAGGAGAGGGAGGGGGACAGTCATTGCCAAAGACCACAAGATGGTTTTTGGGTGTCTCAGCATGGGTTGTCTATTTCTGCAGATGCAGAAGCATTTCCACATTCCAATGTGGGTCTGGATTCTGCACCCAATTCCCATTTTCCTGACAATATACTAGAAATGGTGACATTTCATGGCTTCTGGCTTGAAGAGGAGGGAGAGGCAAAGCTGTCTTATCCCATAAGGCCACACAGCAATCCAGGGTGAAAAGTGAAACTGCAGCAAAATGGGTCTGTGGGGCTGTGCCCCTGAGTGGGCAGAGGTAGGATGACACTAGTGACTTTGCTTTCATTGCATTTCAACACCTGGAGCTTTGAAGGGGCTTTTTTTTTGTTTTTATTTTTAGATCAATTTTCCCAGTGCATCACTGAAAATTTTAGGAGGATATCATCCTCCTTCTCCTCCAAAACGCAAGAGACTCCAGAGTGCATCTCCAGATGGGAAGTTCAGAGCTGGAGTAGGAAGGACATGGGGGCAGTGGGAGAGCATCACTCTCCCCAGCCATCCTGGAGGGACACATGAGATGACTCAGGACCACAAGTCTTTCTCTGTGTTCCCCAGTCAGCCTGGCTGGGAAAAGGGGGATAACGGGCAGTGTTTGTTCAAGCCTTATTGGAAATACAGAGGTTGTGTTTAACATATCAACAGGCATAAAATAACTGGGTGATTTATAAATATTTGCATCCTATAATTGTCTTTAGGAAAGATCAGCTGGGTTGAGCCACACTGGGGCCATTTTTCGCGAGGAATAGCCGAGCTGTTAACAGGTTTCATTTCCACCACTCAAGTAGTTAATGTGCAATGCCTCAGTCTGATCACACTCCTGCTTCCAAATGGCACTCCACAAGGGAGCACCTCCAATCCAACATGTTCCTTCAGCACTGAGCATGGGAAATGAATTTCCAGACTGTCTGAAGGTTGATGGGATGAGTCTTACTGTTGTAAGATGGTACTCCTGAGTGATGGGAAGCAAAGTATACGGCTTGTTGTGGGGAACAGAAAGCAAACAGCTGGAAATTGATGTGGACTCAGCTGCTCATTTGCCAACTCTTTGTGGGAGCAGTGGAGGCAGCTGAACAAGCCAAGAGAGGCTGAGGGAGCTGGGGGTGTTTTGCCTGGAGAAGAGGAGGCTCAGGGGAGACCTTATCACTCTCTACAACTACCTGAAATGATGTTGTAGCCAGGTAGGGGTTGGTCTCTTCTCTCAGGCAACCAACAGCAGGACAAGAGGGCATGGGCTTAAGTTCTGCCAGGGGAAGTTTTAAGTTGGATATCAGAAAGAAATTCTTTACAGAGAGAGTAGTCAGGCATTGGAATGGCTTGCCCAGGGAGGTAGTGGATTCTTCGACCCTGGAGGTTTTTTAGATGAGACTGGATATGGCACTTAGTGCCATGATCTGGTAATCAAAGTGGGGTTGGATTAAGGGTTGGACTTGATCTCGGAGGTCTCTTCCAACCCAACTGATTCTATGATTTTATGATTCTGTGATTCTATGAATTCCAAACTGTAGCTGAAGCCATTCTGAGGTGGGGACCAGGGAAGGCAGCATGGCAGGACTTTCCTCCTAGCTAGGAAGGTACGAGCCTCTGAGGCTGTCTTGAAGGCATAAAGAGACTTATGGACATGATCAAATATTTAAATCTTCTTCTCTAGCTCTCCCGCTCTGCTAGGAGATGCTTCTTGAACACTTTAACTGCATTGTAACAGGCTGCACATGGAGAAGAGAAGCAAGACTGTGAAAAAGGTGAGGGCAAATTAACCCCGTGTGTGACATGAACCTTATGAACTATGTTTGCATTTAGATTCCAAAGTCAGAGGAGCTTCACCACAAACACCTGACCTGGAAAGATTTTGGGTGCAAATACTGTGGCTTCAGCTTGACATCAGCTCAAAGATCCTTTCTGATATGGAGTTAATAACCTCTGGATTTTATCCAGTTCTTAGAGGGTGCCCACTCTGTACTGGCCCATGGCTACATCACCAGGTAGGAAACTTGGAAGGATTGCAATGAATGGAAGAAAAAGCTGTGATGATTAAGACCTTTCCTGTATTTAGACTAAAACCAGCACTATGGAAAGTGGCCATAATACAATATGTGATAACAAAACAAGAGCACACTCTCTACCCTTCAGTCAGAGAATGAACCAAATTTGCTTCTTTTCAATAATCAACAGGAAAGAAAAGGTGTTTATCCTAAGAAGTGCTAAGTGCCCTCACTCCTCCTGTGTGGTAAGGGTCACCATTTATAGCACCTTCACACATTATGTGCATATTTAAGTGACCCAGAGCTTCCCAAATGATGGGTAAAGCTGATCCCAGGGCAGCCAGTTGCTTTTTGGCCTTGTCTCCAGCTCAGACAGGACCTCACACTACTCTGCTCTAACTCTGCAAACCTTTGGCTTGGGCAGAGAATCTGTTGTTGATGTCACTGTGGAAGCACAATGTGGGGTCGAGGATGAAATACCAAGGGAAGATTGGAGGATTTTAATAATGTCTATTTTTATTTCTACTAGATGCCAACCATCTGAGCTAATAGAATGTAATTGGAAGACTCAATTTAGTCATTTTCTTTATTATTAGGTCTTGATGTACTTCTGTCAACTCCAAAATACTCATTACATGTAATTAGGAGGAAGATTAGAGTGCTGTTAAAATGCAGAATAATGATGCAGCTCAGCAAGGGCCAGTGGAAAAAACAACCCACTCAGGAAAATATCTCCGAAGTGCTGAGCAGAACGGGGCGTTTAAAAAACTGATAAAGCTGAGAGCTGGTGCCAAATTATGAAGATGAGACCTTGAAGAGGGACAGAGCTGATATGCAGAATCAAAGCATTTGATGACTCTCCCTCCCTCCAAAGTTAATCCCTCGTGTTTGTTTAGATGGCTGAAGTAACATTAATAAGATGATTCCCTAAGAACCACCCTCTGTGTCTTTTTCATAAACTCCCACCCCAAAGAGCATAATTAATTTCACAGTTGTACAGAAGAATAATAAGAAAAAATCCATCCTTTGGGAGGTAGGTGGTAATTTCTAGCTGATGGAAATTGAGATTAGGCACAGCACATAAAACTTTTTGATAATTTATTCACTAGAAATTGCCATATTATACCTATCAGAGGGTTGGTGATATGAAAGTTAACAAGCTGATATTTCACTCTGATTTCCTTGAGCATGATGCAATTTATTAAATCAAAATTCTAGATTAGCTTTAATATGAAATAAGATTTTTATATTTCAGACTAATGTATGTCAGAATGCACGAAACTGATAATGGGAGCACTGACAGGAATTAAGTTGTGTGTGGTGTTGAGACACATGTTAAGAATAAAAAGAAGAAAATTTCTGAAATTTCTGAATATTTCTGTTGAACTGGGGGATAAAAGACAAGAAAAGAGAGCAAGTCTGTGTCTGTAACAGCACTCAAAGCAGCACACTGCAAGGCATTACCAGTGGGGGAATCTATTTCTGGTTCTCTCATCAACTCCCCATATGACAGCAGACAAATTATTTCAGGACAAAATTGCTTTTCCAATGGATATGGATGAAATAGCAAAAGACCTGTAAAAATGCAGTTGCTGTTTCCTGTCTTACCCTGGCTGGTGCCTCACTGCATTTGGGGTCCCCCTGCCACTGCATGGCATCTCAACAGGTGCCAATGGTCATCCCTGCTGGGTCTGAGGGCCATCCCCAATGGGTGCCAGTGGTCAGCCCTGACAGGTGCCAATGGCCCCAGGTCTTGCACATATCTTGTTATTGCTTCTTTTGGGGTTTATTTGATATTGTTTCTTTGGGTGTTTATTTGTTAGTTCAGGTAATTCTGGGAGGCCCCGGGCTTTTCCTGTGCCCTTCCTGCCCCTTGGTAGAGCAGGAGCAAGAGTGGAAGGAAAAGAAAGTGCACATGGAGCAGGGGATGGGTCTCCCACAGGAGGGAGGAGGGTTCCCCTGCCCAGCCCTGTGCTATGGGTGCTGGAGGTGACACCCTCACCCCACAGGCAGGACTTTCAGAGGGGATGCAGAAGCTGCAGGGAGTGCAGAGTGGTCTCAAATCACCCCCCCAAAAAAACGTTCAGGAGTGAATGATTGCTGAGCCATGAGGGGGCCCAAGGGCTCTAGAGAGAGGAGGGAGATGAGGTTTCCTCAGGCCACTTCCCTTCCAGAATGTTCCAGCACCAGGTCTGCCAGTGCAACAGGGCAGCATCAACAGCTCAGCACAGCTTCTTCCAGCCTTGCTCCTCCTGCATGGCTGCACAAGCCAACGGGAAGAGTTTGGGGCAAAGGGAACCCTCTCTCCCAGCAGAAACACAGCCTAATGGCGAGGGGACACTAAATGTCCCTCTCTTTCCTTCCTCAAATCCGCAGCACAGCAGGTGCCAGCTGGTTTCCTGCCTGCAGCTGGAGGGGCAGAACATGCATGGGCCTCACAGGGGCTGCACAGGGGGCATGGAGTGTGATGGTTTTGGTGACAATCACCACATCGGGGCTGAGAATGGACCAAAATACAGGTGATTAACCCCAAAATGGCACTGGTGGGTCAGACACTCTTTCGAGCCAGAGTGGTGCTACCAGTGGTGGTTCCAGCAGTGCTGTCCCACCCCCTGTCATGGGAACAGCCAGCACTGCCTGCATGGAGAAGTGCACAGGGACCTGACGGTGCTCGGGTGGCTCCTGCTGCAGCCCAATCAATCCCCTCAGCTTGTTTGTAAGTATCTGTGACTCACAGACGCTTTTCCTGCTCCTTAATTGCCAGTTTCCTGAGAAACCATTGCAGGCAGCCAATCGGCTGCACAATTCTGACTTAGTGACTAGAGACAACTGGGAAAAATAAATACAGCATTATTGGTAAATTGAACGGCACTTTTCTAAGTACATCACGTATTTATAAACAACACATGCAACTGCAGGAACAGAGAACTCCCCTCACCTTGGTAGGGGAGGTCTCTGAAGGTCTAGATCTGAGCAGCAGTGCCACTCTGCTCCCTGCACACCCTCTGTGTGATGTCAGGTGCACGAAGTGGGTATGCCTGGGGACTGGCTTTGTCCACCTTGCTCCCCTTTCTTCCTCCCACTACTCCGT
Organism: Sakesphorus luctuosus; assembly: GCA_013396695.1. Lineage (NCBI taxonomy): Eukaryota > Metazoa > Chordata > Aves > Passeriformes > Thamnophilidae > Sakesphorus > Sakesphorus luctuosus. The sequence continues at coordinate 467,642 of VWZD01000569.1, read as the reverse complement.
GGGTCTGGGGGGAGACATGCTCAGGGTGCGGCGAGGGGTGCACACCTGGGCACAGCAGGTAGGGGAGGGCAGCACACCTGCCTGTTTGGGCAGCAATCAGCTGTCCCACCATCCCTCCAGGATGCTCCAGGATTACATTGCTTAATCCTTATTTGAATCCAGTATCTTCCAAACCCTGCTGGCTTCCTAAGAGCCCTTATGGATTGATACAGCAATTTTAATAAACAAATTGAAATCTTTGGAGAAGCCACAATACAGTATTGTTATTATTATTCAGCATTATTACAAAAGTGATGCACAAGATCTAAATATGAGAAGAAGACAATCTCTGCCCTTAGTATTAGTCACTGCTCAATTACAGCTTGAATCAAAGCCATTCATTGGTACAAAAAAATAAGCCCATGAAGTCCCTCCAGCACAGCATGCTCCTTCCTTTTATGCTTTTAATATGTGATGATGTTTGGGAAGCTTGAAAGTCTTTTTTAGCAATCCAAAAAGCACCATTCTAATAGTCAGTAAAAGGCTAGGAAACACAGTGCTGTCTAATTTTGGAGTTCACAGGGAACTAGGGGATAGGATATAAAAAATATAATGGCATAAAGATAAGACTGAGTTGGAGGAGTTGCAGCCCCTAAACAACTGCGTGATAGGTTCATGACTCAGCCAGGCAGGGTAATAGAGAGCTGGGGATTGGGATTTTGTCTCCACAGAGCACCAGCAGACACTGCCCCATGCCCTCGCTCCTGCAGCTGGATGGCAGAGCTGCATGTCTACACCCTGTGAGCACCTTCAGGACTGCAATTCCTGACCATGAGGACTGTGGGCAGCCTGAATCTTCTGCCTCTTTTTCCAAAGCTTGAATCAGGCTGATACAAAACTCTTTCATGCTCCTGCTGCTGACATGGAGGGGAAACTGAGGCAGTGCCTTCTATTGGTGTGGTGAGCAGAGATGGGTGTTTGTGGGGACTGGACGTGCCAAGCAACTCCAGAAAGTCCCTGAGAGTCTTGTGCTCACAAAGCAAATGCCAACACAATGGACTGGTGAAGAACAGCTGGGGCAACAGACCTCCTTCCCTGGACCTGTAAGTCTCTCTGTTTGGAGGACAATCATTTGCCTAACATTCACAGAACTGCTTTGAATACTAGGAAAACCTATGTGTTTCACCTGGCCATGGAGCAGACAAAGTCTACTTGGAATAATTCCAACTAGGGGTCTTGGAAATAAGGAGTTCAATTCCTTTGTTCCCCCTCAGCAAATCCATCATTTTTCTGTAGGTTGACACTTAATCTTTGTGTTTGCCCCAAGACCCAGAGCTCCAATTGTGGTTCTGATCAAGATCAAACTAATTTCAGCTGGCCAACACTCACCATTTGACATTCCACCTGTTAGAAGCAAAATTGGAACTGGTATTTATGATGAAGATTAGCTCATGGCCATTAAGTGCTCTGGGCTGAAGATGGATATTTGCTGTCAAATTGGCAGTGGTGATTTATCTCAGCACAAAGTTTCCCCAGCTCTGTGAAGTGACTGCCACAGAACTCTGCTGGCACGAGAAATCCGGGAACGTTCCTGAGCTGCATTTTTGCAAAGCTGAAGAACTGATCCCAAAATGCTTTTGTAAAGACAAGAAGGGAGATCTGGCTCTTTCCCTTTCTCAGCCTGAGCTGTCAGAATCACTCCATACTGGAGCAGCATCAAACAGATGCAGAAAAAAATAAAAATATATGAATTTTTTCTACAGTGTTCATTACTCAAGGAATAAGGGGATTAAAACAAATCTGACATTTGCAAAAAAACTCAAGCCAGGTACTGAGCTCTATATTAAAAAATGCCCTGCAAGTGATGGCAGCAATGCAGCCTCAGACCATCCCTGCTGGATCAGCCCACACAACCCATCTCTTCCAGAACCTTCTCTCTGTCATGGGCAGGGTGGTGGGAAGGGCTGAGTTGATGCTGAGGTGAGGTATTGGTCCCATCCTTCAGATCATTTGTACAAGAGATTTCCAATAGAGAGACTGTTCCCTTCTTCCCCATGGCAGCATTTTTGAAAATCTACCACATTTTTCTTTCTGAATAAACCAGCCCAAACTGCCTCCAGAGGGTTTTGCCATCCTTACATTTACTCTAGCAGAGTAATCTTCTAGGAAGATAAAATACCAAAGCAGCGGAGGGAAGTGCTGAGCAGACAAGCACAAACCTAAAGATGGATATCCAAGTTCAAACCTTTCAAGCCCAGAAAATAAATCAAGATGACAACAATCCCAAAACATCATAAAACCTCAGACTTACAAAAACCAGAATATCATAAGTTACTATGTTTCCAGATCAAATCTCTGGAAATCATGAACTGCGTTTCGTATTCGCACAGGCAAAGAACAGCCAGACTGCTGCCTGCTTCCAGCCTGATTCTGAGGGACAGAGGAGGGACAGATGAGTGAGGAGAAGCCATGGGGGGTGGTCAGGGAAGTTGTTCTGCCCATGTCAGCCCAGGGAGAAGCCCACATTTACTCCAAGGTTACGTCCTGTGCAATGGAACAGCTTTCCTCAGCACGGGCTTCCCCCTCTGCTGCCCTGGGCTTTGCCCTGGCGAGATGGCTCTGGGATTCTGATGTAAAATTATGTACAGAGCGTGCACTGTACCTAAACACACACCTCTATTCCTGGAAAATTCTGTTGCAGAGGATATTAAAACTGTCTCTTCCAATTCTGTTCAGAGACTCTAACCAGTATGTCAATAAGGCTGCATAATAATAGTCAGATGTTTCAAGTTGGCCCAGATCAGTGAGCTGCCGGAGAGCAGCCAGGCTGCTCTCACTCACAGAGGTCACATGCCAGCTCGTAAGGAAAAATTATGGTGAAAGCCAAATCAATTCAGTTATATCTAAAAGTTAAAATTAGGAACCAAACCAAAATACATGTTGTTGCACAAGGTCATATTGACTTATTTTAGGTTTGGTTACATAGATTGGAATAAAATGCATGAAGATATTTACTTAACATAAATTGTATTCAGTCATGTCCAGAAAGTAAACCCTGGAGTCACATTTTTCTGACACCAAGTCCTCAGCCAGCCCAGGCACAAGAGCCACCTGTGCCCACGTGCCTTGGCTTGCCTCTGCCAGTGGTTTGTCCTTTCAAGTCCAAATGTTCAAAATTACAGCTGACATACGACGAGATGGAGTCAAAACCTCAATGCAAAACAATTCAATGTTTACAATGAAATTACAGTTTCTGAAATTTTAGTTTCAGAGCTAAGTGACATAATTATTCTTTTTATTTCCTTCTGATTAGTACATTCTCTGCACAGATTGGAGAAATGTGCAACTTCAGTGAGGGTCATCCTTCACAGATCATCATTTCTCACACAAAGCACTTCCTATCACTCATGTCACCTTTATTAGCACCTAGACACAGTTACAGGCTCACCAAGGACCAAAGCCTTGCTGAAGAACTGAGATGAAATTGAGAAGATTAAGTTCTGGAAACAATATTCTGAAAAGTCTTGAGAAGAAACTCCATTAATACAGTCACAGGATTATTCCCAGGTGCCTCAGCTTGGAGCCACAGAGTAATTATAAGGTCATACAGTGGCAATCAGTAAAAGTGCACCAGAATTTGTGTTAATCTCATTATTTGATTGCTTCTCTATTTCAGCTTAGACCAAGAAAATAAATGGACAAGAACCCTTGTGAAATTCCAACCTCAGTATAAATTCACCATCAGCCACTAAAGCAACTGGAGCAGCTCAGGTGCCTCAGCCACTCTGAACTCTGCTTCATATCTTCTACAGATGGGGAGAATGTTGGGTTATAATCATAATAAATATTTAAAGAACAGTAATTTCCATAATTTTGCCTCTGTTCCATTATCACACCAACTGCTTCCCACTGCTCAACAGCATTTCCTTAGACCTTTCACATGGTTCTCCATTTCAATTACCCTTAAAAACCTATTTCTTTGCACACTTTTCACATCATTTTACATCAACCTGGCTTGTGCAGATGGAATAAGAGGGAATTTAATAGTGGCATCAAAGGATGGGCAGGAGCTGTGAGTATTATGACTTTGCTGATGGCAAAGGGTTGCAAACACGGTATGTGACAGTGGTTTGCTCAAAGCTGAGACTAATCATCCAGCCAAGTTCAGTTAATTGCATTGATTAGCTGTGCATTGACGAGCCAGTTACTAGTGAATTGTTTGTGTCTCTCTCCTGAAGCATCCTTTGGATTTTGGGGACACTAACGAGTACTTGGAGCCAAACAAAGCTGTTTTCATTTAACTTTTAACCAGGCTCAATCCCAGTGCTGGATCTACAGGCAGCAATTTTATAAAGCAATTTTAATCTTGAATTTTGACTGCCATAAAGATTCTGGCGTAATACCTCAGTTTGATTATTTTAGCAAACATAATTATTTATTAGATACACATCAATATTATTTCTCTCAAAATGAACCCTGAAGGGCCTGATTCTGGTCTTCTGTTACTTTTGTAGAGGGAACCTCCAAGATCTGATCCTTGTGTACAAACACTGACATGAAGTCCATGTGGAATCTGGCTCGACATTGAAATTGCAGCTTGCAATAAAAACTGTCTTTTGGCATTCTGAGGACTGGAAAGAGCAGCAGTTTTAAATAATTGTCCATCACACAGGAAAACATTCAGCTGTAAATCCAAAGTAGGAACCTTCAGGCATGGAGCTGCATAAACATGTTGGCTGAAATCCACTGCTAGGATTGTCAGAGTAAATATTAAAGAGAGTTTTGTATTCAGCTGAAATATCTGTTTACAGATTTCTTTTGCTGAAGCCGCATATTGTACAATGAAATGAGAGCTCCAAACCCATTTTTGTTCTAATAACTTCATAAACTCTGCTATATATTTTATGGAATTTGAATGTATGAGTGCTTGGCCCAGCACTCCTTCTGCAGGAGATTATTGGGAGAAAACACTGCCATATGTCAGGAGAATGGCAACATCCCATCAATACTCAAGGGGATCTCGGGCTCAACCCAGGTCTTGTGTTTATACTGTGGCAATATTTCCATACATCATATATTGGTACCTCTGCTTGTATAAACAATATTATGGCAATGGTTGTCAAAGACACTTAGGGGATCCCAATGAAAATAAAAGTAAATTTCTTCTTTTATATTTTCAAAAAGTCCTGCTCCTGCTAGCACAGCTCTGCTGGTGAGAGATCCCAGGCCACAATCCCAGTGCCCAACATGGGTATACTGGAAAAAGACTGTAACATAAATGTGGACCAAGTGTTTTCTTCTTGTTTGCCTGGGTGGTCTATCCATAAGACACTGTTAACTCTGCAGCGCTCACGTTCTGGCAGCCCACACGTTTTCCAAGTGATGACCATGACTTTACCATGTGGCCATCACCAAGCTCACTCAAGGGAGTTACAAAAACCCTTTGGCATTTTGATGTTCATTGACAGGGTTCTCAGAAGAAACTTATTTTCCTCCTCTGAACATCTGCATGTTCTTCCTCAACGCTTAACCCAACACCATCCCTGATTTATCATATACAGTTAAGAGGCAAAGTCTGCAGGGATGACTGTCCTCCTGTGCTCAGGATCTGCTGGACTCTGGGCTTGGGAAGTGGCACAGACCCAATTCTGAGGCAGAGACCTGCTGACATGAAGGGAAACATGATCCATGAACTGCCTGGCCCAAAATGCTGGAGGAGTGACAGCTCAGTACTCAGAGTGCAGATTTCCGTCACACAGGGCAAATCTTTCCTTTGCTCAGCAATTTTTATGATCCTTTTTGAACCACACCAAGTCATGCAGCTGCAGATCATTCTAAATGGATTTGCAATCATATTTTTTGCATCGTATAGTTGCAAAAAACAATGACTAGTGGCTTAATCAAACCTTTATATCCTAAAAGATTAAATGAAGTATTTTTCCCAGCTGCCCCAGAGCACACCTCAGCATGAGTGGCCAGTGGTGTTTAGGACACAGCACACACAGCTAGCTTGAGGGTTGTTTTTACTGTCAAAAAAAAAGACATTTGCAATGACTAAAGATTAATAGTTACAAAAGCATCACCTCAGGAATCTTTGTCATAGAAGTACTGTAATTGCACAAGTCATACACAGGTATAAGCATTTATTTGGGAATAAAACATCTATTTGAGAACCCTGAACACAGTCTGGATGAGCAGAACAACTTTCCTGTAAAACAGGTATTTTACAGTGTAAAAATGAGAAGCAAATAACTTGTTGGGTCAGTTTTCAGCAATGATATGAAAAATGTATTTGCTAATAAAATAGGGATGGGAAAGCAAACCCTAAAAGGGCCTAAAAATGCCCGCTCAGACTGTTGAGGAAGCAACACCTAAAGGTTGTTCCTAAAGGATGCTCAACACCATCACCAGTGTTTCACAAACAGATCTTTCCCCTAACAATGCTGATGAAAATTCTGAGGATCTGTTTTATTTTGTAAGAAAAAGAAACTGTTCCCCACTCTGGTAATGAAGTCCTGAACGTAGATGTTAATGGTTTCCATTGGGCTCATTTGGGATTGACATGCCCAATTAATAACACTAATTAGTATCTGTTTCTTTTTAATCAAGTGAAACTAGAGACTGAAAGATATTTATGTTATTAATTTGACCCTTCTATGTAAATTCCAGCAGCTCCCTGAAGACAGAACAGTGATCATGCCTGCTCCATTTGTTTCCTTGGACAAACAGCTTTTGTGCACTGGCAGTGACCAGGAAGGAGTAGCCACATCATCGTCACTCTGAAGTCCTGCAAAGAGGCCAGACCTTAATAATTCAGGCAATTCTTGCTCAAATCCTGTCTTCCAGCATTTATATAGTAAGTGATTTCACTCCTGCATTGTGATGAGGTCTGGTCAGTGCATTCATTTGTGTTTCTAGAAATAATTGTGTCTGAGACAGGAGCCAAACAGAGGTCAGGCCTTGCTTCCTGTGTAAATTATCCCTATTTCAGAGCCAGCCTTTTCTTCTACTTACTTAACATTCAGTACTAGGCCAAAATTCTTCACTTGAAGATCAGACCAACCATGAAACCCTTCCATGACTATTCAAAAAAGCAACAATTACAAGTGTCTATAATCTAATTGATTCTTTAAGCAGCATCTTTTCCAACCTCAACACCACCACTTTGGTACAACTGTTGCAGTGAAGAAACTAGAAGAGTTATCTGAGTAAAATTAGCCAGAATTAGTCTCCTTTTCCACCATGGGGGAGGGTCAGGTCCCTAATTCTGGGTGTTCTGGGTCTTCTATAAGCGTGTGTAGGGCAGTGTGTGATACTTGTCTAGTTTTGATGTAAATTGTTCATATAGGCTGTAACTTTTTAGGGGGAGGAAATCACAAAACTCAGACCATTAACTTCTTGTTCCTCTGAAATTTCAAAGTATTTTATTGGCAAGAAGGACTTCTTCTGCCTTGCACTTTATTTCAGTGACAGAAGTCCCAGAGAATGGTAACCAACCACTGTAAACAAGGGTTGATACAGGAACATAAATCTCACACACTGTCTTAGGGCCTGGCAAGGCTCCTGACCTAACTTTATTTGGAATATGAGAGGTGGACAACTTGAGAAGACAGTTTATGAAACCATTATGATCAAAGCATTCAACTTCTCACCTCACAGTGTACAGAAAAATGCTAATTAATAGTGCTGGTGTAGTGTCTGGGATTTGTGAATGGTAACAAGGATCATCTGTAATTCAGAGATTAGAGAGATGAGCTATTGAATTGCCAGGGGAGGCAAGAGGGAGCTGCTCTGTGCAGCACCTTCTGAAACACATCAGTCACCTTCCATCATGGGGCTGTGGAACACACACTCATTGCCATGGTGGAGCAGCAGCTGGTTCTGATGGTTTTTAAATGCACCAAGTGAATAATCACAAAGGTTTCCCTAAATTCTGTAATTTGCTCTGCTAATGTAAGCAAACCAAAGTGTTCTTACATTACAAAGCACAAATCCATAGGGGCAAAGTCACTGTGTTGGGTGCAAGCTTCAGGTGTCACCAGCATTCAGCAATCCATTGCCAACTGGAAAATGGATCCAAAGCAGGATCAGCCAACAGCCTTGGCTTGCTTCAGCAGGAAGGGAGGAAACTGGAAGTGGCATGGAGGGAAGGCTGAGGCAGGAGAGGGACAAATGATGCACGAAGGTTACGGGAGGAGGAGGGAGTGACGCAACCGAAAGGGCAAAGGCAGGTGAACTGCTCAGCGTGAGTATTTGTTGGTTTAAAAACCCCTGACGCGTGTTTCCTGTGTTTCTGAGGTAATGAATTGTTCCTCTGGCCCGAAGTGTTTTATCTTCTAGCTCCTGTGTTGTGGGTAACCATAGAGAACATGCTGCTCACACTTTCCCACTGGCAGCTGCGTCTAATAACAGATGTGCTCGTGGCACAGCACTGGTGGTGGGTGCCTGTCATGCTGAAGGGCTGGTAAATATCAGACACAGAAACGGCAACTTTCTGTATTTTTGGTGCTTCTACTCAGTCAGATGGATTTAAAGTAAATTAGAAATCAGAAAAAAAAAGTAAAATCATAGAATATCTTGAGTTGAAAGACACCCATAGGGATCACTGAGTCCAATTCCAAATTCCTTGAAGGAATGTCCCTGTGTATGTGTGAGACATGGAGAGAAAAAAGAAAAAGAGACAGAGGAAAGAGAAACCTACTCTCCTTTCTCTGTGAGAATCTAAAGCTGTGGTTATTCTATTTACCTTTCCCCAGGTACCTCCAGTGAGTTCACTGCTCAGGATACAAACCACACTCAGTGAGGCTGCTCCCATACACTCCCAAATTCCATGTTTGCTGCAGCACATCCAGTTACTGAAGATACAGAACAGTGCTGAATCTAGAAGCCCTTCAGTTTGGAAAGGAAGATATTAGAAAGAGAAATATATTTTATCAATGCTTTCCACTCTTCTCTGGCAATTGTAACTGGATTTACCGACACAAAAGTTATCCAACACCTCCTCATTTCACTGCCCAAATAATATCAGTGTTCCCTCCCGTTACTCCTCATCAGAGCATGGTAATGAATAGATGATGTCACTTTCCTGGGGATGACACAACATTCCTTGATTTTTCCATCCTATAGCTGATGATGGCAACAAGAAAATAATATTTGCTACCAAAATTATCAAACAATGACTGTCCCATTGTTGGGTGATCTTTCCGTACATCTGTGTTTGAGGGTACACCTCAATCTGGTGCAAAGTATAGGAGAAGATGGAGCAAAGTCAAAGCAAACAAGCCCATGGGAGCTTGTGTGCTTCATGTGCGATCTGAGGAATGCGCTTTGGAAGGTGGAAGAGAGAAACGGGTCTGGAAAGGTCCTTTAACTGGGTGTCAGGCAGCAGAAATTAAAGACAAGGCTGTTCTTGATATTTAGTGAGGGACCTGGACCAGAGAAAGACTTACCAAAGCTGGTTTGGTGCCAGCAGGTACCAGTGGCCACCTCTGCCCTGTTGATTCTCTGCACCCTCATTGGGCCACCAGCTTAGAAGTGTTCTGCAGCCACAAACCTTGTGGGACCAAAGATTCTGTGTCAGGGGTGAGTCTGCATCCGTAACAACTACTGCAAGAGCTCCGTCACACGCCTTGTGGCTTTTCAATTCATTTTTGAAACAGCATTAACCAAAAAACTCAACTAACCAACCAAAACTTCTGACTACACACCGCAGTCTTTTTTCTGTGTGTAAACCTGTGCTAAGTATGAATGAATGGTTTAATTTGTACCAAACCAAACAGCCTTGTGCCTTGGCCCTCAGCTTCCTCAGTAAAGTTACTTCATCAGTGCCCAGTGCATAACAGGGCCAGTATTCTTACACTTCTCCAGTGCCACGACCCTCTTCCTTACCTTGTTCAACTTGTTATTTGCCTTGGGCCGGAATCCAAGCCACAGCTCTCACCTTGGTGGTGTTAAGCTCATCCGGAGTTCCCCCAACCCACAAGCACAAGCCCGTGTTTAAGTGAGTGCTGCCTCACCTGTGGAGATCCTTCCTGCCACGCTGTGGGAAAGGGGTGACCTCACTGCCAGCTGAGGCCACTCCCACCACATGCCCAAAGCCCCTCCTACAGCACAAGGGCAGCCACTGCTGGGTCTTTGTTTTAATTTTTTTTTTAATTAATACTTTTCAGTCAAATTTGCAAACATGTTGAGACTTCAGGTCAATTGCTGTTGAGCTGCTCATTGATGAACCTGGAACACTCTGGCAAAGTTTACAATTTCTGATTTGACAACAAGGCCCCTCTAACTATTGGCAGTATAGATCACTTCCAGAATTTTCAGCAGCCCAGCTCTCCCAATGCACATGTGTGAAGCAAGTCTGGACAGCCTAGAGAATCCCCCAGGCCATGTCCTTCAGCCCCTCTAAACTTGTTGCTAACTTTTGGTCACTTTTCTATCACAAGCAACTCTCAATATGTGCCTCTGCTTTATGTGTTTTCAATTAAACAAGTCAGATCTTCCACTGGTTGTTTCCGTTGGCAGCCCCTGTGACTGTCCCAGATTTCTCCCTTGCATTTCAGAACTGGCACAGATAACAGCTCATTTTTCACTTGAGCAAAGAGTCTAAACACACTTTACATGGTGCAAAGACCACAGCTTATCCTCAGCTAAGCATAAAATAAAAGAATGACCAGAGAAGATGATGAACAGTCTGTAGCATTTAAAATTGGCTTCCAAGCAGATACAAGAACCTTTGAAAAACTGGTTTCTTTTTAATATTCCCTTTAACCCAAGGTAAAGAAGGGGTTGCTTTAACTGGACAGTGCTGCACATGATTTGCCTCAAAGTAGTACAGAAGGGAATCTTTGGTTTTGTGTATTTTGATCACCCAAATTAAGACATTAGACATGCTTCCTTAAGGATTTCTGCTCCTTGGAGCTGTCATCAAGAGATATGTAGTGGCTCTGGAAATAAGGAACAAGTGACTAGCTCCATTTCTTGCAGGAGATTAAATATATGCTATCCAAAAATAGCTAATGTACATACTTTTCTCTGGAAAATGAAGACAACTTCCAAAATCAAAGGTGTCAGCCAGGGATGGAATTGATGCTGCAGAGGCAGCATGGCCAGTCAATGGAGCTGGGAGTAATTTTATAGCAAAACCTTGGCAAAACATATCCCCTTTTGGATATGATCACAAACCCAAACTCTGCTCAGTTTCATTAAGTTTTTGGCCAAGCTAAGCCATATAAGAGAGAATCACCACGGGATGCTGCCTGGGGAATTCAGACCCCAGTAGGTGGGGAAGGAAGAGCTCAGCACTTCTCCACAGCCTCTCTTCTATCCCCTGCAGCCTCAGCATCCCAAGAAGCTGGTGGAGGCTCACAGACACTGCAGGTAAAGACTTACTTTGGGCAAAACCCTGCATGAGGTGATCTCACTGGAGCAGGATGGACCAGAGACCTTTGGAGATCCCTCCCAACAAGGTTATTCCATGATTCTGTAGGGCTTCATTCCTTTCCCTCTCCACTTAATAGGGTGTAAATGAGAACAGAAACATGCACATTAGTACTTTGTTCCTATTGCCCATTTCTCACCTAAAGCTATGGAGTTTGGTGATCACACAATCATTTTCACAGCTGGTAACCGAGATGTCAAACACACAGAGCATGATGAATTCCAGGAGGGAAATATACAGCAACAAAATACCAGGACCAAGAAACACATTAAAAATATGAATCAGATGAAGTGGTTTGACTCACCCTTACATCTGGTTTCATCATTTCTCTCACCATATCTCAATGTCTTTAGCTGTTCTGCAATGCCAAAGCCCAAGCACATCCATCTCAGGAGAGGCAATGCACTGACACGTCGTCAGCTTCTGGGTCATTCCTTGCTCATTTTACCTTAAGAAATAGGGAAAGGGAGATGTAACTTTCAGGGTTCAGTCTCAAATAAAAAAAGGCAAAAGGAGATAAAGCCTCTTTAATATGCTTCAGCTCTTTGCCTCGACAAGAACATTCACAGCTGGGGAAGGGCAAGTTACTTGTGTGCAAATAATGAGTTAGAAATACTGGGAGATGCCAGTTCTTTGACTTTCCTCGAGGCTGGAGCCTTGACGACTCTGAAGATGAAGGTGAGGGGGGTGAAGCACTTGAGTGCCTAAAACTGATTTACTGGCCAGAAATGCTGTCTAAAAGACCTGAAGACCTGGAAAGAGCTACTTTCTCATCATCAGCTCAGGTCCTTCTCGACACAAATTCCCCATCCTTAACCTATATTGTGAAGTCAATGGAGAAAATCATAGAATCTTACAATCCCATAATGGTTTGGGTTGGAAGCGACCTTAATGATCATCTTGTTCCAGCTCCCCTTCCAAGGACAAGAACACCTTCCACTAGACCAGGTTACTCAGAGTTCCATCCAGCCTGGCTGTAGCTAGATAACCACAGGACTTCAAGGAGCATAAACATTTTTGTAAGTCCCAATCATATTTGGTACTGGTCTTCCTGCTCCCTGGGGCAAAATAGGGATGGCAATTACTGGGTACAGTCACTCACTGAAAAAAGTGAAAAAAGGTTTTGCACAGACAATTTTACACCATTCATCTGTTTCACAGATTTTCAGGACTGTGAGACAGCTCTGAGGTGGGAAAAGAGCTTTGCAGCTCTCACGTGCTCTTGGCTGCAAGTTCAAGAGTGTCCAAGAGCAAGTTTTGCTGGATTTTGTGAAATTATATGGGGTGGAGCTAAATGTTTGTAAAATTACATGGTTATAACCTCTACACACTCTTCCCTCCTTTCTTGGCCTGGCCTGGGTCAATGGATTTCATTTTCTGAAAAGCATCCTTGCCTGGAAAAGCTGCTGTGAAACAAAACCCAGGGTGGTTTTATTTGGCTAAAGCTCACCAGGCAAGTTTTCACATCCTAAAGCCAAAATCACTTGTGTGGTTTGCCTGAATATTCTAATTCCAACTTGCAAAGTCATGGGGATTTGGAAAGTAACTCAAGCTTTGGCCCATCCCGACCAGGGAATATTAACTGGGGTGTATCTGTGTTAGTGTTGCAGATTTCTCTGGTTGTTGCTTCTGAACAGCAATATTTAAACTTGAATGAGATGAAATACAATGTCTGAAAGGAATGATAAATATGTTTAGGAGACAGCACATAGTATTTGTTCTGCTTTGAGGTTATCTGGTTACTCTGAATAGTCAGAATTCCTGTGCATATGAATTTTAGGTGTGAAAGCAGCTATTTTCAGACTGCCATCTCTCTTCTGCCCATCACTGCAGTCAGACAAACAGGAAGCAATCCCAGCATTGTATCACACCTTCTGTTGGGTACATCTTTATGCACAAGGCTAAACTGATTCTGAAAATATAGAGTTGCATCTATCTAGTCTATCTAGTCTGTCTGTCTGCTGGAGAAGTAAATATAAAGACTGATTAATATAATTGCTTTTTTAAATTAGAAAATGGGAAAATAATACATTTCATCAAGGTTTTTAAGGTCAAAGATATACTATCAGCATTCTCCATCAGTTTTACTGTGAGTCACTTCACTCCTGTAGTTAATAAACCAGCCCTCAAGACAACAGTTCAAGGCTGTGCACACTTCTCGCCTGCACAGTGAGTAACTTGCTGAACACTCAGCTCTTCCTTTGAGTTGAATATTTGCTTAAACCCCTTTCTGTTCTAATTCTTGTTTGTGGAACTAAAAGGTTTGGCTCAGCCTTGAACTTCACAGTGGCTGCAACTCTTCCTTCCAGCCCCATCACTGGGGTTTGGCTTCAGTGGGGAAATAGCAACTCAGGGTCGCTCTTTGCAACACAACAAACCCATTAAGCAACAAGAGAAGGAAAAATATTTAAATAGCTAATTATTTAGGGAGGTGGAGCTACATCCTCAAGAGGTTAAGACCTTGACAAATTACAAAGTGTGTTCAACTATTCGCATGCTGAGTTGAAATTTAGTAAAAAATTCCCTTAGAAGGAGGGGAAGGAACATTTGGTAATACTGAACCCTCTCAATTCAATCTTTTTTTTTTCAGAATTTCTTGGAAATCATGCAAAATGAGAAAGAAGAAGTCATCCAGTCCATTTTCTTGCTCCAAGTCAAGATCAATTATAGTTAAATCATTCCTGATAATAGCTGCCAAAATTATTCTTAAAGACTTCCCATGATGGAGTTTCCTTAAGCTCTCCTGGCAGCTCACGGCTGTGCCTCACCATTTTAGTCATTAGCAAGGTTTTCCTGATGTCTGGCCTAAATTGCCCTCACTGAAATGGGATGTTTCATCAGATCTAGTCTCTTGAACAAAGAGCTTGATTATATTAAAAGGGATCTGCATATACAGATTAAAGATTTAATTTGTAAGAAACCATTCCTTTCGGAAAAATGTTCACTGCTGCTCAATGCAAAACCAGGGAGCTGCATGGCTGGTGCCAGTGCTCATCAAAGGAGTGAGAGTGTCCAAGGAGCCAAATTGCTGGTTTGCTTACAACTGACACACGAAAGAAAGAAATTTCACATTCTGGAATATTCTGTAGCTTATTGGATTACTGTTTTGACAGATGAGCTTATAACATGGCCCCAAAAAAGGAGTCTGGGATAGGAGAGCAAAATAAGTTGGAATTATTTCTCCACACTCAGTCTGCATGATTTAAGCAAGGTCAGCTCTTTATCTGGGATCAAAAAACAAACCTGACACAATTCTGCATATGAGCTGTTCCCTCTTGCTCCAGAAGGACAATTTAGGGATAAGAACAAGGAGGAAATCTGTGCTCCTGCCCGACCCTGCAGTTGTGATACCTGTGTTAGAGACTCTTTTCTCAGCAGCCCCTTCCTAGGGAGGACCAGAAGGTCCATGTGCACTGGGCTGTCCACTGAGGCTGCCAGCCCAGGCACAGATCTGTCCCATCAACAATAACATCCAGTAATGAGCACGCAGCCCTTTTCACCAATTCCAGCAGCACTTTGGATAAAGCTCCCTGGAGGGACCATCTTGTCCCCAGTGCTCTCCAGACAAGAACCTGAATTCCAGGTGCCACCATGGACCTGCTCCTTGCAGAGAATGGCAAGGGGATGGTGTGTGGTATTGGCAACACAAATAGGAACAGTGTGTGTGATGAGTTATCACCCCAGATCTCACCGAGCTCAGCTCTGCTCCCTGCCTATGGCTTTGCTGCTATTGCCACCTCCATCCTAAAATGAGTCCATGTCAGCATGTCAGGGTGCAAGAAACTGCCCACAAACAGTGTGGGGTGAAACAAGCTGTACAGAGACCAGTTTTCTTCCAGTCAGAGGAACTGGACCAGCCTCTAACTACAGGAAACAAGATCAGAGTGGGGAGCACATTTCTTACCAACTACCATAGATTGGCAGTGCAGAGATAGTTGAAGAATTTGGGGTTTTTTTAACAAAGTAATTTAGTCTGATTGTTCAAACTATTGAAGCAAACCAGATAAATACTATTTTAATCAAGATTTTGAACAAATGATAAAATTAAATCTTTAAATACCATTTAGTGATTCTCTGTCTGCCCCCTCCTTGTTCAGCACTTTACAAGAGGCAGTTGCTCTTGGATTCCTTGAAATTAATAGAAGCTGCTTTTGTACTTTCAAACCAGTCTAGGAGAAGAAAATTGCAAGAACATTTTCAGGTTAATGAGTCTGAATTACAAAATCCAAGACGAACATGACACTAATCACTAAATCAATGCAGCTCAGAGCACAGTTTCACCCTGCAAGTCTCTTTCTCTAGTTATTGTGACAGTGTGCAAAGAACCATTTGTCAAATAAATGGCATTTTTAAAAAAGAACATGGATTTCAGCAAATCATGCAACAATTATTATGTTACAGTCCCAATGAGAAACACTTGGGACAAATTATGATGGATTTGGAGACAGCTTGGGAATTATCTTGTGATTTCTAATGGACACTGCCCAATTCTCTGTGCTCTTGTCTATGGTAGCTCACTTGCAGTGGAGCCCCTGCAGAGGGATCCCACAGAAACTGGCCTAAAGGATGAGGAGCATCCAAAGCAGCAGATGACACACTGACCAGGGTGAGAAGGACATCTTGGCCTTGAGCAGGCCAACATAACCACTTTGCCAGTGGTGCGAAGTGGTAGAGACACCACTAACAAGCTGGAGATCTGGAGATGGGTGAGCGAATAGCAAACCCTCCAGTGCCACAGGCACACTCACAGTGACACACTTATCACCCGAGAGTGCTCACCATGAGGTGTTTGGGGATGCCAAGCACAGATGCAGCAGCACTTACCCAGGTCTCCATTTACAGTTACCCTTTGATCACTTGGACAAATATTTTTTTCCCCCCATTGCTGAAAAAGCCACTTCAACATCACCACCTGTGAGTGCCAGGGCAGAGGGGGTGTAGGTGCCAGCATCCCGCAGCACAGTGGCTGGACCATCAAGCACCACTGCACATCTCCTCCTGCCCAGGGCACCACAGACCTCCCTTCTCCAGGGCTTCCAGAGATGGTGGGATTAATGCACGGCACAGCTTGTGCTCTCCAGAGCTCTTCACAGGCACCTGCAGAGACCTGCCAGGGAAAACCACTTCCCTGTAGAGCACCAGTTCCTCCAAACCCCAGATCTCAGGCTACACATTCTTGAGTGCCATCTACTGGCACCAGCTCTGATCCCAGATTATTTATACACACACCTCCCACTGTCCCCTGACTGCAGGGTGATGAGGTAGCAGCACAACTTCCAAAAAGCTTTAAACCCAGGGAAGAGCAAGTGCGCAGGACCCCCAACTGATGCTGCCCCCACACCTGGTCCCCATGCACTCGGCTCCCCCAGCCTGAGACAGGGATTGCTGGCCCCAGGTGCTGGTTTGGGATGGGCAACATGTTCCTCTGCATGCAGGAAGGAGAATGGGAAAAACTTCTCTGGATGCAGCTTAAAAAGACATCACTGCAGTCTCTGGTGCTCCACCCCTTATTTTCACAGACACTTCAATAGCAGCAATACAATGTAGTTCAGTTACGGTTTTGTTGAGAAACCAAGTGGCAGTTCTGCAGCTTGAGCAAACAATTTCAGTTGCTACAAAGGCACATCCCTAAGTGCCAGGAATCCTCGGGTATCCAACTTAAAAAACCTCCTTGCAAAGCCAGAAGCTAAGGTTTGGTGAATCCCAAAGGAATGGCCGAGAGAGTGTGCAGTCAGCTAAAAACCCAGGAAAAGGCAGGTTAAGGCATTAAGTACTAATTCTCCTTGGGATATCACAAGCTCTACCCAGCTCCTTCCATCTGGAGAGGTTTCACTGTGCTTTGTCTGTGCAGCTCTTCTCCCTTCTCCAACAGCCCTTCCTGAGATTTGCTTACTTCCTGCCTCTTCCCAGGTGAGATGGTGAACCAGGAGCCCAGACCTTACCCCCAGCTGGCTCCTCCCAGGAAGGATAAGGTGGAGCAGCTCCTTCCTCTGAGTTGTCCAACAGGTCTCCCAGGGCACCACAGAAATGTCCTTGTTTGCCCCAGTTCAACCATAGTTTCAGCAACAGAAAGGATCCTGGAGAGGGGATGATACAGTTTTGTGGTCCTGCAGTGCTGCACTTGAGGGAACATTTCTCTGTGCTTGCAGTGCTCAGCCAGCCAGAAACCTCCCCAAAGTATGAGAGGACAAGTTTAAATACAAAGTGAAACATACATTCTTCTTGAGGGAATAACTGAATAAAAACACGAGCCCTGTGTCAGCCTTCAGAGAGGGACAGAATTTGTCTGTCCAGAAAAGGGACTCACAGAAAATCCTTGTGCTGAAGGGCCCCTTGTGCCGCACTCAAACCAAAGACGGTTGACAAAAACATCAAATCTCATTGTCCCTCTTCAAGGTTGAAACAAAAAGCCAAACCCAACCAACCTGGAGCCGCCCAGGGTCCCCAAAGCCATTGTGGAGTTGGGCTTTTCCTTCCGAAAAACAGCATTAAAGGCAAATAGGAAACTGTTCTAGGGGATAGGACAGAAGTATAACTTCTTCTGTCTGCTGTGCAGATAGCTGATATTTCTGAGACTCTGTATTTTGAAAATATCATTTGTAAGTTGTATTTTCCATGAGTATTTTTTGCATCTTTCCCTCTACCCAGCAAATGTTTTTCTCCAGCACTTTTACCAGGACAGAAGTGTCTGGTACTAGAGAAAATTCAGTTTTGCACTTTCAAATGCAAATATTAACACAAGCAGCCTGGCTTCTATTGCTGCTTTTGGCAACACAACATGAGTTTTTTCACCTCCAGGCAGAGCTGTCGCAGTCTGAATAGCAAATATTAAATAACCGCGGAAAAATACTCAGAATGAATTCAGGGAAATAAAAATAGGGAAAAAATATTATCTTGGTATTGCAGGAGGAGGAAAATAGAGCAAGTTGGAAAAATTACAGCAACAGAGCTCAAGTTCCATAGGTTAAGTCTAGAAGACACTTTCCAGATTGTTAAATTCCAAAGGGCCCAGTACTGTAGGTTGAAACAGTTGCTTTCTCTCCCATTGAGTACATTCTGCTCTTATACCATACAAGCTGAATGTTTTTTAGCCTTTTCAGTCCCTTTTGTTCTACTCAAATGTGTTTTTGAAGCCAAGCATGTAATTTTATCTACAACAAGCCTTTTGCTATTATTTTCGGTTTCTAATTACACACAAACAGGGAGGAAAAAATTCCCCCAAGGATGAGCTGAAAGACTATGTTCTTGTAGAGATGCATTCTGATCATCTTTTCTCAGAAATACATCTGTTTCAGTGGAACACTGGGAAGTTTAGTCCCTTAAGGAGTGAGGAACTTGGTTAAAGGAGGTGCTGGTGCTCCTCTGTCACCACAAGACCTTGAGTGCCACCTGCCAGAGCTACAAACCATCACACGGGCAGCTTCAAGACATGCTGTGCACCAACCTGGGGTGCACTTGCACAGAATTTAACTTGTTCTGTGACGTCAACACAGAGATACGTGCCCAAGAGCTGGTATTACACGTGCAGGGTGTGAGGTCCCACGTGCCCCATGCTGAGGGGGAGCCCTTCTTTGCACAGGGCAGCCAGGCTGGCTCCTGGCTCAGGTGGAAAGCTGAGTCTTTTCCTAGAAAGGGAACTGGTCCAGTGGCACAGTGTAAGTTTTGTGAAGCAATGATTAAAAATCTGCTTTGCCTCATTTGCTTTTGCCAGGTTCAGCTTCGAGCTCTGGGTGGATCTTGCACTTTCATTCCTAAAGAGCCTCACCAGGAGCATGCCAAAATTTGTATTATTTTTCTTATTCATTCCTGACATTGCTTCTAGAGCTTCAAACATCATTTTAGAGTTGAGGACAACAGAAGCCAGAGAAGCACCAGTGCATCCCCAAAGTCCTCTCACCAGAACAGGCACAGGGCAGCAGGACTGGGCCAGCCCCCAGCAGGGACTGATGACATTCATCACTCAGGGAATGAGTGCCCAGATGGTGGGTGGGGGATGCCTGCAAGGAGGGGTGTGAGCAGGTGGATTCATCAGCACCTGGAGCCTCATCTCCAGATGAGGGATCAGCTCCTCATCCCCAGAGCTAAGCCTGCACTTGGGCTCTTCTGAGCAACCATCTTAATATTTTAAAATCAGTCAAGTGCTGCTCCCCTGCTCATGTATGTTAGTCAAAATGTCTCATTTGACATGGTGTTCTATGGGATTTTATGACAGAATAATTATTTTCAGAGGGCAGAGGAGAATATTTTGTTCTGGAATTATACATTTAGTGTAGATGTCACTCTTACCTAACTATGAAAGCTGCTAAAATCTGAGATCTCCTCTTTGTTGCTCATGTATGTTATTTCCATGCTCACAGATGCTCAACATCCAGACTGAAATTAAGTGTTGTTGAGAGCAGGGTTAAGTTTCTAAAATTCAATTTTGATTTTGGCTTTTGCAGCCACAATTGTAAGCACAAATTTGCCTTCAAGTCTCTTCTCAGGACTTAGCCAGAGGAGACCAGAGCAGGAACACTCCTCTTACCTCTCAACAGGAGCACAACCTCTCAGCAGAGCCTGGTGTACTGGAATGGGGTTGAGCACTGATAGAAGCTCACTTAGAGGTCACCTGTCCATCAGATACTTGTAATGAAGCTTAAAAGCTTGTCCTTCACTTAAAATAAATATTGTGCTTCACTTTCAGTGGAATTCAAGTTGGTTCAGAAGAGTGAAAACCTGCAAAAAACATTCATAAAACCCTAAGCCAACATCTAGAAACTCATATTTTTTTGCCTGTCTATCTATTTATGATCAAATAAAGAGCCTGGAATTCGAACATACAACTTGAAGAATTGGGTTCATGGTCATATAAGAAGCAACATGCCTTTCTATTGATTGCCACTGTTACTCATCATCCTTTTACTGTTATCAACAAGACAGGAATAGAGTGAACAGACAGCTAAACAATAAGGCAAAGTTCTGCAGCTGCTTAAAGCCAATAAAATAACTTTTATTGACGAGGTTATCAAAATGTCAGATGTGCCAGCTCAGCTGGCATTCTTCTCTGCCTTTTTATTAAAATCTCATTACTAACTAGAACAGGCAAGCAGATAGTTCAGCATTTGGTGCCTTTCCTGACTTAAGCATTTAGGATTTCATTTTCAGGATTAGTTTTCAATTTGCACCTTTATATAAATAAAATGCACACAGATGGATGTCCACAGTGATTTGGTTTAAGGTTTTATTTGGGGTTTTTTTGCTGTGCAAGAACTATGTCTCTGCTGCAGACACACATCCCTGCTCCATCTGCCCTATGGTCCCAAAGGAACAGCAGGATTGGGGAAGAATATTTTATTTCTGGGCTAAGATTAGAATTTATATTGCTGCTCTGTACAGACATTCTGTGTGGATGAAGAGAGGTGAGATGCAGGATGGATTCACACTTTGCTCCTGTCCACTCTTGAGGTTCCTGCACCTCTATTCAGCCTTAGTGAGGCACATCTGGAGTGCTGTGTCTGGGTCTGGACTTCTTAGGAGAAGGAGACCTGGAGCTCCTGGAGTGGGTCCAGCAGAGGCTGTGGAGATGCTGAAGGGACTGGAGCATCTCCCTTAGGAGGAAAGGCTAAGGGAGCTGGGGCTGTTCAGCCTCGAGAAGAGACGCTGAGAAAGGACCTGAACAATGTCTGTCAGTGCCTGCAGGGAGGTGACAGAGGAGCCAGACTGCTGCTTCACCTCTCCGCCAAGGGTTCAGGGCAGCCAAATTCAGCAGGATTGGCTAAAGGAAGCTGATTGACTCCTCTGAGCTTGGTCATTAACCGTGTCTAAACAAGTGAAAAAGACCACCAAAACCCCAAACAACCATGAGCCCTACAAAACATTGGAGTTGAAAACAAAGCCGCCAGTGGCAACAAACCCGCACCACGCCTCTGCTGCCTGGCGTGAAAGCCCTAAAATTTGTAGTTCCCAGCGCAGGTCTGTCTGCGGCGAGCGGCGGCTCCGACTCTGGCATTGCCTTGGCAACATTTTTTATGCTTTGATTAAGGAGCAACTGATGCAATATTTCAGGAGACGGAGGGAAAAAGGTTTGATACTGAGAAAAACATTCTGGCTGTTCTGTATTGTCCTTGAGGACTTCAGCCTGTGCCGTCACCGAGTGCTTAGCAACAGATTGGTAGTGGCTGCAAATCAATCTTTTCAGAGCAGAAAGCACAGTATACAATGCGGCATGTTCCAATTCAAGAGATGCTATTGGGGAGCTATATAAGCATCAATTATGGTTTTTTAGATGTAGTTAATTATAGCAGGGAGAACTCTGATCACAAATCGGTTTTTCTTACTCCCTTTTTCTACCTTTTAAAAAACACAAGAGAATTACTATAGATTAGCAAATTAGAAATTGCAAAAATGTAATTATCCAAAATTAAGATGGGTTGGCAAGTGCTGTTTCTGAATGGATTTGTGCCAGAAAAGTGAAGAAAAATAAACTGACATCCTTTAAAAAGTTTTAAATTGAATTGTAATTATTCTGCTGTTTGGTTTTTGATTTTTTTAAATATAACTATTTTTTAAACTGGGCTCTGTTCCCAGAAATGTACACAGACAGCAAAATAGGGATAAAAAATGTGAATGGTTCAAATGGAATGGAGAGAAATTAAGATGAATGAACCCATGAAAACAAGACAGACCCATGTGAAGGCAGCAGGGCAGGGGCTGTGCAGGGACCGTCACTGCTGGTATGCCGGGGATGAGGATTTGGAGCAGACACAAACTCCATTCAAGGAAAGCCACTTGTGTCAGCACACAGACGATTCTGAGCACTGCCTTGATCTATATCAACGTTTGTCTAAAAAGGTAAATACTCAAAGTCATGGAGGAGTAGAAGATCAATGAAACAAGTCCCTGTACCAAAGCACCCCTGAGGAGCTCCTTCGTCCTTTGCCAATGGCCAGGATTGGCATTGTGGGTGCGTCACCCCAGCTCATTCAACGCAACACGAACTTTCCAGCTGATGACTTGCTACAGGAGGAGAAAGGCTCATTCTTCCTCCCTCAGGGAAATCTCAGCATTAAAGAAAGCCAAACAGTGGCTCAGAGACAGGACAGTGGCAATACCTCACCACAAGGCTGCAATTTCTAACCACCACCTCCCAGAGCAGAGCCCCAAAAGCTTTTAAGAGCCTCCAAAAACTCTCCCTGAAAGCCAGAGGCAAGGTGCACAAGCCTCTCCCAGGAAAGGGGGTGGGAGCAACGCAGCTCCTCAGAGGGTTTCCAGAATGAGAGTTTGCTATAAGAGCACCCAACAGCACAGTCCACCTATTTCCTCTCGGGGTGAGACATCACACCTTTAACACCTGCTTTCTATACAGGATGCATTTATCCTTCAGCACAACGTACACCTCCCCTCTGGCTTTGTTGGAAGTCTGACACACCACTCGGAATCTGTACAAGGACTGGTTTATCAACTCTTCAACCCACAAAACCAGCTTTTCACTATGGGCAATTTTATTTTTTTCTTTAAATCAAGAAATTGCAAAATACAATTTTAATGTCAGCTGGAGTATCATCTAACTGCTGTTACTGCTGCTACTGCAGGGCGTGTTAGGAGTTAGAGCTTCGTGGTGGTGCTGCTGAAGATCTTCCCAAAGTGAGACCAGCCTGAGCCAAATCTCACTCTGCAGATCTGTGCTCCACCCCCACAAACCTACCAGCAGTCTAAAATAAGGAATGGCTGCAGTTGTGTGTAGTAAGAGGAACACATTCCATTTCCTCACTGATTCCTGAGGGCTTGATGACATTTCTTGCAGTTGCACAAGTATTCTGGAAATCAGGCACCTAATGGGATTTCTCATCCCTTTTGCTTTTGATGAGGTGAAAACGATGGAAGTGGCATTCTGACACTTTGAAGTCTCAGCCAGTACCTAAAGAATCCAACAATGTATGAACTTACAAATGCACCCCTGTGACTTTAATTCCCAAAGGCTTTATTAGTTGGTTCAAATTCTGGATGATTAATAGTTTTAGTGAAATAACAAAACAATTAGAAATTACAGTGCACTAACAGAAAGGAATCTCATTTGTGCACATATATTCAAAGGGAATTTAATTTCTCTTTTGGAGTTTCTCCTGGTTTAAAAGCTTGAAATAGAGATTAAAAGCTTCCCTTTCCTGACTGTGTCTTATCAAACACGATTTCATATCTCTGCCGCTTTCTGAAATCCCTCAACTATATCCCTTTAAATTTTGTGCTAATTGAATTTAAAATTAGTCTCCAGTAGGGACTAAGTAGAAGACAAGTAATTTAATGGTCAGACAATTAACAGCTCTGCATTAACCAGAGCTTCTGAACAACAAATGTTTTGGGTCCTGCGGGCAGGCTGTCACACCGGGCAAGCTTTGCCCTCCTTGAGAAGAAGTGAGACTCACATCTCAGTGCTATTAGTGAAAAAATGGCACAGAATGATGAAATGTTTTTTTTCTTTCCCCAAAACAGAACCAGCTTTGTGGGCTTCCTCAATTTGATTTTATCTTAACAACTTCTCACTCTGTTTTCATGTCTGATAACCATATCTGGGCCATTTTGAAGTATTTTCATTGCAGACTGGGCAAAAACGTGCTTCTGTTGCAGGCAGATGTCTGTTCATATCCTAGTGTTAAATCAACTTTGGAAATGAAGTTTCCATCCATGCTGAACATTCTGGAGCCATGCAAATGTCAGCGTTTTTAAAAACAGGAGACATCCCACATGGATGCAAATATAACAGCATTGCTGCCCCTCATGTGGGTACAGAAAACCACCTCTAAAACTTCAAATAAACCCTCCTGGAGAGGCTGTTGCTAAGAGCTGCTCCTACAACAAAGGCTCCCTCACATCTCTCAGAGACCACAACTTGTCATACCCTCCATTAACAGCTACAGCAGTGGAAACCCAGCACGGGCTCCACCTGCAGCTGAGATCTTGCGGAGGATAGAACCATTCATTTAACATTTTCCAAAAAGGTTTCCCTGTTCAAGAGTGACATAGAATCACAGAATGCTTTGGGATGGAAGGACCTTAAAGATGATCTAATTTCACTCTTTTATATATATACTTATGTATATGTATTACAGCAAAATATTATTTCCTAGAATAAGTTACAACTCTTTATTCACTGTGCATTGGGGTTGGGTATTGCAGCTCATGGCGTGGTACCCCAGAGCACCCCAGATGGGTCCAGCCCAGGAAAGCCACCTTAGAATACACCACACTGGCCAGCTTGATGACTTCACCTTCCAAATGCTCCCAAGTATTTTACTTTTTCTTTCATTACCAGTATCATTTATTTGGAAGTAATGAAGACAAGGATGTGCTTAATAGTCTGTAGGGTGAAAGTCTTGCAGCTTCAAGATTTTTTGGAAATGAGTTACATAGTCTCCTCCTCCTTTCTCTTCTTTGCAAAAATGCCTTCAAAAATTCCTTTCCTATGTAAAGATCTAGCAATAAAATGGACAAACTTCTAGCACAGTCTTCTCTGACAGAACAGCTGCACCACCATTATAACCCTCCAACTGTGAAACACAGCAAAAATAAAAAGTACTGAGAGCTAATTCATGAAATACCTTTTTTAAAAATCATATTCACTATACTACAACTTACCCAGAATGAAGGTGCATTTCATGTATTTGACCTATTTTCTCTCCACTTATGCCTCTGTTTGGATGACTTAGTCCTTGCACTGGGTTGCTTTCCCTCCCCAGAAGGGCAGGCACCACTCCCAGAGGAATACAGAAATTTTTCCAAATTGGGAAGGGCTGTACAAACAGAAGTGGGAGACATCGAATAACATTATTAAGGAGAGTACTGAGAACATATCCCTGTTCCAGACAACAAGAAGTTGTTAGGATGGTATCTCAATTACCTTAACACTGGAACAAGAATATGACTTGCACTATTTTATTCATATAAAATAAAACTTTTATTGTCTTTATATCCAGTATATTTTGACAGACACCATAATTACTGATAGCAAAATTATAATAACCAATGACTTGTTAGGAGGGTGAACAAACCAAAACAGAACTGCCACCTTAGTTATTTTACCCTCAGAGTCCACATGACATTCGTGGTGACCCCAGAGCAAGATCACCTTCTGTACAGCTGCTCTTCACTTAAAAAGGCGTCTTTGTGTGAACATGACATTGCCTAAAACAGCAGCACATCCTCCCATCTCAGGGGGATTCAGCACAAACCACAATAGGCAAAGAGCTGCCTTGAGTGAAGGCTGAGTGACACATGGAGAGCTGGGGTGAGTTTTGTATAACATTAACTGTGATATAAAATATGAAATCCCATTTCTTAGCTACCATTGGGAAAAGCTTTTCTCTCCTTCGACGTTGGACCAGGCTGCAGCACAGAGCAGGGGCTCTCCTCCTCACACTTCTCCACTGACCAGCTCAGGAGGATAATGTGCTACAGAGAAAGAGCACTGTAAGGATGGGGCCTTACACAGCCTTCAGCCATGGCATCTACATTCATACCCTACCACTCTGTAGAAGGAACAAGACACATTTCATCTGCTGAGGCAGATCTGGCAGTTAACTGCAATCATTCTTTAATTAGCTTAACATCTTTGGTCCATAATTAAGCAGTGTGGTAGGGAACACACTTTAAGCTCCTAACTGTGCATGTTCACAGGAGGGGAGATAATTGAAGCACAACTGAAACAGCCTTTCCCTTTTAAAAAAAGTAAACAACTATTTTCTGCTAACCTGAAGCTATGTCAAAATCGGAGCATTTATTTTCTTCCCTGAAAAACCTTCAGTGCCAGGTTGTGAAGATTCTTCTTTGACCAGGCACAAGGAATTATTCTCTCATCCTTGGAAAGGCAGTTCTCCTTTCTCTAAAAGTAATTAGGACATCCCTTAAATACTGCCAGGGAGCTGGTTATTTTTCTGGCAGGCACCCCTTGCAGACCTCACACAGCAGCAGAAAGAAGAAGAGAAGGAAGAAGAAACAGCTTGGTCCTGCTGCTCTGATGCATCTACCACCATTCCTGGATCTCTGCACACCACAGTGCCAGCCCTCATGAAAGAGGACCAAACCTTTCACCCTGAGCTGCAGCACCCAAGAATTCTGCTCAGTTCCACCCCAGGGAGCCTCCCCCTTTCTCCCCCATCAGCTCCCAGATGTACCCCATGATTGCTGGAGCTGCACCACCCCAACCACACAATTACTTTCATTCAAATACTTTTCTGTTTTGCTCATTGGTTAAGAACAAGTTGCCCTCACAGATTCTTAGAAACTCAGTTTTCTTAGTTTTCTTTTTTTTTTTTCCAAAGAAAACCATCCTCCTGCAGAGCATGGTGGTGCTTCTGACACAAGTGCCTCCTTAAGCCTGAACCAAAACCATCTTCAGACAACTCAGCACTTTCAAAAACAAACATACAACATGATTTCTGTATTTATTCTCCTCTCTCTTTCTCAGGTTTATGACCTGCCACATGTAATACACTTCAAATTCAAAATTAGGTTATTCCAGCACATATTCAATACAAAGCATGAAAGCACTTGCCAGCTGCCTTGTAGGTCTGCTGCTAATGGGAACAGCATTATTAGAAATCTCCTTAGTGCCTTTTCTCAAATAAACTTCATCAAACACAAGCCCAAAATACTATTTCTTTATGGAATATGTATAGAAAAGGAAGATCTTGAATGTAGGAAGGGGAAGACTGCGCCGACTTCATATTACCAAAGCAATATAATCACTGGAATTTGCTGGCAGGGATCCAGCAGTTGTTTAGGGCAACTTTGAGTAAGACTGGACTGACCAACCTCTCCTAGTCCCTTCTAACATGTATTTTCATGTTTCAGTGCTCTTTATTCCCACTGATGTGCAGCAACTACTCCAAAGCATCAGGAACAGGTCCAGCATAAAGGCACCTCAGGGAGAAGCTCCACAATTGGAATGTCAGGGAGCTGTGGACAGGTGTGCCAGGGGCAGGATAAGTAAAAGGGCTGCCATAGATAAAGCTGGTAGGATTTTACAGAATGACTTAAAAATGAGTTGTTACTCTATAAACTCTCCATAGGTCAGCTTTTTTGTGTGTTGTCAGAGCCATCACTGTTCTCCTCTCTCCATTCCATCAACTCCTCTCTCCTGCCTCCTCATGGCAGGAACTTGATTCCTCATGATTTTTATCCTACTGGCAGCAAGTGCCATTTATAACTCAGACAGACTGTTTCCATTTTTACTTAGAACCAAACTTCATTGATTTTTGCAGAGAAATCCCTGAACTACTTAGGCAAATGGAAAACAGTATCTTCAACCTGATATGTCAACTTATGTAACCAGAGGGTTTGAACCCCATTTTCCTCCTCCTCTTTCGTCCCCTGGGTTTAGGGCTGTAAGTTAAACTCTTGGGTTTCACTGAAATGTTTTCATTTTTGCCAGTGTTGTGTCTCTTTGATGGTGCAAAATGCACATCTGAAGAATAAGAAAAGGCAAATGGAATGAGCTGAGTGTGAAAGTAGGAGGTGATAAATGGGCACATAATCAATTTTGCAGAAGAAGGAATGATCTAATGTGATGCTCTGTACAGATCCACGTGGTGCACTTCATTTAAACCATGCAAGCACCTCTCTCCATCATCCTGCCCAGTGGTCCACTCACGGTTTCTCTTCCACCACCCGTGGAAGGGAATGTGATGTTTGGGTGGAGAATATGCAATGCCACACATTGGGTCTGAATTTGCCACCTCCCCCACCATTCCTGCTGCCAGAATCACAGAGCAGCACCCGCCGTGTGGTGAACACGAGCTACATCTGCATCTCATTCTCACTGAATCCTGCATGGGGACCATCTAACTCCCCAGATTTCCTTTGAAGCTGTAGCCTCGTGATTTTCAAAGAGAAGTGAGAAAAAAATAGTTCCACTCATTTGAAAATAATAATGATTTTACATTTCAAACTAACTCTTAGTTTGGTCAGTGTGTTACCAGCATCTGATAAACAGCTACTAATGACCATTCACTGGAAACAAGGTAAACTTAAAAGAAAATAATTACAGCACTCTCATGAATATATCAGTGCTCAAAATTGTACCAGTAAAGAAAACAGAGAGCAGGAAGTATCATCTCAATGTACTGTTGAGAACTTGCACAGTTAAATGCATGGAAAAAACATAATGAAAGGGTGTCAGGAGTCTGGTCATGATAAGAAAGATTTTGAACGGCTGGAGCATGTCCAGAGAAGGACAACCGAGCTGGGGAAGGATCTGGAGCACAAGGAATGGCTGAGGGAGCTGGGGGGGGTTCAGCCTGGAGAAAAGGAGGCTCACAGGGACCTTCTCACTCCCTACAGCTCCCTGACAGAAGAGGGGGAGCCAGGTGGGGGTCAGGCTCTGCTTCCAGGGAACAAGGGACAGGACAAGAGGAAATGGCCTCAAGCTATGCCAGGTTGGATATTGGGGAAAATTTCTTCACTGAAGGGTTGTCCAGCCCTGGCAGGGGCTGCGCAGGGCAGTGGAGGAGTCCCCATCCCTGTAGGGATGTAACAGACACACAGATGAGTACACAGACTTTAAACAGGCCTGGGCTTTCTCCCCAAATCTCTCACTCCCTTAGGAAGTGCAATAATAGAAGTGCAGTTCCTCGTGGTTCTCACAGATCAATGGCAGCAGTTTTCATTATCAGAAGGACTACATGCCTCGGATGGAGATAAGGTGCTAGTGCATGAAAAATAAAAGAAAATATTTTATTTAAGAGACTTTTTCAGGTGAACTCATTTCCTTTTGCATAGCATTAATTTTTTAATCTCTCTGCTGCTGCTTTTCCTCCAATTCTCTTTACAGCACAGTTATTCAAAGCTTCAGTTTATGGTTACAATCCCTATGTGAAATTTTAAATAAATATTAATGCATCATTAAGTATCAATTAACAAATTCTTTCCACGTATCATTGCTATTAATTTCCATTCGAAATTAGCTCTTACCCTCTCTGCATGTAGCAAGATTTTGCATTGCAACAGCATTGATTCACATACAGAACAATCTGTTTCTGCTGCTCCATTCACAGTTGGACTGGACATAAAAAATTTTGTAGGTTCAAAAAAATCAAGAGCCCGAGCACTGGAAGGCTCCTGGAGACTGTACTTATTCACTCAATATTTCAGTCCAGAACATTCCTCGAAGAAACACCCTGTACCTGTATCCTGATGCCTGAGCAGACAGAAAAAGTTTTCCTTTCAACTGCATCGTAGTGAAACATTCCAAAATTTCCATGCCTTAGCAAGCCAGTAGATCCAGAGAAAATACAGCATTTTCAGCCAAAGTACGAATTTTCCCCTAACTCAAAGAGAAACTCACTCAGTGCTGGCAAGCTGTGACAGCTCCAGCTCACAGGAGGGATCCTCCAGCCCTCAGTGGGTCTGGGGAAGTGGCTCTGCTGACCTGGTGCCACAGGCAGTGTCTCCATGTCAGTGACCACGCACAGATTGACCAGCACATTCTTGTCACTGCTGTCACAGAAAACTTCTTTGATTAGTCATTAGCCACAAAACTGTTTCAAGAATTCTATTCTTAGCAACTCTGCTCCCAAAGTTTATGCTCAAGTATCTGCTCTGTTTTTTGCCTCCCAGCTGACAATCCATCAAGGGCAGTGAAGAAAATCCTGCATGAGCTACAAACCTTATGCCAACAATAATTGCTGTCTTTGCTAACACAGGCAAAACAATGCTGCCATTCATGCTGAGAAGTACCTACTTTCTGCTTCTTAAGAGAGGTGCCTTGGAGAAGTTTTTTCTGTTACACTGGTTTGTATTTGAGGTACCAGTGCAAGGAGAAACATTTGTGGGAATCGCATTATTAGTACTCCAGGGGTACAGCACAGCCCCATGAAAACATCAGTCCCTTCCCTTTCTTCCCTTCTCCTCCCCCCCTTCCCACTCCTTCCTCATTAATTTTTTCTGATTTTGCAGTAAATTTTGTTGTGAGATTAGAGGGTCTTCAGGCTGAATTCTACATGAATTTAAGATTTTTACAGCACCCACATTCCATAGTGTTGACTCTGTAAAGCTTTTTACTATTTTATTCCCTTTGCTTTCCTTCCCCTCTCCACATAATAGAGAAATCAAGGATGCCCTTTCAGATAAATTATGTATGGTTGCCTTTCCTGTTCCAAACACAGGATTTTCTGAGCAGCCAGTGACTAATGGCTCAGTTACACTGTTGACAACTATTAGATTGACACTACTTCAGGAATTCATTCCGGGCACATGGTAATGACTTGGGGGTGTACTTCCTCCTCTTACACCCAGTACTTCAGCAACTGTTTTCACTTCTGGTGTAATTCATTATATCCAGTTAAATGGACCTCAAACACTGTAGTTGTAATTTTAAGTTATTTGACCTTCTAGGAATGTTAAGTGGAGCTGGTTGTCTGTACCTGCCATGGAGCTCTTCTCACGTGCTGGGGCTGGTATTTCAAAGTCTTGGATTTCAAAAGAATTAACCCATGGGGAATAATTCCAACCTGAGGATTCACAGACATTAGTTATTTTTAAGAGAGGTGAGACTGTATCTGTATTTGCTTTCTTGGCCTTAGTATTCAATATTTTATAATTATATTTTGGAACAAACTGGGCTAAGTTTACATGCACACAGCTTTTGGAAATTATATTTCCTAAAGGGATGTTTTCAGCCTTGACCAGTTAAACCCATTTCTGCAGTGACCCAAAGGAAATTCAGTATGACATGAAGACAATGGAGCCTTGTGGAGCTCTCCCTGGTGCCTGGTTCTTGAGGCCAAAGCACACTCCATCCTCCACAGTGGCTCAGGTAACTAACATTTATTTTTACATGTAATTTAGCATCAGTGAGTTGGAAAAACTCAGCAAAGCACATGAAAAAGCTCAAATGGAAACAGCAGTTTCCTCTGAATCAGAGTGAGGGAACAGAAAAGCTTCTGAAGGGTGAGAAAGACTGAAATTGGAAGTGCAGGAAAAGAACTGCAATAACCTGTGTGATATATAGAGGAAACCACCCTTCAGAGGTGAATTTTGGGGGATGAGGGGTGGATTTGGGGGAGGGGGGTGGGGAGATATTGAGCAGGATTGAAGATTTGAAACAAACTCTCAACAAAACTGAGTTCCAGCTGAAACCAAGTATTGAGTGTTCACACCTTTGCCTCAGCCCCTTCCTCAGCTCTCAGCACTCTTCCTCACAAAGGAAAGTACACAATGGAGGCTGCTCTGAGTCACTCTGTCTTTTGGAGGTGGGAAAGGATGTCCCTGTGGCCAGAGTGGGCTGAAGAAGGTGAATAAACCAAACCTTGATGAAGACAACAGCAGCATCCCTTCGGATCAGAAAGAGGAGAGTGCCCAACCCCCAAAGCACCACGGATAATGTACAGTGTGGAAAAGAAGTGGTGAAAAAGTCAAATCCTGCAGAGTTTTATATATCTGATATCTCTGTCTGAGCAAAGAGATTGCCTTCTGATAAGGCAACATCAGATAAAGGAATGAGACCCAGTGGTACACTTTGAAAGTTCAGTAGAATTGGAAATAATTTCAGGGGACTGTAATTCCCCCCTCAGTGGTTGAAGGTGCATTTGGAGCACACTTTCCATGGTAAAAAGAATGCACAAGGCATCTGCTTTTAGCACCTGAGAAAAAAACCAGACACACTAAGGTTAATGAAAATTAGAATGACCTCTTTGCTTTTAAACACTTTAAAGTTACGGTAGGAGTATTGGAAGGTGCCCCATCTAACTCGGCCATGGGCGGTCTGGTCGGGGGCAGAAGAGGAAGATGAGCCCAGAGAAGAGCTGTGAAACTCTAGTCCATGGCTTATTCAGTGCTCTAAGGAGCTGTGTTTAAATATTTTACAGCTGCAGTCACTTAACCGGGAGGAATAAATGTTTGCTCCAGGTCTCATGGAAAAGTCAACAGACTGGGACAAAACTCCAGGTCTCCCCAATGGCATTGTCGTCAAACCCCTGGATCAAAGAAATCCCAACCTCAGCTCCGTGCAAGTGCTGGTGGACCAGTGCCAGGGGCTGGTGCTCACAGCTAATGAGCTGATCTCAATTAACCCCCAGGATGTCTTGGAGCTGTATTGCATATATTTCAGGGGTCTGGGGACACAAGGACCCCCACACTTCATCCAAGACCATCTGACCTGAGGACACCTATGCTTTACTATTTTTGAAATTCTCACCTCTACTGCAACAAATTTTGTTTAAATTTGAAGAAAATACTTCTTCTGACCTCAAACGTAGCAACATTTTTTAAAATTTCAATTACTGATTGATATCTAAAACCATATAAATTGTTGCACTAAAATTTCAAATAGTTTTTTCAAATAGTTTCTTCAAATAGTTTCTGCACATGTTCTTAAAAATCTCAAAAGCTAAACCCTTCCCCAAAGCAAATACAAGTCTCAATGGGGTTCTCTGAAAGTTTTATCCCTTTTTTAAAAAATGAAAATAGTTGTTTTTAGTCACTTGAACAGAAACTTCACACATGAACTTGAATAGATACTCATCTATTTCCTTCATATGTTATAGAACGAACCAGCTGCAAAAATTAATTCAGGCTTGTCCATTTGTACTGGAAGGTGATAATTAAAGATTTTAAGAGCAAGAAAGGAGCTTTCTCACTTCAGCTTTTTAAGTGATTTCTTTGTAAAAACAAAGCAGACGTTTCTCAGCAGCTCAGCCTGGACACTTCATTAAAACAAAAAAATAATATAAATTTTAGGATAAATTATTATTGCTCAATCTGACACAACTTCTGTACAGGTAAATTGTGAATTTAACTCTTATATAACGGTATTAACAACCACCTTTCCCAAGTTTGAGGATTGCAGAGCATATATAGAAGAATATCTGGGAGACCCAGATAAAATTGGTGGTCTACAACACATAAACTTCTTTTGGCCATGGAAACTGTCCTTTCCCTGTTCCTGGAGCCTTAGCCAAGGATCTATGTGGTTCATGACACTTTAAACTGGAAATCAATATGTTTTGGTAACATGGAGGTATTTTATTGCCAAACCATGTAAGAGAGAGGTGTTGGCAGCCAGTATTTTGGAAGGCCTTGGCATCCAAGCTGGTTTTTTCATGGCATTTTTGCTGATCAGTAAACACAGTGTAATTTGTGTCACAGAGATGACTTGCAATTAAAAACTTATTAACAAAGTGCAACGATAACAAGTGGAATAAAATGCCAAGATGTGGAATTGCTTAATTATGTGAAACAGTTCTACCAAACCCAGAGCTCCATGGAACATTTTTTTCCCCTCTCTAATGAACAATCAGTTCTTGCTGAATTCTAATTAGCTCTATAACGTTGATCCTGCTCAAGTATTAGTGGCAGAAAATGCAAACTGTTTCCATCAAACAAGTGCCTTCAAGTACAACTGTGCTGAGCAGTTGTACAGCCAGTGGCAGAACACTGAATGTCCCAGGCAACCTCTGAAAATGTCTGGGACTTATCTGCCAAGGACAGAGGGCACCTGT
Organism: Sakesphorus luctuosus; assembly: GCA_013396695.1. Lineage (NCBI taxonomy): Eukaryota > Metazoa > Chordata > Aves > Passeriformes > Thamnophilidae > Sakesphorus > Sakesphorus luctuosus. Next base: position 433,757 of record VWZD01000569.1, on the reverse strand, counting down.
GATACTCAGAGTGAGCTACTGTCACGTCAGACCTGTTGCCCAATCTATACCTTTCAAGCAGATTAAGTCTGTGAGCTTATCCAGACCTGTTTCAAAGCCTATTTGATCTTGAAATAGGACTGAAGAATCTAACAAGAAGAGGCTTGTAGGAGATTTTCTTGTTTAATCAACATTGTAAAGGCAAGAATTGGAAACTCAGGAATAGACCCCGCTTCAGCACCTTCATTTTGCCAAGATTACAAAGTACTGAAGTACATGAAAATGAGAGGATGACAACTCTTCTGATCTGCCAAGCCTGAACTGTTCCCCATCCCCAGTTAGGAATGAGCAGAGCAAAAATTACTCTTGAGAAAGTTTGGTAATTTGCACATTACAGATGCAGAGCCCTCATCCCTCTCTCATGTTTCTTCTTTCCTGGGGGAGATGAGCTCTGCCTCATTATTTCTGCTAATTCCCTTTGCTTTAGAATTTTCTACACCACATTAAGCCATCTGAGCTTCCTTTTGGACCCTCCATCTCCTCTATGGCACAGGGTGGGTGTGACAACCCAGGAGCACAGACCAGGGCTGAAACCCCTCTGAATTCCCTCATTCCTGGGTGTCTCAGGGACGCTCACACAGTGTCACACTGCAGTGAGCAGAGCCTGGGGAGTGTCTGCACCCCCAACACTGTTAAAGAGCACACACACACGTGCACACACTCAGAGTTTGCACGCACAAAGCTCTCAGACAGCTTGGGCAAAATCTGCTGCTGCAAAGGAATTTCCTTCCTCTAAAGCTCTTGTTATATTTGAGTCCCCAAATTCTCTTCATGCCTTAGAAAGCAAAAGCCTTCCCCCTCTGTTCTCCTGACCTCTTCCTTGTGGCTTCCCACAAAGAAACAAAATATAATGTACTAAATGGGGGAGATCTGTATTGTAGTTTGCAAGAGTGAGAGAAGCAAGAAATAATTCATCTGCTCCCACGTACCTCCAGCACTGTTTTATTCCTGAGAGCAGGAGGGAATTTAATTAATATTTCAGCTGACAAAGTTCAGTGTAACCATCTGCAAAATGCAGAACTGATTGGCTGTCAGTGATGTCCACAGCAATGGGAGTTGAGTTTTTAGCTTTTTCTAACGCTGAATATTCTCAGGAGTACAAGGAAGTTTTAATTTTGCAGACCCAAACCCATGACCACCTGAAACTGCGTGTGAGACCGGGGAAGGAGCCTCACACATGGGAATGTTTATGGAAAGGGTCTTCCCCACTTACTATGTTGGTCATCAGAGAAACAGAATTAGAAACTGAAGCAAGACCAGATCCCATCCCTTTAACAACATTCCTTTGGTCTGCAGTAACAGCATGAGTTGCTCCCTTATCCTTCAAGCAGTCAAACTGGAACAAAGCTCTCTCTCTTGATCTACTTTCTCCCACTCCTCCTTGCCAGCCTCTGCTTTTTTTAGTGCACTCAGGCATTAACCCCATGCAGATGCGCTGCTTTACATGTCCCAGCAGTGAACAGAAATTAACCACGTGCTAAAAGAGTAACACAATCCAATTTAAGCAAAAGTCACTAAGAGAACTGGGACTCTTAATGTTTAAAAGCAGAGGTGGGGAGGAAAAACTCCTCCTGCTATAACAACTTACTATGGGTCAGACAACAGTAGTGGAGCGGTAAGTGCTGGAAGTCCTCACAACACTTTCAGCCTTTACACAAAGATAGCAAAGGGCTGCTTGTGTTTAATGTCAAACTGCAGCCCAGCCCGCCCAGAATGCAGCTTTTGTTCTCCCCGGCCTCACTCCAGTCCTGAAACACTTCTCCAGACAATATTTTTAGTTGCGTAACCATACTAATGAGATGTAAAGCAAAGTAATTCTGTTCAAGGCTGTTTCTGGTGCTCAGAGGTAGTGCGAGATGAATCTCTGTTGTTTCACAGCCATGGTATGGTTGAGAAATTTCTGGAAAGTGTTCCCAGGGCATTTGTCCTTGTCTCTGATGTTGTAGGAGACACGAGCTCCAGCCATGGTGTCATTGGCATCGTGCCACAGACTCTGAGGAGAGCCAACAGGATCTTGCTCCAGGTTCTTTACCTGAGTGAAACAGCAAAGCCAGAGCAATGCCCAGATCCTCCCCAGCTCATGATGGCTCTGCTCAGAGCTGGGGTTTCTTCTGGCGGGGACTGGTGATGAGCTCAGTTCCCTTCCACCCCACAGATGATTAATTTAGATGCGTCAGTGCTCATTTCTTTGCATATTATTCATGGAGGCTTTCGGATTTCATGAAAACTCCTTTCTATCGCTTTTCCTTTTCAATCCCAAGTACAATTTTGTTCCTCTCTGGGTTTTGTCCAAAACTTGTAAATCAATGTGGGTTAGCACCTAAGCTGCATGCATCTTCCACAGCCTATTCACATTCTTGATTACCTCAACTTACCCAACTTACAGCTCATCTCCCTTTTCAAACCCTTTTACCTTATTTACCTTCCGTGAAGCACCTTTCTAATTTTTCTTCTATTGTAAGGCTCAGGAGGTCTTTGCCACTCTGAATTTTACTTCCAACAGTGACATATCAGACACAGAACTCAGAGGACCCCAAACTTCTTTCACACCTGGAGCCATGTTATTAGCTCAATCCCCTCTTGACTCGCCTATATATACACATGTATAAACATATATGCACATACTTACATATGTATCTGTATCTATCTCTATATATCAATAAAATCAAATCAAAGTGAAAAAGAAGGTAGAACAGCAAGGAGGAACACAAGGAAACCTTTTGTCCTGGCAACTTTGTCTGCACCTCCCAATGGATTTAAAACTGCTCTGACTCCTGTGAACTCCTGCATCAGCAGTGAAACAAACAGCTGTGTAGTCAACTTGCCCAGCAAAAATTTGTGGAGTAAATTATCCAGGAAGTCGGCAGCTTTTCATTTTCATATTGAAAAAAAAAAGAGCATGCAAACAGTGTTCAAATCAATTATTCAGATCTATTGACTTGCAAAGTCAATATTCTACAATATTCATATTCCACAGCAGCAATTACTGACTCGGGAAGCCAGTGCAGTTCTCTGCTGTTGACATTGGCTCTGGATAAAAACTGCTGAGGAGGAGACAGTCACGAACATTGGTTTGAACACACGCTCTCAGTTTCTTCGCTGCTGTAGGTGACACACTATCCTTGCTCTCACTAAGTTCTGGTGTTGGCACAGTTCTGTTCGGAAAATATACAGAGCAGACACATTCTCCAGTAGCCCCATTTATGCAAATGCTGTAACTGGCACAGCACAGGCAAAGTCATCGTTGATACCTGGGTTTCGCTGCCACCTTTGCATCTGAAAAAGCAGCTCTCCAAGTCCTTCCAATAATCTCTGATTTCAATCTAGCAATGTATAACGTTTTTGACAACGCTTTTTTGAATTTTATTTTGAGGTCTCCTCTCCTAAAGTCCCAGCAGAGCTTGCCAGGAGAGAATTACAGAGGAAAACTGCTATGAGAGGTGAAAGACACAACATCATCACGTCTTACAGCCACCTTTCTCCTGGCTCTGCTGCATGACAAACTAGAACTGCTGATTTTCTTTATGTGCTTCTCTTCCTTCTGCTTGCTTTTAAGAATCATGATGGACCCTTCACTAATGTCAGCAGATAAAGGACTGATCAAGCCACTGTGTTGTTTTCTCTTGGGCTCTCTTTTTTCATTGAGCACATGCGATACAAAAATAAGCCAATAACAGACTGAAAATCAATGGCAGCAAAGCTATGAAAGACACAAGGTCATGACGAGGGCAGGAGTTACATTTAAAAAGTTTGTGGTGCTGCGGTTGGAGCACATCAGTCTCACCAGCTGGGCAAGCCATGTCCTCCCTGGCTGAGGTCCTCAGAAATTACTGACATTCACTTGAAAATATTGAAAAAAGGCAAATGTTCTGGTGACAGATGTAAAAAAGGCAGCGAAGCTTCCCCAATCTGAGCACTGGGACATTCCCATACAGTCTCCTCTGCCAGGTGAAAGCTGGTGTCATAAAGTCATAGAATGGTTGGGGTTGGAAGGGGCCTTAAAGCTCAGCAATGATGTTTCATTCATTCCAGATGTTTCTCAGTGGCCAGTGTGTGAGGCTGAGCTCCCCGGTGCCAGCCGGGCACTCTGAGGTACCGCACAGGGCTCCCTCCAGTGGGTGCCAACCCTCACGCCTCCAGAATGCCACCAAATGCTTTGTTTACGTCAGGGTTGAAGCAAGAGGATCTTGTCAGCAGGCTGTTACTGCAGGGCTTGCCAAAAGGTCATATGCAGTGTGATGCCACTGGTTTGGCAGACATTTGTCGTCTTTAGCGTCGCCCACGGAGAAAATTCTAAATTTAAATGCTAAGTAGTGCTTACAAGGATGTTAGAAATGCAGACTCCTACTCTGACACAGTTTAAGGCAGGCTAATGCTGAGTTTCCCAAGATTTTGAGCTAAAACTTTGGCTGTTTTCTTCTGCTTATGGATCACTTTTCTCCCTGAGCGTGGCTTTGCCGTGCAGAAAATTAGCGATTCTTTACCATGGGCATCATGCAAAATTGTTTGCACTTTGATAGCTGCCTTTGCTCTCATGCCATGCTGGATGAGTGAAAAATCGCTAAAGAATAAACTGATCATTGAATTGGGTCACACGAGAGACCTGAAGAAGCCCAGATAGCGGGGTGAATATGAAGTGTCCCCTGGGGCTGTTTAGGCTGTTTCCCCCCATGCCGTCCTTGGGGTTTGTGATGAGTCAGAGACGTTAATCTATTGTGCTCTGGTTTTAGGGTGTTTGATGGGACAGAGTCTGGCTCAGCTACCACCAGTATTAAGTCACTCTCCGGGTGACCACGGGGCAAACTCTGCAGAGATGTTTTGATGGGGCTCAACTCACTGCAGAAGCCACCTTCTCCTGCTCCAGAGGTCTGGTCTCCTGTTTCAGGGACTTTTTTCACTTGTTAGGCAAAACCAATTAATTTGTGAAGTTCCTGTAGAGAGGTTGTGAGAGATTTGCAGAGGTGAAAAGCGACAAACATCCCCCACTCACCCCTGGAGGATGTGCTGGCTCACCCCTTGGTTCATTCCAGTGCCCTCAGTGTTGAGGTGTCTTGCTCCTGGTGATTTCCGAGCCTGGTCCCTTTGGGCTTCTTCTGGTAGTGAGCTCAACTCTTCCTCCTAATGACCTGTGCCCTATTAACCAGCACTGTGTTGCTGGGAGATGAGGCTGTGGTAACACAGGCAGTGTCCTCTCCAGTACAAAAGCCATCCCTCACACCAGAGATGGTTATTCCTATTATCTTAAATCACTTAAATATTTTAAAGTGTAATTTTAATTAAAAAAAAAAGGGAAAAATAAAAAGGTTGGTGCTTGAAAACACCCTGCTCAGTAGGATCACAGGGAGCACAGTGTGTGGCACTGCTGTTGGTATTTTCCCATATGGGAAATATCTCTGGATATTTCCTTTCTAAACTGCACAAACCAGTTGGTTAAAGGGGAAGCACACAAAAAAAATCACAACTGACTGGGATACTCCCAGCAAAGTGCATTCACATGCTCGCCAGAATCTCACACATACCCTTGGCAGACAGACAGACAGAGATTTGTCAACACATCTTTCATGCACCTATTTACTTTAATTAGTGGCTACGTGTATTCCTGGCTGTATCTCAAAGTAGGAATCAAAATGTAATCCCTAAATAAAGAGAAATCAGTTATTCTGACACCTGAGGGTTCTGCACCTCTCATGCCACTCTGCGCTCGGGTTTATCTGATCCTGCCTTGCCCACGGAGCTTTCTGGTGAGGGAGCACCATGTGGAGCTGGGACTGAGCGCGGTTGTGCCGATCCTGGAGCTGGACCAGTTGTGATCCCTCCCACTCAGCCCTTACTGCACACACTGTTCTCCATGTCATCCATTTCCACATTTGCTCCAGGTATAACAGGCTCTCTACCTCCCAAGCCCTGAGGAACCACTTGCTTTCCAGGACAGAGTAAATACCTCAAAGTGGATTTTGTCCAGTTCCACAGCCTGTGGGTCAAAGTGCCATCCAGCTGCAGGGGCACAAGCACCTGTTTGTTTCACTTTAGCAATCACTAAAATAAAATCTAATCACTAAAACTTTGATATGACCTTAACCAATCTTCTCAAAGTTTTATAATCCCTTAACCTGATGGAGCATTTTGACCTCTGAGCATTAGGTGGATTACTGCTGTGACTGCCTTTGCAATAATTACTTTTCAAAGTCTCACAGAGCACAAAAAATCTCAAAATGGCAAGTTTAGCATGAACTTTTGTTTTTTTTCTCTAATAAAAGCACCTTTTACTTTTTTGGTTTTTTCCCAGATTTTTTCAACTCATTTTGCATTGCATGTTACTACCTGCTCTGCCAGCTCCTGGATAGTCTGAAATGCAAAACTAATAAGAACATTATTTTAAATTCTTCATTAGAAATTACTAAAATGCCCCACCATATTCGTGACTCTTTCATTTACAGCAAAGAGCCAACATCTTTATTTCCTGGTAAACATCTGGATATTACTGGATTTTAAATCATCATTTCTAATAGAGGGAGCTTGGCTTTGTCAGCAGTGGGTAAGATGTTGTTAGCAGGACACCTTCACAGGGCTTTTGGTTTTCACCAGCTTTGCCCAATAAAAATGTTATTGATTTGTACACCTGCACAGAGGAAATACAGAGTATTTGTGCCATGCCACTGGCCAGATCACGTCAAGAAAAAAAATCCAGTAATATGAACTTCAGATGGCTTTGGTACAGTTTATTTTCCTCTCCTTAAAAGGGCCCAGAGGCTAAACCCACAAGGGAGAGAGCACATCCCTGAGGGAGAAACTGTATCCATAAGGGAGAGAGCACATCTCTGAGGGAGAAATCATTTTCCTAAAGGAGAGAATACATCTTTAGGAAAGAAGCTATATCCTGAAGGGAAAGGCTGCATCACTAAGGGAGAGAATTCATCCCTGAGGCAGAGACTACATCCCAAAGGGAGACACTAAATCCTGAAGGGAGAGGCTACATCCCAAAGGGAGAGTGTATCTCCTCCTGGAAGCCCATGGCAGGCACCTCCCTTCAGGGAGAAGTCAGGGAAAATGGTGAGCCACAAGATCCAGATGATCCCTTTGTTTTGTTCCCCCATCATTCTTATTCCAAATAAAAAGTGATCATATTAGAGCAACACTCACAACTGTAACTCCTGGTCAGCCAAAGGCACAGGAGCATCTTCTGCTCACAGGCTATTTGCCAGCAGCTCTGGCTGCTCTCCTGTTCCTGCGGCACAATGGCACAGGCAGATCCAGCCACCTGGATCAGACCTACAGAGATCCCTCGTGGATCTCTGCACAGAAATGATTATTGCCACACTGCCAGTCTTATGGATTGGATTCTGGGCTCTGTGATGGATTTGCAGAGCAACATGAGGCACTGCATTTCACCTTACTGGGTCCCAGCTCCTCGCATGAAAACCATGATCCCTTTGATTAGAAGTCACTTTGCCACCTCTTAAGAAAAGTAGAAAACATAATAAAATTCAAGCATTATCCACTCTAAACTACCGTGAATGATGACTTTAGGAGTTGCCTTGCTGCTGCATCACCATGGAGAGAAGGGGACACACAGGCTGTGCTTCTTTCTGTCTGTTCTGTTTCCTGTTATCCCACTATTCTACAGGATTCAGCTGGAAACTGCAACTTCCATTCTATGTTCTAAGGGTGAGCCAGGACCCACAAGACCATTCCTGTCCACCAGCCATAGCAATAGGGAAGAGATTTGTAATCTCTGTTTCCAGGACCCAGCCTCAGCAGGCTCAGTATCCAGAGGAATGCAGGAGGGAAAACCCATTAGGCCCTTTGGCCAAGCCATTGCAAACAAACAGTGTAAAGCAAACATTTTGACATAGTGCAAATCTCCTACAGTTGTGCCAGTCCTGCTTAAAGCCACAGAACAAGCTCTGACCAGGACTTTTAATTAATTCTTATTTATACCATCTTACTGTATTTGTAACATCTTTAGGCTTGACCTCTGAGGAAATAGAATTTTCTTGTTACTGTCATGCTCATAATGCCCAAACATGTCCCAAAACCACAGCCACCTTCACAAATTAATTCCCTGCTCCTGCAACTGAAGGGTTCCTCACGGGGAATAGCAACTACAGAACAAAGATGAGGTTGATTACACCTTGATTTCTGTAATACAGTGTTTGGAGAACTAAATATACAGCTCTGACAAACTGAAGGTGCACAAAGCCTGAAACTGTTGGATAAAAGCTCACAAAGGTGCTTTTATGTTATTTTGGCATTGTGTTCATCTTACACAGACCTATTTTTTGTCTAAAGCACCTTTTTATTCCAGTCTGATGCAGCACACACATCTGGCCATGTACACATGCCCAGGTGTTCCCAAAGCAGTTTTTCACAGAAACGTTTGCTTTGCAGCTCTTGAGTGAAGCAGATGAGTTCCTGTGGTCACAGGAGGAACCTGCCTGTGAGGGGTAGATCCTGCAATCTAAACTTGACTACACTCTACCCCTACCTAAGCAGGGGAGGACCTGAAGTTAAATTAGAGTTCTTCCACATTCCCTTTGGGGGACCTGAAGTCTCCTCCTACAACCTGGGCAAAATTATTCACGGAACATTTGCAGCTTCCACAGCCAGTAAAGGAGGGAATCCTGCAGGCTGTGCTATTTAAAGTAGTAGAGATCAAGTTACCCCATTAGGAACCTGTGGGCAATGCAAGCATGTGGTGATTTTGGGAGGCTTTTTCTCCCAACGTGGGCTGCTCACCCAGCCCTCCAAGGCATGTGTGAAGAGGGACTCATCTGGCTGTGACTCCAGAGTCTTTTCTATTCTTATCACTTTTGGGCACAGAAAGCAGGACAAATATCAATCCTACCTGACACGTCTGATTATGCTTGGAGACACATCCACGATCTGTCATCCTTCAAGGACTGTAAAATCCCAGGGGCCATAAAGTCAGTCCTCCCAGGTTCCTTCTGCAGTCCCTTCCATCTTCTCTTAGGCACAGGTTCCTCTGTTTTCACCTGTGAATATCATCCTGATCTGGGTTGGGTCTCTCCTGGGAAGGTCAACAGATCAAACCCTCTGTTCTTCCTCTACCTTTTCTTGGAAGATCCTGGAGAAGGCCAGCTGCTGACCCTCCAGCCAAATCCATTCAGAAAGCGCACGTCTTATGGAAGACATGGTGGGAATCTTCCACAGGGCCAACGTCACTGCATCGACCAGGTTTAGGGATTTCTATCACAACCACAGCACAGGTTGCTAAGAGCCCAAACAGTTAAAGGACATGGAAAGGTGAACCCTGCTCTGGCAGAAGTTAGTGGTGCAGATGGCTTTCTAGATTTCCTGCTGGGGGAAAAGAAAAATTTGGATAAAAGTGTAATATCGCAGTATCTGTAATTTGTATTGCAATGCCCTAATCAAAAGCATTTAGGCAGTAACATCTACAGGTAAAAGGCATCAAGTGCAGACACTCCTTAAGGACAGAGCAGGTTTTTTCTTTAGTCATGACTGATTCACTGGTGTATCACAGGTAAAAATCTCAGATCATAAAATGAAATCACAGGCTTTATTGTGAAACCCCTCTGCACATGGTGGTTATTATATTTCAGGTTTCCATGTCATGCCGTGCTGAAGAGGACAAGAAATCTTGTTGCTGTTCTCTGAAAACCCAAAGTCCCCAAATTCATTATAGGCATCAACAACCCCCCTTTGAGCACTGAGAACCATAATTCACTTCTCCAGGCCCCACCTGGATTGAGTTAATAAAAGTAAAACTTAGAGGAAATATCCTTTAAAATCAAAGAAATTGTTGAAGATGGTATTTAATTTTATTGCAATCGGTGTCATCTATTTGTCAAATTGGAAAGTATTTTCACCTGATACTTTTGAAATGAAGTCATGACCTTTAATAACTACATTTAGTCTAAATGAAAAAATAGATCTTTGAGTGGAGTGAATTGAAAGTCTTCCCCAGCGCTAACCAGAGTCTATCCTATATATCTTGCAGTCATTAATAGCTGATGAATTCAGCTAATAATGTCAGAGGACATTCTCAAGGTTGATGGGCTCCAAACTTGTCCTTATTTTGACAGTGCTTCCATGGAAAAGGACTCTCTTAGGAAAACCCATTACCCCAGACAGTAGGAGTAGTTAATAGTGGATTCCAACAAGCAGATTTGGATGGATGGGCACTAGTAGATGGATATAACAGGATTCTTCTTTTCTTTTAAAAGCACAAATTGCAATTCACCCTGATTTTCAATTCTGGTTATTTGCCAGGATTCAGTGACAACCAATATTAGCTCAGGCCTTTATGACTCCCTGCAGTGTCATGAACAGCAAAGTAGAGAAAAGTCCTCCCAAATTTTGTCATGATTTGTTCTCTGCTCTTCACTTCCTTAATCCTCTGTCTCCCAGGTTTTTTCTGACCACCTTTGGCTTTTCATGCCTGGCATGAACCTTCTCCTTTGCTCAGTGTTCAATGCAACATCATTGGGATTATTTGAAAAACATTTAATATCTTTTAAAAGCAAATCAATTGGCAGTCACTGAGGAAATAATCAATTCAGGGTAATAAAGACAAACTACCTTCAGAGATTCAGCTAAGGCACAAGTTAAAAAGGATGCCCTGACAACTCGGATAAGGTGAATGTGAAATTCCAATGCCAGTGACATCAACTCACCTGAGTATATCACCAAGGCAGTGCCTGTTAATCTAGCTTTCTATATTTATCACAGTGACCTGGCTTCAACCAAATATTCATATTCCCAGTAAACCCAGTGGGAGTAAAACACAAACCCAAGGGCTTCCCTGACTGAGAGGCTTGTTCATATTTTCTAGTGTAACTGTATCCTAATTGCATTGCTAAATCAGAAACTATGCTTAGAGTATGGACTTTAAAAGTAATTTCCATTCATCTTTGATTTAACAGAAAAAAAAAATCTTTGTTTTGCTAAATATTTAATCTAAAGAAACTTTTCTTCTCAGGAAACAAGAATTGTGGCAATAAATCACTCAGCATTGGTGCAGAGAAACAAAGAGATACTGGACATGCTTATATGTTTTTCATATTTCTCTGTGCAAGATAAGGTCTTACATTATTTGCGGTAACCTCTATCTTGATCTCCCCAATAAAATAAAAAAGCTGGGTGAAGTCAGGAGGCAAAAATGTATTTCTAGAGTTACTGAAGACTGACATAAAAAATAACACAAAGAATATGGACTGTCAGCATGAAACCTGTGTTGGTGTTTGCTGCCTTCTGGTTCACAACAGAGTGTAGGGAAGGAAAGTAGAGAAAAATATTGGAGTACCTTGATTTGTTACAGAGTTGCAGATATCTAGGAATTTTCAGGACCCCATAAGCGGGGGTTGTTTTTTTTTAAATAACATCGTGAAATCACAGAATAGTTTGGATTACAGGGAACGTTTAAAGCTCATCCAGTCCCACCCCTTGCCATGGGCAGGGACACCTTCCACTAGACCAGGTTGCTCCAAACCCTGTCCAACCTGGCCTTGAACACTTCCATGGATGGGACAAATTATAATGTCACCTAGAATGTGGTCATATAAGAAAAAAAGCCATGTAAACATGTAAATTTTATCCTTCTAAAGTGAAGATTTTCTCATGTTTTATGTACAACAGGAATCTCTCTGGAGCTTTAAATTTTGCAGCACCCACTGAGCCACAAACACATCATAAAGTGACCTTTCATAAATCAGTGACCATTAAATAGAATGTTTTGAGCTGTTAAACACCATTATACAATGTGCACTCTAATTATTTAAGTCACAAAGACCAAATTCTCATCTCAATGCCAGAACTAGCTCCGAGCAAATCCATTATTACAGTGGGGAATTACTTTGTCTTACATGAGCACAGCTGAGATGGAAACCTGGCCCCTGGTTTTCAAGCCCTAATGAAGTTCAATTGTGCAAAGCACTTGAAAGCTTTTTTCTTCCCCAGTCTGTAGTGTGTACAATCAGGAACATTGGTCATTTAAAAAATAAAAAAGCTAAACACAGACCCTGAACATATGTAGATGTTTAGGCCACCGGGAATAAAATTCTCCAATTAAAATCCTAATAAATGCAGAATATCCCCTCCCTCAATTAATTGGTTAAATAAACAGTGAGACTAGGTGAAATACTTCCATGATTATTTAACACAGAGAGAAATCAGGAAGGTTGACTGAATAACAATTCTTCAATTAACACACAATGAAGAACATTTGAGTTTTAATTAATCCTTATTGGCACTGCAGTAACTTCCACAGAGAATCTATTTTGACTCATTTCATAGGCAGGCCTTTCAAGTTTAGGTAATTTTAACATTTGGTGTCCAATATAAATCTGCTTATTAAAACTGATAGAAATACATGGGATTAAACTCAGACCCAAAGGGCAAGTACACTCGGGGAGTTAATTTCTTTACACAGAGCATAGCTGCTGTTGACAGAACGTGGCATGCTCCACTTCCTTGTCCTGCTGATGCTAAATGGTTTGATTTTCTAGTATTATTATTATTACTGAGGATAAATCCTTTCTTGTAAAAGGCCAGAAGTAGATAGACTAAACTCGGCTGAGCTGGTGGTTGGCCAAAACCAGCACAGCCTTCAAGGAAGTCTTATAAAATTTAACACACCTAATAGGTTTCCACAGAAGTTTATTTAGAAGCCATACAAATTTAATAGAGTTCACTATTTATCAAAGGCACAGAATTTCTACCGTGTTCTTCTGAATCACCGGGAACACCTACAGCTTTGGAGCTGCCACCTGTGGAACTTTTTGGCTCAGGAGATGCTCTGCAGGGGACCATGAAAAGTAACTGAAGACAGAAAAACTATTTTCAGAGCTCCTAAACTCACAACAGAGAGGTCCATGCTTCCACTAAAATAAATGAAAATGACTGATCCAAATCCAGGGTTTTCCACTGAGCTGTGTAAGACCCCTCCCACTCACTACTCACCCCAAATCTATCAAACACCACATCACGACATGCAAGAGCTATCAAACAAGCAAGAAATTCATCAGGAACTGATGTTCAACAAATTCAGCAGAAACGGAAGCAGTAGGACAAGCAGTAGTGGATTCAAACTGGAAGAGGGAAGATTTTGGTGAGATATACAAAAAATTCCTCCCTGTGAGGGTGGTGAGGCCCTGGCATAGGTTGCCCAGAGAAGCTGTGGCTGCCCCAAACCTGGAAGTGTCCAAGGCCAGGTTAGATGGGGCTTGGAGCATCCCTTGGTCTAGTGGAAGGTGTCCCTGCCCATGTCAGGGGTTGGAGCAAGATGAGCTTTAAGGTCCCTTCCAACCCAGACCAGTCTGGGATTCCATGAGTCTGTGAAGTGAATAATTTCTAGATTTTGTTGACATGAATGTGGGTGGTCTAATGGTAAAAGATATTTAGACACAATGACAACACTGTGTTACAAGTAGGATTGGATAACAAATATTTTAAAAGCCCTTTCAGATAAGATTCAATAACTCAATAGCTAAATTTTGCTTTTATGAAAAGCACCTGCAGCAGTTTTGCTGTTGTGCTGCATTTCAAACCTCAAACCCATTTCCAAGTTGTAAGTTAGGAAGCTGACAAATAACTCCTTGTCCTTCAGTGATACCACAGACTTTTTTAATTTTGTATTCTGATCTTTCATAACCTTAATTTCTTTTTCTTGCTCAACAAAAGCCTCTATGTCTGAATTTATAGCTATTTCACAGAACTCTTTTTATATTCTAGATTGGATAAATGAAGGGAGACTCACTGAAGTGTGTCATCTGTTGCACTGCTGATCTGGTCTAAAGACAGGATCATGCTGGACAGGGCTGGGAGAGTCCAGAGACCTCTTATCTCCTGCAAACATAGTGAGGTGAGTGGTGACAGATAATTTCTGTGTTTTCTTGACTGATCCTACATTACTACCATACCTTTGCTTAGAGCTAAAGCATGCTCAGAATTGTTCAATAACGTATGAAATTCAAAATCAGTCTGATTTTATAAACAAGAGCAAAACAGTCAACAGAAAAGCATAGAAAGTCTTCAGAAAAACTGCAGAGAACAGATTTCCCCAAACTAAAGCCTTTTTTGGAAGACAGCCCATTTCAAAATGAAAATATCTCATTTATTTAGCTCCAGATGATGCAGCCACTTACAAGTTTCAAGCCCCTTATGGAGAGAAGCTGTTGAGTTTGTCCAGGGGTCTGGTCCCCTCTTAGTGAGCAGAAACATTCCCCCTGAACTGGCTGCCAGCCTGGGAGCACACGATGCCTGTGCCGAGGGTGTGCAGTGGGAGCAGAGCCCCATGCTGGATTTACGCTCACTTGTGTTTCAGAGAATCCCAGAATGGTTTGGATTGTAAGAGGTCTGAAAGTTCCTCTACTTCCAACCCCCTATCATGGGCAGGAACTCCTTTCACTAGACCAGGTCGCTCAGAGCCCCATCCAACCTATTCTTGGACACTTCCAAGGATGGGGCAGCCACAGCTTCTCTGAGCAGCCAGTGCAAGGGCCTCTCCACCCTCACAGGGGAAAAAAAATTTCTGAATATCCCATCTAATCCTACCCTTTGTCAGTGTGAATCCATCTGCCCTTGTCTGTCAATCCAGGCCCTTATAAATAGTTTCTGGAGGTTCAGTAACTTCTCAGGAGCTTGGCATGAGGCGGAAAGGGAAGACTTTGCTTTCCCATCCATTTTTCCAGGACAATGCAAAACCTCATAGGTAGCTCTGTCCTGCCCTTTGTCCAGTTCTACTTTAGACACGCGAGAGAAACATAAAGGCAATGCAAAGATCAAACAGCAGGAGTCATCTCCAAGTGCCTCTGAAGTTCTTGAGTTTTCCCAACCAATCTTTTTTGACCTCTCTTTGCATGCAGTTGGTGCCATTATCCATGGCACACACCCAGCCATACTCGTGCCCTGGCAGCCTCTGGAGAGGTACCTGGTGCCCACAGCAGGAGGTGATTAAAGAGAATATCAGCACAAAGCCAAGGGATGAAACAGCAGCAGCTGACAAGGAACCACTAACAAAGCCCCCAAGCAAAGCCTTGGCTCTTGGTCCAGGGCCCTTTCTCCTCACCACTGGGATATGCTACTTGAGTTACAAAGAAATTAATGTGTTTCCACACTGCTGAGCGGAATTAACACTGCAATGGTCCCCTCAGACCATCCCAACATTGCATCTTGCAGAAGTTCTGGCAATGATAGAGCTGTCCAAGCCCTGCTGGGCCTTGGTGCAGGAGCCAGCCTTGCTCCTGCCAGGCAGGGAGAGCCTGGGGCTGGATATGTTAAGTGGAAGCAATGAAACCAGGTGGATTTCAGTTCACTTGTTCCAGACAGAGCCTCATATTTGCACAGCTGCAGCTCTTTGCTAAATATGAGCACTTTCTTTGGGGCTCAGCATTTTCACCTCACCCTTTTTTTTTTTTTTCAGGAAACCTAATGCCCAAATGGGAAAGATGAAATTAGATCCGCAGTGGGGAATGGAAACGTATGAATCAAATCACTCCTTCCAGAAAAGGGGCTTTTGTACAAGAAATGCCACAGCATAGTTATTTCATTCGAGCATGTTTACATTAGAGATGAAAAAGCCTGTCTCATAATCAAATAGGAACCAGAAGAACATGGCTCTCTCAGAGGCTTGTCTAGACAGCCCATGAGCAGCCAAACCACAGCACGGGCTGTGGCAGCTGCAGCGATGTCACAGCAGCTCCTCATCTGTCACTGCACCATGTCCCAAGCACAGCCTGGGCACTTGGGTTCATGGAATCGCAAAATATCCTGAGCTGGAGGAGACTCACAGGGGTCACTGAGTCCAACCCCTGACTCTGCACAGGACACCCCAACAATTCCACCTGAGAGCATTATATCCAAAAGCTCCTGGAGCTCTGTCAGCCTTGGGGCAGTGACCACTGCCCTGTGGAGCCTGCTCAGTGCCTGAGCAGCCACTGGGGGAAGAACCCTTGTCTGGTATCCAACCTAACCCTCCCCTGACACAGGTCCACATTGTTTGGTAGTTGTAACAAGAAGGAGAACAGCCGTGTGTGAGGAACTGCACTTTGCCCTTTGGGGCAGTTTCTATGGAATGTGATCACAGCATCACTGAGCTCATGCACTGCCAACACCTCAGTCAGGGCTGGCAGCGGGAGCACAAAAACCTTCCCAAAAAACTTGAGCTTCATTATTACTTCATTATTCATTCATTAAGAGCTGTGCAAGCCTAAAGGGAGAGGTGCATGAAAGTGTTTGCAAACACCCAAACACTTGACACTCCATCCTTGACTGCAATTTGGAAAAGATCAGGCATGAGCAAAGTTATTGTGCTCTCTTGGAGCATAAATGCTTTGGGTAAGGAAGGCCAGAGAAGCTGCCCTGTGCTCAAAGCACTCTGAGACCTCCAGCAACAAACACCATCCTGGCCTCTGTATTCCAAATTTGTCTGCAAGGGGGGAGGCCACAGAGACTCTGCACCACAAGTTGGCTCTGGAACAGGGAGGAGCAGTGGAATAAGCATATGCTACTTAACCCATGTTCTCCCAGCCAAGCTATGCTCCATCCAGCTCTTTTTGCTTATACATATCCAAAATACAGAATGATTTATTCCACACCCTTCCCTGCTTTCTCATCCTACCAAGCTCTGGGCAGGATTTTTACCAAGAACCAGCAGCAGCCTGTGTTGAATTACTGAGTCTGCAAGAGCCTGTTCAACTCAATTTATTCAAATCACACTAAAAACCTGCACATGCTGTAAGAGTAGGAGCCTTTTCCACCCTGTTTTTGCCTTATTTCTGCTGGATACCTTCATTTCAAAGTTTGTTTTGATCATCTTTAATTCCCAGCTCCTGCAGCAGAACATCCTGTGCCTCATTCTCCATTCAAATTGCAATGATTTTTTTCATTTTTATTTCCTTTCAGTAGCAGAACTAAGAGCTGAACCTGTGCAGAGCTGCTTCCATAGTTGAACACAACTTGGAGAACGTTAAGCAATAGATGTGTTAATGTCTCATCTCATTCTGTCCCTGGTAAAATGTCTTTGTGCATCCATTAAACATTCAATAACAGAAATACGAGGTCAGGCACCTACAGTTTGGAGGCCCTGAAAAGGGAAATAAAAATCACAGAACTACCTCTAAAAGAAATCATCTTAAGGTAGTTCTAAACAAATAGAGAGATCCCAGGGATTCTGCCATAGGTCCTGCACAGGCCTTGCAGAACAGGCTGCACAGAAAATGACTGTTTCCTACCAGCACAGCATTAAAACAAACAGGAAGGAATGACGAGGACATAGGGAGACTGGAGCAACCAAAAAGCTCCTCAGCTGTTATTCTCGGTGCAGTCCCTCAGCATCCCCCTCTGGTTTGACATGGGGCTGGGACTGAGGGAAACCAAGGTGGTTCTGGAGCTCACACACAATCCAGAGCTGCTTAAGAACAGGCTCGGCACATGGTTTGTGCAGGCTGTTCCACTGAGCTGTTGAGAGTACCATTTCCCTGTTAACAACACCTGGAAGGTGGAAGTTGCAGAACTGAAGGACCTTGTTCAACATTCACACCACTCCCAAAGGGAAATACCACTCCTGTATGCACAGCCAGGTATATGTGTCATGGTATGTCACAGCTATGGAGATTTGCCAGCCTCAGTCAGGTTTGGATGATGCATTTTGGGGTGAATCTGGGAGTAGTTTCAGCATGCAGAGCACTTTGCCTTTTGCAGGGAGGCTGCAGGAACAGTCTGTGAAAGCCAGACCCTGGAGATTGGGCTTGTGAGTGAAGGAGATTAAATTCTCTTTGTACTTAGTCATGTGCACAAGGAGGGAGGGATGCTACAGAAGTTTCAGAAATATTAAAAAGAACCTGAGTCCAGGCTCAGTGGGAACCTGTCATTGCTCGCCAGCCGGGTCACAGAGGTCAGAAGGGATTTATCTTTATCTACAAGCCGTCATGGTAACATGAAACAGCTTGTGAGGAGGATTCCTGTTTTATTTAAGGGTGTCCTCCAGCTGCTCTGCAGAGGCAGAGCCACATTCCTGTGAATCCTGCCTGTAAATGATGCAGCTCTTTGCGTGACCAGAAATTGTAAAGAACCCCATGTAAGGGCAGGCAGACAGCGCTGAATGCATAAAGCAGCAACAGATTTTATATCCTGGGTTAAGGCAAAAAAGAGCCTGTGTCTGGAAAAACTTTATTTGCTCATTCGAAGCTCTGATTCCAACGGAAGGTGCAAGGATGGAGCTCAGTCCCAGGCACAGGTACCTGCTCTCTGCACTGCCTCGTGCTGCTGTTTGAAGGTGCAGCTCTCATGCTGCTCCATTTGGTGTGAAAAGAGCTGTTTCTACATGAACTCTATTACACCTGTGGCTTAAGCAGGGTGGGCAACAGCCTGTCATCCTCAGAAATAACCCAACTGGTTCTAACTAGGAGACGTGCACAGGTGGCAGCATTATGGTGATAATTTTGGTGTGAGATGACAAAATACTTCCAGAAGAGGCACATAAAGGGATCTGCTGTTCCATCAAAATCCTCCAGCTTGAAGAAATATCTCAGGCTTTAGTCAAAGGCCTTAGTGTGACTTCTGTACATTTCCATTGGACAGAAGTGTATATGACAGCTGCATAAATCAGCAATAACTGAAGATATTACAATGCTGGAGCTAAGAGATGAGATTTGACCTGGGTTTGAATGCCAACCATCACATTTAGGAACTGCAGGGAGCCTATTTATTTCTTGGGCTTTCCCAGCACCCATGGCTCCTATGTTTTGGAAAAAAGGGGGTTGTTTTTGCAGGCTATCAAGCTGTTAGGCAGCAGATTAAATTATCAACCTCTAGTTTTGGCAATATACCAGAAACGTGAATATTTGTTCCTTATCCTTTCTCTCCCCCTGGTTCCCAGTGCCGAGCTGGGGGCACGGCACGCACACAGCTGTCTACATCTGCACAGATAGAAACCCTCCCTGGTGAAGCACAAAGACATTTAGAACAGGAAGATAAGGGGGGTTGCCACATCCTTTAGTTATGTTTAATATTTCCGCATAGTCAGAAATCATGAGGAAAGAAATTGCAACTCAGTTCTGGCAACCATCAGCTCTACTGCACCCATTTGCAACATATCATTCCATCTCAAACCTCATTTCTTAAGCCTCTTGTTCTCATTCTGCTGGTACACACACTATCATTCTAATCAGTCTGTGGGACTTCTTTCTGTGGTTTACAAACCTGAAATTAATTGGTTTTCTCAGCCTCCCTCACTAGCATCTTGCTCCTAACGCAGCAGTAACAGCATCCACCCTCACCGTTGGTAACGGCTGCAAACATCCACAGAAACAAAACCCAGGAGCAAAGGCCCTTTGGTAAATGGGACTGAATGATTCATTCCTATCGAAGCTTTAATTTAAAAAGAAAATAAATTAAACACCTCCTCAGAAGGAGGTTTGAGGTCCCAGCAACAACAAAGTGCTCAGTGCGTGTTTGGATTTTAAAACCATGTTGGACTCCATCCCCATCATCCTTTCTTAATTTTCCTGCTCTCGGTCCTCTGCAGATTTTATGGGCACCTCTGAGCACTGAGCTGGCATTTTTGCAAGATGATCTCCTGTAGCTCCGAGAGTGAATCACAGAATCATTAAAGTTGGAAAAGACCTTTAAGATCATCAAATCCAACTGTCAGTCCAGCTCTACCACCACATTCACCTTGGAGCTCTGGTCCTTCAGTGGAACAAGTCAGCCTAAATCCCACCACTGTACCTCCTGCAAGTCAGAATGCTTTTCCTTCCCCTTTTCCATTGCTTTACATTTATGTACACCAAATACTGCCTACCTTTCCATCACCTTGTCACTTGGCATGAGGAGCATCTTCTACATTTATATGCAGTCAGCTCAGCCCTCACTGAGCTGGTCAGCTCAGCACAATCACCCAGCTCTGTCATCATTTGTAGAGCATGCACACCTGGCATGGTACAGCTTGGCACAACATGGCACTATCCTGCCTCCCTGGGTTTATTTAGCAAACACCAACCATGCCAGGGTTAATGTGTGTGGCTCTGTCACTGCAGCACAGTTACGGCAGCAGCAATAAAATGTATACTCTGCAGATTTATCCCTCTTCTCCCGGTGTCAATTCCATTAATTGGACCTTATGTCACTGCAGTTAAAATAGTTTTGTGACCGGGCAAATGTATTTCTTTAAAAATAATTACATAAATTTTCCCTCTTACTACATTTCTTACACCCCTGGTGGTTTTAACTCCCTAGTAAGACAGACCTCTGAAACTTTACTGCGCTGCTTTGGCAATACTTGGAATCAGACATTGATCTCTTTCCTCATGTTTATATCAGGTTTATTAGAGATGTTATAGCCCCTGTCCCAGATCTGTGCCAGCACATTGCTTATCATCATCCCCCCCACCACAACATGATCAGCAGCTTTTCATTTTCTTTATCCTACTAACAACACAACAACAAACTATCAG
Organism: Sakesphorus luctuosus; assembly: GCA_013396695.1. Taxonomy (NCBI): domain Eukaryota; kingdom Metazoa; phylum Chordata; class Aves; order Passeriformes; family Thamnophilidae; genus Sakesphorus; species Sakesphorus luctuosus. Next base: position 413,286 of record VWZD01000569.1, on the reverse strand, counting down.
TGGCAGCAAGGTTCCTTTTTTTCTTTTGATAAGGTTATACAACCAAAAACGAATTTAAATATATTATACTAAGCCTAGAAGGAAAAATTAACAGTGGACCTTAAATGAAGAAAGATGTCTCCTAGTCAGTTAACCAAGATGATCCACTAAGGAGTAATTGAAGTGTAGAGAAACATCTTTTTCCTAAATATTTTGTTCCAGCTGAGACTTTAATCAAGATTCTAAAGAACATCTCTCCTAAGCATTCATAAGTTACTAAAAACACTTGCAGAGGTAAAACCCACCAAAAATAATTGGTTTTCACATGTCACTAATATAAATACTTTTATTCTAAGCCTTTTCTCTTTTGTAAGGAGAAGTTTGGGATGTTTGTAAGGCTGCTATGCTGTGGCAGGAAAGTCAGGAAGTCAAATTCTCCTTTAAAAATAACAGGATAAAAAAACCTGGCCTGGTAAAAGCCCAAACACAAACAATTCCGGAATCATCCTCAAGCACCAAGAAATTCCCAGGTGAGAAATCTTCTCATCCCACTTCTCAGTTATAGAAAACCCAGACCTTCCTGCACCAGTGCATGCTCTGTCTTTCAGAAAACACACACATCTTTCCATGTTATTTTTGGGGCAATTTTTATGCAGAAAACTTTAAATTCTCCACAGGTTTTAGATATGAATGTGCAGAATTCCTTCCCCAGGGCTGACTCATAAGCTTTTATAGATCCAGTGGCAACACTTTAAAAATAATGGCCAAGCGGTTATTCATCCCCATGACATTTATTTTAATAATATTAATCATAATGAACGCATTTGGTATTAATGCAGGTGTCACAAGGCCTTTTATAGAATTCCTCAGGCATTCATTAGCCAGGCCATTATTTTTATTATTTTTCTAAAAGTTAATTTAACTGTGCCTGAAAGATACCAGACTGGCATAGCCTGGTTGGGTTCACTGTTTACCCAGGGAACAAATATAAATCACTTCCTAAGGCACAGATGCTTTTTGGCTGGATTTTGATGGGATATGGGGCCAAGAATCATTTCCTTTCCCAGTGTCTTGCTCTGCCCTGGGTCCGCTGTCACCTGCTGAGCCCAGCATAGCTCCTGGCATTCAGGTGGTCCTGGAATCATTACTATGTTGTAAGTATGTGTGTATATATATTAATAACCTTTTCTTCCAAGGCAGGACCATGTTGCCAAGGAGCTGAGAAATGGCACCAAGTCCTGCATCTTAGCAGGAAGCTGTAAAATAACAGGTTCACAGAATCACAGAGGCTGGAAAAGACCTCCAAGTCTTTATCAAGTCCAACCTGTGGCTCACACCCTCCTTGTCAACCAGACCAGAGCACTGACTGTCACGTCCAGTTGCTCCTTGAACACCTCCAGGGATGGGGACTCCACCATCTCCCTGGTCAGCCCCTTCCAATGCCTGAAAGTCCTTTCTATGAAAAATTGTTCCTGAAAAAGGAACCTTTTCTTCCTATTGGCGGCACTTTAATAAAGCCTGTTCTGTGGAATTGAAGCTGTGATGGCAGTGAGGGAGCACACTCGGGGCTACTCAGGGTCTTTCTCTGAACAAGATAAGCAACGTAGCTCATCCAGACTCTTCATTCCCTAATCCAAACACTGCATCGCCCGTAAATATTTGTGTTTTAAAGCTTCTTGCACTGCCAGAAGCTCACAGGGAGAAGGAAAACACTCCAGACTTTAAAACTACAGACTAGAAATCCTGAGAGAGAAACCTGCTCTTCAGGGAAATCCTTCTTAAAGGAGAAACATCCCATTTTGAGCTGGATCCCTAAGGAGGAAGGCACAGGCAGATAATGATGGATAACTCAGAAGTCTAATACAGGCACCTTGGTAGAGGAGCTAAATTAGGGCAAAAGCCACAAAAAGAACCCCACAGTACTGCTCAAATGTCTTCAGCTTAATTTTAATTCAACAACCACATGCCCCTCGGATGACAGCTCCTGGGAGGTGTAGCAAAGAAATAATGTGAATTCTGCCTCCTTTTGCTGCTTTATGGCACATTTCAAGGGAGAGTTTATAACCACCCACATCTTTGAAATTCTCGGATTGTCACAATCTTGGAGAAAATACCCAAACCTCCCAGCAGTAGCACATTAAACAGACTTTGTTTTTCAACTAGAAAATAATTAATGGGAGGAAAAGGCAGACTACTGGCTGTTTTGTGAGGAGAGTCTCAATTTTGGCAGTACCAAGAACACTTACATGGGAGTAGGAACAAGTTCAACACTTACTCCAGCTTCTGCAGTTGTGGAATTAGTGTTGCACCGACAGGCCCTACTTTGACAACAGGCTGTGTGTTATCTGAGACAGTTTACAATCAGAAGATTTTCAGTTTTATATTCCAAGCCTCTGCAGAAAGAACTTTCCAGTAATAACACAGTGAATAAAATGCCTACATAATCCTAGAATGAGTCACCCTGCCTGCAGCAGATGATAACACAGGAACCAAAATGCTCAGTAGTTAGACCGCAGTCCATGCCCCACCTGCTTGAGCTGACATGAGAGGAGGAGGAGGATGCTCAGCACCGAGACATTGCCGATGGCTATCGGGCATCAAGGACAGCCCCTTGGCCCAAATGCCATGTGAGCTCTGGCCCAGGGATTTTCCCGCCAGATGAGATCAGTCCTGGTCTCTGGGAACACTTGGAAAGGCCAGGGACTACGCTGCAGCAGAGTCCCCAGTCCTGACTCTGACACAAGGAGTTGGGCAGCCCTAACCCAAGGCATCAGGTCAGCGGCAAAAAATTAAAGCATATTAGACACAACAGACCAAAACCTGAGGGATGCAGATGTCGAGAGCAGCACGGAGCCAGCCCAGAAAGGGGTGCTAATAGACATCTCTGTGTGTGACACTGGAATAACTCCAATCATGCATTTATGGGGGTTTGTCCAATTCCACTGAGAAAACTATCTCACTTGACACCACTCCTTTCAGACCTACAAATTTTTCCCCCATCTATGCAAGAATTTACAGTGAAGATAAATTGGACAGAGATGATTGACAAGAGTAGGTCTAGATCAGATATGGGAAAGCAATTCTTGGCTGTGAGGCTGATGAGTTCCTAGCACAGGTTGCCCAGAGAAGCTGTGGCTACCCCATCCCTGGAAGTGTTCATGGCCAAGCTGGATGGGGTTTGGAGCAACCCAGTCTAGTGGAAGGTGTTCCAGCCCATAGCAGAGTGTTGTAACTGGATGATCTCATAGGTCCCTTCCTGCCCAGAACATTCTATGATTCTCTGATATTACCCTCATTAAACTGTCCTAAGATTAGATTCGCCAGCACCAAAATTACTGTAATTGCTACAGACTAATGCTTTCTTTCTCCTCTCCTACTGACTTTCTATTAAACTGTGACTGTTACCACAGCTTTATCAGCAGACAGTTGTATAAATAATCTCATGTTTCAGGGGTTTCAAGTTACATAAGCACTAGTTGAGGCTTTACACAGTGTATTTTGTGAACCAGTGAGAACATTTCCCCAAACAGAACAGTTGCAACTCTACGACAATGCACATTTAAATACCATCAAGCAATACATTTATGTGAGTTCCTATTAAATCTATTATCACTTCCATGTCAAGCTTTTGGGAAAAGTTCTGGGCACTGGAGGAGTCCATTAGCACATTTCCCCACACATGATGACAAAAGAAGCATCATAAACATGTTCAAATCATGAAAACATTAAATAATAGTTCTTCTACTTTTAGGATATAAAGTATAAGAATATTTTATTAGAGACATTTTGGACACTTCTTTATTACCCAGCTTAGAAGAGAAAATATTAATGTCAGAGTAGTTTTTCAGGCAATCCCACAAAGTTTTTGACAAGGGAGATGAAATTCTAAGAGGAAGCAAGTTTTGAAATACACACTCCCATTTTGGCAACAGCATTTGGAATCAATATTTTCCATTACCTGGATAAATGGTGACCGAACGCGGGGTAACGTTTAGCTGTAATATCTTGTGCTCTGATCTATACAGAATATCTGCTTCTCGTAATCTGATTGCATTGATTCCTCATTCCACACACAAATGAGACTGTGAGTTCATTACAAAGGCAGAAGCAGTTGCACAGTAGTTTATCCCTGTCACTCCAGAGCCAAGTCAGATTTCAGCTCCCTTACGGGTGAGCGATAATTAGGAGCATGTGCACACTTGTCTTCGGAAGCTGCATAAATCTTCCTATAAAACCTGTTCCAGGTTTTCTCTAACCTTAATGCCTGAAACAGTGGAACAGTTTCTCTTGGCTGCTAGAAGAAACATGAGACGCCTCCGCCAAACCCATTCACCTGACAATGCTCCAGAACAAGTTTCCCTGAATTTCTCTCAGCCACTCTGTGAGAACACAGCAGTGAGCGCTGCCTGCTCCAGTCCTGGAGCAAGAGGTGGAGACAGAGGATGGAAGAATATTTTACTGTGAGAGTAGTGAGGCCCTGGCACAGGTTTCCCAGAAGAGCTGTGGCTGCCCCATCCCTAGAAGTATCCAAGGCCAAGTTGGATGGAGCTTGGAGAAACCTGGTCTAGGTGAAAGGTGTCCCTGTCAATAGCAGGGAACAGAACTGGATGAGCTCTAAAGTCCCTTCCAAAATAAATCAGTCTGGGATTCTGTGATTTTTCAACAAAAGCTAAAAAGCACAGATAAGCACATCAGTCCTTCAATTCTATCTGTTCTACAAATGTTTTTCTTCTACAACTGAAACTGAGCCTGAAAGTTTACAGATTGGGAATACCTGGAATTCGTTTTTCTATTTTAGGGTCATCCACACACTGCTCCAGTACTACACCAACAGCCAGAGAAGTCGAAATCATACAAAAGAACAATAATTCACATTACAATTGCCACCTCATCTGTATCTAAAGGAAAGAAGACCCTCCTCCACCTGCCAAGGGCTCAGCCAGCCCTCATTGTTTGTGATTTGCTCATTAAGATTCCTGGTTATGAACCTGGTAACAGTGAGCTGTGACTCACATGGCCTCCACCAGACATTACCAAACATGAGTTTTGCTCTCATGCAATGCAGGGCAGGAATCCAGTGTCCATGCCATCACCACTGCTCAACACAACTGCAAGGAAAGGAACTCCTGTGGCTAAAGTACATCATACACAGGTTTTAGGCATCATAACAGGAAGCTGTTAAACTGTCAGCTTTGGATGACAAAAAGCCTGATTTCACTCTTGGAATGAAGAGATGAAATATCAGCAGGAGAGAAGGAGAGAGGGATGGACGGGTGTCATGAACCATGATTTCAGGAGAGGCAGTTTAGTTTCCAGCACAGGGCTTTGAGTTCTGACTTGGAGCTGACATATGTCAATCCCGTTACATTAGGCTAGTCTAATATTTAATCGGATTTCAAAAATTCCAGCCCCAATATTCCCATGCAGACCCATCCAAAACTACCAGGCAGGAACAATCTCTGGCACTGCAGATCTGTGCTAATTTGGATTACTAAAGCAGAGGGACACACCCATAAATCATTCCTAATTTTGTACCTTTCTTTGCTGTGGGAATAAAGATACCAATTTTTTAAAATTACAGCAACCTGACAGAAGAACTTGAGCCAAACCATCAGGCCATAATGAACACAGCCGTGTCATTTCCAAGGCTCGGCAGGAAAGCCAGAGATGCATTAGGTACATTTATGTCTTACATTACAGGAGTTTCAGTATACTCTGGGTGCAAGACTCCCAATACTTTTAAAAACTCTGTCCTTGAAAAGGTAATGGCTGTGTCAGACAATGAAGTTAAAATAAGAAATGTGAAAGTAATAAAACACTATCCATAAGGTGCAGCAGGCCAACAACCCTTTCACCTGCTGACACGCTGAAATGTCTTTTTTTTCCCCAGAAGATAAGATGAGAGAGATGACTATTCTGGAAATTACATTTTAGCTCCAATGAATCATATTTTCCAGCTTGAAGTCACTCACAGTGAAAGCCCTATGTGCCCGAGGACTCTTGATTTCCAGAAATAAAGCTTGGAGTGGGCTCAGAGGAAAGAACAACAGGTTGCAGTGGCTGTAGGGATGCACAGGGATGCTATTTAGATGTACCTCAAAATTTCCTCCAAAGACCACAATCATCCCTCTATTTCTAATCTTCCAGAGACTTTAGCAAACGACATCTGTGCTCATTCTTTGAACATTATGCCCAGCACAGGGTTATAAATACCTGGATATAATGCCAGTGCTGCTGACTCTCAGGGGAGATAACAATAGAAACTGGGAAGAGTAACAGACAAATTGTCTTTTCTTGGTACTTTCACATAATTTATGTTCATGCTTTCTTTTTATACATTGTTTTCTCTTTCTGCTATCTTCTCCATGTCCTACTGGTGATGGTAATTATGGTTTTAAATGCAAGATGAAAGGGACTGAGCTAGTGGCAGAAAATTATAGCTCTTTATGTATTCACACAATTGAATGTTTTCCTTTTCTTGGATATTTACATGAGCTATTAATTTTGTTTTCTTTTAGGTATGGAAGTTGGAGCTTCAAAACAATCATTTGGCTCATTTATTTGCAGAAGATCCTCTGATTTAATTATTTATAAGAGCTATGAATTAAAAATAATGAATAAACATGTGTGACAATTAATGTATTCTTTGTTGAATCCTCCTATGGAACCAGATGGTCTGACTGATGCATCTAAACAGATCATTTATGTCATTTGGAATTCTCAATATTGAATAAGAAATTAGATATTTGCAGTTGAAGACCTTACCAAAAGTTAAAGCTAATTCAGAACAGAATTGGGGAATAGGTTGCACAGTGTCACAGGGAATTAAATCCAGGGGCCTCTCCAGAACAACCATAGCTCATGAGCTCATCACAACTGCTTGGTATGCATGGAAGGAAAATATTTGTCTATCTGAACCTTTTAATCACACTTTCCATCAGAAGTATTTCTTGTATGTCTCTTTAGCCACAGACTGCTGACATAATACACAAACTTTGGCAGTGGTGATTGCCTCATCCTTGAAAGTGTTCAAAGCCAGTTTGGATGGGGTTTGGAGCAGGCTGGTCTACTGGCAAGTGTCACTGCCCATGGCAGAGGACTGGAAGAAAAAGAGCTTTAATGTCCCTTCCAACCCAAACCTACAATCCTGTGACCCCCGCCTACCCCCCCGCCCTGTTCCCACAGGGCTGCTTCAAACAGGAACTGTGCCCAGGCAGGTTGGGTAGAAAAAGCAAGAGGACCTAAGCAGCACTAGGACATGTCTGCTCTGTGCCAGCACCACTGCTTTGCAAGACAGACTTCTAAGAAACCCCCCCACATATGAAACCCCAGCTCCCAAATGATGCTGCCGTAACATGTTTGCAAATAACCACAGCAACAACAGTCACCCTGATACCCATCGCTGTGGTTTAACGGCTCAGCACACACACGCCTCCAAGTCATTGATAAATAAACTCATGGATGCACCGTGAAGCTGATTTTCCCTGCCCACTTTAATAGCAGAAAGAGGTAAATATGGCTGTGACCTTTCTGCAGCACAGGGGAGCTCCAGCACTCTAATTAATTGGCTCAGTTTATTATTCAGAATCTGTTATCACAATGACCCTGGAAGGTAATTGATGCTCATAGGCAGAGGGAGGCAATTCTCATCTTGCTAAGACTGGTATCAGAGAGCAGTGGGGGTATGACAGGGCTGAGCCAAGTGGGTGGGAGAAGTAGGTCCCATGTCTGCAATCAGACCTTCCACAACCCAAGGGCACAAACAGCTGCCTACTGCCCCTCCAGACAGAACCCCAGGGATGTTCCAGAGGCTGGGAGTCAGGACAGCTGAGCAGAGGGAACTGCTGCAGCCACAAGACACCATTTCAGCAACTGAGCAGATTCATTTGCCTCAAATGTGCAGGAGGAAATGACTCCTTGGCTAAAGGTTTTTGAAGCCCAGCTTCAGTTTAGTATTTTAAATTATCTATTCCAGGTATATTAACACCTCTCAGCCTTCTCATGAAATAAAGCTGAGGGTGCAACATACCTGGAGCTGCCTTGCAGGCTGATCATACCCCCCACCTCTGCTTGCACCAGCTTGTGTCAGGGAATGGGATAGAAAAATGCCTCAAGTGGTTAAATCTACTTTGGCTCCAGAGTCCAGAGGAGTTAATACAGCTTTCCTTAGGTATGGACAACACAAGTAATCTTATTTTCTAGGATTTCTAACTACAAGGGAGTTGGTACCTGGCACTTGTAAAGAGCCATTGAGTCTTTCTTGAACATTAATTTTGGGAGCATCCCTTTGTTCCCAATGTCTCCTGCAGGAACCTCCTGCCCTTCCTCAAAGACTTATTTTATTTTGTTTTCTCTTCTCTGGTGTCTTGTGATATGGTTTAATTACAACAGCAGAATGAAATTCAGTGTAAGCAGCCTGTTGTAGCCCTTTTCTTTTAGCTGACCAGAACATCAAATCTTTAAATCCATCCCCATTGCTGAAACAGCACCAGAGAGGGGATGCCAAATCTGCGCCTGTGGTAAAGGCTGTGCTCCTCTGCAGGGACCAAAAGCACACACCTGTATTACTGTAAGGATTAAATCTTCACTCAAAGCCTTTGCAGTTCTTCTATCACCAACTATAAATTAGATTTTGTCACACTTAATGGCTATAGCTATGGTGAAAATTGAGTATCATCATCTTGTCTCTTCCTTCCATAGAAAGAATTTCTCCACATCAGGTGGAATCCACCTCTTGGAAACAGCCATTTGCATTGGGGAATTGAGAGGGATTCTTTTTCTTGGGCACCCAGGATTCCCTCTGTCAAGCTGTGGTCCTTCAGAAGGTAGGATTGCCTGGGGTACATCCTGCTGTACCTCCCACTGGTGCACAATTAGTTTTTCAGTCACACATTTGAGATCTGTTAGTTTTGCCTAAGGGCATTTATTCTTGTGCAAATTCCACACAAAATGAGAAGATTAAGGCAAATGCTGAGACCAAGCAGACATACTGTTTGATACTCACCTTTTCCAGTGAGAAATTACAAATTACGCAAGAAAGTTGGAAAATTAAGTCCCCAAATTAAGCTTTGTCCTCTGATGACAACATACAGATCTCAGAAAACCCATTTTGAGCAAAGCTTTGCTCTTCAGCATGGTGAGCTTCATTTGCTTCTCAGCCCCAGCCTGCCCACCTGTGATATGCAATAACATTTACCTGCTTCAAAGGCAATTAAGATGTTTAATTAAGCACTGTTAAGCCTTGAGATGCTCCATGGCAAAGTTTATTCTTTATTATCTGAATAATCAGCCCTTAATGAGGAAAAATGCAAATTACTGCCAATAAATTCACACATGCAAGTCCATCAAGCTCTTCTTTGATATTATTTTGTGTTAGTGCTGAGTGAAGCTTCTTCCACCTGTTGATTTCATCTACAGCTGTTCCTACCCTGGGGGGTGCACATGTCCCTCATACCCTGAAGAAAACCAGTCACTGCATCAATGTGATGTTTAGTGAATGTTTCCATGTTTAATAACACATTTTGATAGACCTGAGAGTCTTTAAGCATCCTCAGTACTAAGAATTACTCAACAGGAGTAGCTCCAGTTCAGACAGAGCTGGATAGAACACAGGAGCACAACACAGCCATTCATTCCATGGCAGAAGGAGATAACCACAGCAAACACAACTTGGATTTGGGATCAAAGAGGATTCTGCCTCCCACAACAGCAGAAACATCTCCAAAAGTGTTTTAGGTTCTGTCTGTATCACACAGAGCTCAAGTCCAGCCAGTGTAGGGAAAGAGACCAGGAATGGGGCTGCCAAGGACATCGGTACCAACTGATAAGCCAAGAAACATGCAGGTAGATAAGCTACTAAAATTCCTCCTGCCAAACGCTCCTCCACCAGTTGTACAATGTGCTGTGAACAACACGTCATGAGGATCTGTAAGCAGCACCTCTACAAAGACAGGCAGGGCACAAACACTTTGTTCCAATTCTGCACTTCTCTAAAGCAGTTCTGTATCAACTCCAACATGATTTCCTCAGCAATTACTAGGATGAAGCTATTGAAAAGGCAAGGATTTAAAAATAAAAAACTCCACAACTATAAAAAAAGTAAAAATCAAATAGTTAAAATATCTTTAGTGACATATACCACAAAGGTTTTCACAGCTTTTAACTATAGATAGAAGATACAAAATCTTATCCATTAATTTTGATGCTTGGGAGGGCCTGAAGTCCAGCTGGGATGATTGAAGTAAGAAGCACCAGTGGAAATCAGCTCCTATTCAAGCACTGAACACAGGTTTAAAGCACTGGCATTGTTTGACAGCTCCTCAGTTTTGTTTTTAAAATTCTAGGAAAGTCTCGGCACATATATGGAAGGGCCTGTTCCTGAATGAAGGAAATCTGACTCTAAGACAACTAGGCAGGAAGAATCCAATACCTGATACACAAGGGATTAATGCAAATGGATGCCCTGGAGATTAAGTTATTCCTCCTTTCCCTGCTCTCTCCCCAGATGAAATAATTCCCCCTTTTCCTCTTCCTCTCCCCCCATACAGCAACTTCAATTATATCCCATTCTGCCATTGTAAGAGAAAGCCCAACTGCCATTTGCCTACAGTTTTTTATGGATTATTTTAGCTGTACCATATAAATTATAAATAGTAGCGAAGTGAACAAGGGTTGCACCTGAAACCTTCCCATTAATGATGGCTTCGCTGTGCAGTCACACATAGGTTGCTTATGAACACTCTCAGGTCCTGAACATCAAGGCATTGCAGTACACAGACTTTGTAAAAATTAGAGCTTTGTAAAATTTCCATGTTTTTTCTGAAGATCTCACAGAAAGAGTGAAAACCCCTGCTCCTGGCCCTTGATTAGAGTTAGGACACTTTATCCCCTGAACTATGGGCTTCAGCTTTGTGTGATGGCAGGCACTGGGATCACCTGCTTTTGAAACACTCCTCAAGGGTGGTGGTAAATGCCCACTGCAATGGGGCGGTCTCCCCGAAACACAGACAATATTTATTAACCTTCTGGTTTCCCTCAGAAATACCCTGAAGCCTTCCAACAATTGAGCAGTGAACAGAGCAGCTCACCTACTCCAGCTGAACATGTTAAATGTTCCCATAATTCATTCAGAAGATGCTCTTATTTTTACCACTAAATACTTCCCTTACTGATGATGTTCGTATTTCCAAAATAGCATTCCATGTTAACATGTCCTTTATCTGGCACTGACCATAGGGAAAATAAAGGCTACACAGGGACAAGTGACATCCTGGGTCAAACAGGACAGACCAGCAGTGAGTAGCACACTCCTGCTCTGCTCCATGTGTGCCTGATCCAGCTTTATCAGAGCATCATTAACTTCTGGAGCACAACTTTTCATCACTACCCTCTGTCCCTGGCTGGTGGCCAAGCTCTCCAGGACAGGCTCTCTTCACAGATCTTGAGTGGCCTCAGCATCACTCAGCTGATAGAAAAACTCAACACCAGGCCATAACACTCAGCCACTGATATAAAGCCCCAAACACCCCATTTGCTATTTAATTAAGCCCCCACTGACATGGCCACGCTGCTGGTGCTCTCAGCAGTGCCGTGCCCGAGGTCTGGGCAGCCATCAGCTCAGCCCTGCCCCTGCAGCACCCAACGCTCTGTTTCCCAATTAGCTGCTTTCATAAAATTGATTAACCACAGGCAGGCACACAATCCACAGGAATTTATGGAAGCTGCTTCACAGTCAGTGTGTGTAGCACTGAAGTCACTCAGATGCCGGAGCATCAGATTAGCCTTTCCCAGCAACTGGCTGTGCCTGTGCCAGACCCTCCCCTGTGGCAGCCCACAGCCCCCAGCCCTGTGCACAGCTGGCTACCCACCACCAGGGATGGCAAGGTCACCCCCAGCACACCCATTAGTGAGGTATCACTGATCCTTCTGTCACAGAATCATTGAAGTTGGAAAAGACCTCCAAGAGCATCAACTCCAACCTATGACCAATCACCACCTTGTCAACCAGACTAAAGCACTGAGTGTCACACTCAGTCATTTCTTAGACACCTCCAGGACTGGTCACTCTACCATCTCCCAGGGCAGCCCGTTCCAATGTCTGACAATTCTTTCAGTGAAGAAATTCCTGAAATCCCTGGCACACCTTGAGGCCATTTCTCCTTGTCCTGTCACTTGTTACCTGTGAGAAAAGGCCAACTCCCACCTGTCTACAACCTCCTCATCTTAAAGTCCCTTAATCCAGCAAAAGGAAAAGCTCACTGTGGGGGTTTTATTTTTGTCTTTGTTTGTTTTTCATTTCTAACTTCACTATTTGTTTTCTGAAGAACTTCCATCCCCTTTCAAATTCAAACATTCCAACCAGCCCTCAGGGCTGATGTCTATTATTATAAAGCCCCACACTGACTCTTGGCTCTCCAGTTCCAGGATCTCCTGCCAGAGCAGGTCTGAGCTGGCAGCCACAGCTTTCAAAGAAACCTCAAAACTTCGCAGAGGATTAGCTAAGGTGACATTGAGATTCAACAGCACCTCAGCACCATCTGTTCCCTGGTAAAACCCTCCCAGAGGGAAAACTGCAGCAACCAGCTCTGTGACCTCAGTGCTTTATGCCAAGCTCCTGCTGCCAGGCAGTTCTGTCCCCTGGGGCCCCCAGAGAGACCTTCAGGCATCAAATGGGATTGTTGCTTCCACTGGGAAAGGGGCATCTTGCACAGGGTGCTGGGTCTTTGTCAGGTGTGTTTGCAGCCTCAGCAGAGGCCTGCACCTCCCTTGGGTTTTCCAGGCAGCATTTGGATTAGCTGAATGGGGATTTGCCACTCCAATGCTTCGGGGAGAGCTGCAGCCTCTGGGATTGTGACCACAGGCTCTTTCACAGGCTGGGCTGTGACAAACACCTTCACCTGAATACACCCTCAGAATTTTTTCTTCACTCCTGCGGGAAAATGCTCAGCAGTGACTGTTCTCTGATGATTTCAAAATAATCCCAGTTTGTTTCCTCTGGCCTTGCAGCTGGCACTGCCATGGCTTGACCCCCCTCAGAACTCCTCTCTGCCCAGCAGTTCTCCTCATACCTGTCATTGACCTGGAGGGTGAATGGAATCTCTTTAAAAGAACATAAAACAACCCATGCACATCTATCACCTGGTTTGGCTCAAGTCCCCCAGCAGCATGCTGTAGGCACCCTGGACCATGGGTACCTGCACAGGATCATGGAACAATTCAGGTTGGAAAAGTCTTCTAAGAGCATAGTATTGCACCAGGACTGGCAAGGCCATCACTAACCCAAATGCCACATTTACACAGCTTTTAAACTGCTCCAGAGATGGTGACTCCACCACTACTCTGGGCAGCCTGAGCCAGGGATGGACAGCCCTTTCCATGAAGGAAGTTTCCCTAATATCCAACTAAACCTCCCCTGGCACAACCTGAAGCGGTTTCCTCTTGATGCCAAGGGACCTTGCCCCCTGAGGGGAGCAGGGTAGATTAGCTGCTCCTACACTCAGCCCCTCTCCCATACAGTGAGCTCAGGTGCCTCAAGGTTTTTTCTAATTTTTTTTGGGGGGGGTTATTTGTTGGTTGGTTTGGTTTGTTTTGTTTTTTGTTGGAAGGTAAAGAGTACATAGCAAATAGGCAGCAAGTAGCAATGCTGTGGGCTGGAGCAAAGTGGTGCAGTTAACAGAATTTAAATGATTAGCTGAGCTCAGAATATGCAGCCACCTTTTAAGTGACTATGAATATTCAGGTAAATATGTTTGGCTGAAAATATTGAGTCATCAGCAGACACGACATGCACAAAATGTACTCCTGCCTATTTGTCATTAATTTAACCCGTTGTACTGGCCAGCACTCCTGGCAGCTTGTCTTGTCACAGGTGCAGCATTTCTCAGGTAGGTTTGCTTTCCCCTGGCACATCACACACAGAACACATAAGCTAACAGCTTCACATACAGCACCCTACATCTGTGCATCTATACAGATTTATAACTCAAAAGAGGGTGTTGAAGTCCAAGGGGTGAGAGGAAGAAAGAGTTGGATGGTATGTTTTTCCTTACAAAGAATTGTTATCATCATACATTTATAGACAGTGCTCCTTAAATGACAAGCTTAAAGGACTCCCAGACAGCAAGGACAGCAGCTTGACTGAAGAACCCTCCCTTTCCTACCTCCTGTGTGTGATGTTTGATAGCCCAGGAACAGCAGGTGAGGAGTGAGGGAAGCAGAAGGATAGCCTCACACTTTGTGCCATGAGATGAGCAGTGAGAACCGAGCAGAACAAAATCTAAGCAGAAATAGGCAATACTTGAGGAACAGAAACTGGAGAGAAAACCCTGTAGAAAGGGCATGGCTGCTGAGGGAGACAGGAAAGCTTTTTCAAGGTAATATTTTTTGTTAGTGGCTGAGAAATTGGGAGAGCTGAACTGGCTTGGGTGAAGATCTACACAATAGCAGTGGAATAGAGAGGGAAAACCAAGCAAAATTAGAGAAGTGAAGCAAGGAAGAAGTCTGAAAGAAAGGTACATAGTTGCTATATGTGTGATTGCAAAGTACTCAAAAGAAGCTCAAGAGGAAAGCTGGAGCCCCTGCCCAGCCCACTGAGAGCCAGGGAGCAGCTTAGCCCACACAATACCACCAGGACCAGCCAAATTACATGCCATGAACTGGCAAGAGGAGATGTCTCGTGTTTCACACTGAGCTGTTTGAAATGGGCTCACATTCACTGTTCCAAGGCAGCATTTTTACACATCATTGTCCTGATATGTTCTGAGCCATACATTGCCTGATACCTTTGGCAAACTTGGTGCAACGAACCACAGACCAATGCTCAGGATGGAAAGGTAGTGACTAAGGGTTGCTGATCTCCCCTGAATTTTGGGACCTACAGTAGCCTGTGCCAGAAGAGAGATGAGTGCTGCAGTTTTTATTTATGTGTTTTAAAATAAATCATTACTTGTGAGAAGGACCAGGAGCAGCTCCTGCATAAGGCCCTGCTGATTGTCCCACAGGACACAGCTGCCAAAAGCCTCAGTCATACTGTAGTGGGAATATGCTCCATCTCAAACACTATCCCTACTCCCTCTCCCAACAGACAGCATGACATCAGCTCACAGTGGCAGCAGCTTAGGGAGAGAACTGCCATCCTGGTAACTCCAGTGTTGGCCCCTGGATCCCCACTGGTCCCTGCCTGGTTTGGAAGAGGCTCCAGCTGCAGTTTCACAGCCTATCCTGAACAGAGGCCAGTGTAACTCTGGGACTAGGAAGCAGTAGGAAGTCAGACAAGTAAAGCAGGAAGCATAGCTGTGACTCAGATCTTGAAGGGAAAGTGTTTAATCCATTTACCTTTGGAGTTACATTCTACTCTAAGTCTAGCTACAGCTGGAGGCTAAAGCTCAGCAAGGCCCAGGCAAGAAGCATCTTCATCCTCTCTCCTCCCCATGCACCCAAGGCTGGCCCAGGGAAGCAGCATTCTCCTTTTTCCATTTTTAAAACCTGCCCATTCTTCTAGAAGGGGCTGCAGCTACCACATCTCCTTGTTCTGTGCTGTTTAGAAGCTGTGCATCCCTACTGGAGAAATCTCTGGTTCTGAAGGACAGAGCTTTTGCCAACATTGACAAATGGTTTGTATTTGCATCTGCAGATCCTGCCATCCCAGATTTTCATGGACCAGGACCAAAGCTTTCCCTCCTAGCTGGTGCAGACCTCAGACTCCTGTGATCTATTTCTATAGTTTGGCTGCATTAACTTTTCCTCCCAAATATCTTGTTTCTGTTGCATGAAATTTCTGCTTTTGTTCAGCTGTTGCTGTGACTCCAGCTCTCTAAAGCTGAGTACAGCCTTGGGTCATTTTGTACTCAGATCCCTACAAGAAAACCTCACCCACCATACAAAGTCTACACTGTTTTTCAGCTCCCAAACTCCCCACTACTGCTTCTCCAAGGGCCGATTAAAAACACCTCCTCTGCATTTCCAGAGTAACTAATTGAAAATTTACCACAAGCAGAAGCAGAACTACTTATCTGGTATCACCTTTTAACCCAGAAGCTTGTTGTACATGCAGCAGGTGTTCCCAGTTTCAGGAAGAAGAGGAGGGGAGGGCAATGCATTTTGCCAACAGGTTTAATTTAGGAGGTGTACAATGAGATTGCTTTAAAGCTTCCTTTTCATCTGAAAAGGATATAACAGCTCAGATTGGCTTTGCTGTGGCATTGACTTGCTCTTGACTTCCTATTCTGCTTCCATTCATGATCAATCCCAGTGTCCCTAGCCAGCTCTGTGCCCTCTCTCTGGGCAGGCTGCAGCAGGATCAACAACTGGAAAACACTACAAACCATCCTCAGATTGAGTCTGGCATCCAACTACAACCACCATTGTAAAGATTCCTGTTTTATAAAGCTTTCCATCACTAAAGTCCACAGTAGTCTTGACCCCATGTAGTGGTCCCAGTAAAGGGGCTGAACAAGGACAAACCGCCACACCAGGTACAGCTCACAGAAGCACCTTCCTCCTCTGCCCTGATGCTGTGGCAGCTATTCCTGTGCCAGCCCTGCTCACCTGGGCTATCCCAGAGGAAAACCATCCCTGCAAGGGCTGAGGCTCATTGTGAAGGCTGGCACAAGGAAACAGGGAATGCAGCACTGCCCACAGGAGACAGCAGGAGCCAGATAGTCTCTCAGTGATGGCATTCTGTTTCTTGGCTCTGCTGTGAGGTAAAACTACACCTGGAGAGATAAGTTACACCATTCAACAAAACTGTTGTAGGGACATTAAAACATTGTTATGGACTTTGCCTTGGTAGCCTCAAGGTATAATGTTCTGCTCTCGCAGCAATCTCTGATGTTCCTCTGTCCCAAAGCCATCTGACTTCAGCCCGTCCAGAAATGCTTAATCACCCCTAGGAGAATTAGCCACTGGGGCCAATGGCCCTGGCAGACTTTTGCAGCAACACAGAAAAGTTTGTTTCAAATCAAGACAGCCTTTTCTTTTTCTCAAACAGAACAAGATGCTCAGAACCTTAAAAAGCAAAATCAGTGCAGGTGAGAGTCACCTCCTTCATGGCCAAGGTTCCCTAGAGCTGTGACACCTGCCTAGTGCCAGGATATACACACAGCTCACTGCTGTCACAGCCCCAGCACCACAAGGCACTCTAGGCCAAGTCAGTGACATTCAGACGTCCAGGGATGGCTTCAATTACTGCTACAGAGCAACTTCATTTGCATATTAGCAACTCATTACGTAGTAACTGCAGTTCTCCTGATGCATGGATATTTCGTTTGCAGTATCATGAAAGGGAGGATTAAAATGAACATCTGATTTCCTCAAAAATAATCCATCTCCCTCTCGCTATCTGCAAGCTGGGGCTACAGAACATCTGTGTTATTGACTCCAGAGTAACAGCTGTGTTACCTCTAATCTCCGAGTAACATGTGTGGTACCGCTCAGTGAACATTTTCTTTACCACCCACAAGCTCTTCTCACCTCACTCAACACATGGATCTGATTTAAACAGGCACAGAGGTACAAGGAATAAAGGAGAACAAGGAATAAAAAGAGGGGAAGGAAAAAGAAAAAAAAAGTAACAAGTTTCCAAATTGTTGCATTCCAGCCATGTCAGATCTGCAGGGCACGGAAATACGAGATCAGGAACGCCAGCCTGCAGCAGTGTAACAATCCAGAAAAATGGTTAAAAAACAAACTTGCAAGAGAAAAGGACAAACCCAACGTCTAAGCACACACAAACTTCCATTAACTTAAAATTCAGGATTTTATCCAAAAGCTAGTAGAAATTTAGCCAACAAAATGGCCAAGGAAAACAAGGTATGGGTAGGAATGCCCACAGTGTTCCAAGCACTGGTTTCAGTATAGCATATGGATAATACTGGACTGACTGGAATCTCCTCCTCATTGGTAGGAAAGCTGATCCTCTTTCCTTCCACAGCTGTTGATATACATGTCCTGTCCCTTTTTCATATGTCTAACATTTAATTTAATGCCTGTTAAGTGTTCTCGATCAGATATAATTTCTTTGATTTTCACAGAGCCATATCAACCAACCAGAGTTTGCTCACACCACAGAAAGAGCAGAGGGATAATAAAGAACCAGTTCCCTGCACAGCTACCTCGCCAGAGGGTAAGAGGGGAACTCAAAGTGCATCATAACCAACATTTTAAATTAAAATCTTCAGTTTTTCTTTTTAACTTAACAGTACAAGAAAGGATAATTCCTTGGGTTTTACACTGGGAAATCAGACTGGTTCTTCCCTGAGCTGTCCCCCAGGAAACAGCACTGGGAACACAGAGGGGTTTGGTGCATCAGACTGGGACACTCCTGGTCCTCAGTGGGTTTGGGTTTCCCAGTTCACAGCAGTCGCAGGAGTACAGGGGGTGCTTCTATCCCACCACAGGCCTGAACCCAGGCTCCAGTGACCTGTGCTGAGGTGTCTGTATCCACATCTGTGGTCAAGCTTCTCAGAGCACCTTGGGCTGCTGTGACCTGGGCCAAGAGCCTGTACCACACCTATGGAGAAGGCAGATAGAGCCTCTGCAAACAGTTCTGCATGTCACAAAGGTTAAGGACAGGGATGCAGCCATTGGCTCTTTTGGGCCCTTTCATCCCAAAACATCAACAGAAAAGGGTCAAAGACAAACAGAGCAACACAGAGCTGCACAAACGTCATCAACAAGAGATTTCAGAACCTCACATAGAAATCACTTTTACCATCTATTGCCCCAGAATGCCACATCCCACAGCGTGGGGGAACATGGGCATGACAACCAGCAGGCATTCACTGCAGTCTCAAAAGAATGATTGAACTAACAAGCATCAGCAATGGCCCAAACACCCACTATTAGAACACAAATTAGAGTCCTGGCCCAGGAGGGGCTCCTTGGCAGGAGAGGACACTCAAACAAATGCTCAAAGATGGTGGAAAAGCCCAAATTTCACCAGCACAGCACCATTCCAAGGCCATCCCTCCCCTGGATTCAAAGCACTTCCCACTGGGAGCAGCCTCTCTATTCCATATTTGCCATTTTTCATGCTGCTGCAATGTAAACAGCCCCGGCTCCGGGTAAATGTTAGTGCTCACCGACAGCCACTGTACATATAGATCTCATACAGTTTACTTTGTGTGTTTTGGTTAGAAGGTCAGAGTAGTGGTCAAATATTTGGAAGAGGCATGAAGTTTATAGCACCTAAGAAATTACAGCACATAGTAAACATACATGCACCCTATTTATGTGTCTATACATATAAAGAGAAACAGCACAGCCTTGGCAGTTAATTTATTCCTGCTGGCAGGCAGGATACAGCGAGGGAACTCCTGCCTCTCCCCTCCTTGCTCCTTGGAAGCGCCTTCGCTCTGTGGCACACAGCAAGCTGATGCAGATTTCTATTTACACTATCTTTATTTAATTAAATGCTGCTTTTCATACACACATACTATGCAGCTGACACTCACAGCTCTCCCTCTGTATCAAGGAAAGTTTCCTCTCTGTGGCCCCTTCTCCAGAAGTTTGTCTTTCAGAGGATGCAGGACTCATCCAGCTGTGGAAGAAGCACTCCTACCTTACCCCACTGAGTACAGAACCATCCCATCTCACCCCACCATGGCAGGAGCACTGCTCCTGCCCCAAGGCTGGGTGGGATGAGGGCAGCAGAGGGGCAGCGCTGTTTGTGCCACCCTCAGACCAGATCTCACTGCAGGCACAGCACCAAGCAGCGAATTGCAGACAGCTCCCTGTACCCCAAAAGCCTCCTCTCCCATCAGGGGAGTCAGACCCCCACCTTCTCCTCTGCACACTTTGCTATCAGCAGGAAGGACACAGGTTCTCCTGACTTCCATGTTGGAGCTTCACAAGCTGGAGTGGGAACCCAGCTCTGGAGGGGACAACCCCACCTCCAAGAAGGCCTATGTTGCCTCTCACCACACCATCAAGGCAGTGGGGGCGTCTGATGACAGCATTGTAAGTCAAGAAACCTCAGGAGAAAGTCACCCTGCTCTCCTTTTGGTGCTGAATCCCCCCAAAAGGGCAGATGGGAGTCCAGGAGAGGCACTGCCATTCAGAGATAATGCTGCCTCTGGGCCTAAGGTATGTACTGAACAAGGACCCCCAGATATGGCAGGCAAAGCACATGAAATGGTTCTCTCCCAGCACAATGAAACACTGTGGGCTTAATCCTGGCACAGGCACAAGCTTGGGAAGCAGCTGAGCTTTGTCTGGCACCAACTCCAGGATTCCCATGGGGGGCACTGTAGTCTGCTGGGAACCCCCTTCTTCCATGTGAATTTGCTGCTCTGGCAATTCTATACCCACGTGCTCTCCCTGCAGCCCATCCTCACAGCAAGGGCTCTCCCACCCAGCCCAGACAGCACAGTCATGGGCAACTCCAGGAAAACTTAATTAAAATTAATAAAAGAATTGCAGCTGCAGCTTGGATTTTGACATAAAGCCCTCATTTCTTCAGACTTTCCAAGAATGAAGTTTACTGTTCTCCACAACTGAAACATGGGCTCCCAGGCAGCCCCAGCAGGCAGAGCAGTCACTCTTCTTTAGATAAAGCAAAACCTGCAGGTTTTGCAATGAAACCAACTATATTTAGTGAGCCCACCAAGGCAAGACTGTTTGTTATTATCAAGAGAAAACAATAGACTGTTTCAAAAACTGTCTTTCACAACACAGAACTAATGGGAAAAGCAAGGAAGTCAAAGCTCCTGACCTGGGTGACAAGGGACAGGGAGGGCAGTCAGGTCTGGAAAAAGAGAACAACTGGGTGAAGATCCCCTATAGAACCACTAGCTCATAATGCCAAAATATGATTAACAGTTACTCTTTGCCTACAACCATCAGCCAAGAGCTGTGTCTTGCCCCAGCACTTGCAGACCATAGAAACAGAGAGCCACAGACTCATTCGGGTTGGAAGAGACCTTAAAGCTCTTCTTGTTCCACACCCTCCGTGGGCAGGGACATCTGACACTAGATCAGGATGCTCCAAGCCCCATCCAATCTGGCCTTGAACACTTCCAGAGGTAGGACAACCACAGCTTCTCTAGGCAACCTAAACAGGCACATCCATGAAAAAGCTCCTGCTGCCCTGGTTGGATTCAGAGTCCAACTGCAGAGTTTACTCAGAAAGACTTTTAAGTTATCCCATAAATGGAGCTTTACCCTCAAAGGGACTTCTATGACTACACATTCAGTTTCTGAGCAGGAGCCCCCAAAAGACTGAACTTCTCTCTGTTATATCCCTGCACAGCAGCTGCACCGCAGCCCAGCTGCTCAGCCCAAGGCTCACCGGAGCTGCTACTCAGCAGTTCTAGAAACACCCCCGAAGTGCCCAACTCCTTCCAGGCACTGAGTTACAAAGATGAGCAAAACTTACAATAAACTTCAGAACTCTTCACATAGAAATAATTTAAAACCTCTCATAATTAAAACAAAATGTGGTCATTTTTATGTACATCCTCCCTTTTTCCCTGGGTTATTTTTAGAATGTTAGTTGCCATAACAACATATTTTACCGTATAACATTTACTGAAATGAGCTGGTGCTTCCTTCTGGTGCACAGTAGAAAACTGACCACTCACCCTGCCCCAAGGGGAAGGAAGGCCCCCTGCTCTAGGGCACCCCAAGCACAGAGCACTCATGTGCTCCACATGGCCAGTGAGACCAAGCCCAGGAACCCAGATATAACTACAACATCCCAGGCACATGGAGAAAAACAGAGAAACAGCTCCAGCAGCCCAACAGCACCAACCAGTTGTTTCCTGGGTTCACGAGCTACCGCACAGCCCCCAGGGAACCCCTCTCTCACACCTCAACACCCCACAAACAACTCCAGCTTCCTAGAGAAGTCCTTACCTTCATGTGGCAGCCTTCCTACAAGCAGAGTGACCCTTGAAAAAAAAGCCAGAGCCACTACCATGGCTGCATTGATAAGCTGGGCTGGGTGGGTGGGGCACACTGGGGGTGGATGGGGAACACCTGTGTAGACAGGGAATCTCTCTTGGGTACATGAGGAACACCTGTGTAGATAGACTCATAGAATGGTTTGGGTTGGAAGAAACCTTAAAGATCATCCAGTTCCACCCCCTGCTATGGGCAGGAACACCTTCCACTAGCTCAGGTTGCTCATGGGGCACACCTGAATTGTCAGGTCAACCAGATAGTCCCTTCAAACTGCAATATTCTGTTCCATTCTGGTTTTTCCCTCATGTGGATGGGCACATCTGCAGCTCTTCTGTCCTATTTACACTTACACCCTGCCCAGACCTCCAGCCTGGCAGGGATCAGGATGCTTCATGCTGCTTCAGGGCAGAGCTCTGTGACAGGTACAGCAGTGCCTGCATTGGCTGGAGGCTCACAGTAATAGTTCAGGTGCTGAGCATGGGGACTGGAGCAGATAGCGATGGGTCGCCTTGTGGCTGTCCTGCTCCAGATCCCAGGGCCTAACCCCCTCCCCACCCCCCCTCCCATTTCCCTGCTCTGATTGCATGTGACCTTTAGAATATATGTTTTTGCTTGTACATGTTGTTGCTGTTGCCACAATGACCCAAGACTAAAGGAGGAAGAGGGACAAGGGTCCTCTATGTGATACCGATTGCACATAGCTAGGGACTGAGGGGCTTGTTCAAACATGTCCCAGAGAGCTCCAGGGCTACAGGGGAGGGGGGAGCACAGAGGAGAGGGGAGGGCAGAGCTGTATCCTGGTTGCTGTGCTTTGCTCCCCATCCAGTGACAGCAGGAGGGTTGGATGGGGGCTGCTGCTGCCAGACTCAGGCACCCACAGATCTCCTGGCAGTGGGCAGAGCCTCCTTGGGGTTAGTCCTATATGGGAGCTCTTTATGGCTTCAAAACATATTTTATCTGAAATGCATTTCTTCTGCTTAAACAGGACTTTGCTTCCCAGGAGCTGCCTGGTCACCAGGTCACTGAAAGAAGGGAGCTGTGGATGTTTGACATTTTCAAATATTTTTTCTCTTCTGTATTCTTTTTTTCCTTTTTTAAACAAAAATGACAGTATTATTTGTATTATTTTCAAACAAAATAAACCAGAGGCGGTGCCAGTGGATGAACCCTCATGGATGCTCCTGCTGTTTTGTATCCATGTGGAAAAGTGTGCTGACAGCAGCTTCTCACCCAGTCCTATAGAGACAGACATGCTCAAACTAGTGCAGGGCTGGGGAAAGCACGTTCCATATTTGAGCAGCTGAAGAGCTTTAACGGAAACCAGAGAAAAGAGTTTTAAGTATAGAAAATACTGAACTTCTCCAAAATTATTTGCTCTACTTGAAAGCTAATGCTCTGCTTTACATCTGGTTTTATATGTCTCTTGGACTTGAGTTATGGCACATTAATTACGGCCAGAGGCTATAAAGAAGTGCTATTTCTTTACAAAGAAGATGGAGAAATTCAGTTAAAAATAGATTATAAGGCAGCACTGTCAGGCACAGGCATTTTCCTGCTCTACTGGATTTCTGTTTTCCATTGACCAAGGAATTTGCTCACAAAACATAAAAGATTTTTATATTACTCAGCATAATTAAGTGTAACTGGTTAAATGACTGTGGAGGTCACTAGAACAGCCAGTAACTTTTCCCTGCTCAACAAAGTGGCAGTTGGTCGAGTCATTGTTCTCTCCACCCCTTTTTGGTTTTTTTAGCATCGTTGCACAGGATTTGGAGCTTCTGTTGAGGAGGATGAGGAGCCAAGGGCACACACCTCATGTGTGCCCTAGGACTGCCCTCCAGTGTGAGATAGGGTTTGTAGCAAGATCTGAAATCAGACCCCAATGATTCACTGGACTCTTATAGGACCTGGAGACATCCCTGAGCTTTAGTCAACAGGGAAAGAACATGGTAACAGTGCTGATCATCTCCTTTGGGGAAAAAAAATTGAGTTTTCTGTAAATTGCAAGCCCTTCATCAGATGGAAACTTTGAGTAATTCAGAGATCAAAGAGAGGATTTCTTTCCTTATGCTCTGACATATTGTTAAGTATGTCTTAAATATGTCAGCAGTGAATATTCCTAAAATAGCCTCTCCGTTTTGGCTCTGTTTGCTGGGCCATGCTGTCACCCAGCACTGCTGAGGAGGAGGTTCTGGCTTGTTGCCCACACACCTTCTTGTTCCCTCCTGCAACATTTGTGGCCCTGCCACAAGTCTGACACCAGGAAACTGTTTTACAGCTGAAAATTGACCTGATGAAGTTAAACCAGACCCAGTTGTTAGCAGGAGCAACTCCCTGGTCCAGTGCCCTGGTCCAACATTCCAAGCCCTGGCTCTGGCACCAGCACCCACCACACACAGTGTTGGCACTACCCAGGAGTAGGGACCCAGCAGCCTGAGCAGATCCCATCACAAAGCAAACATTACAGCAGCTGTGAACGGTTGGAATAGGCTGATTGGAATACATGGATTGCCATCTAGTGGCATCTAAAAATGGGCAATCAGAACTTTTGTCACTCCAGTTTTGGTGACTGGGGATGCTGGGTGTCAGTGTTCCTGCAAGGCTGCTCTGAACTGGTCCCACGGTTCCTCCCCTACCTGTAGCAGTTACCCCTCACTGTGACAATAGCTTTAGGGTCAAGTTACATTTGCTCTTCTTTCTTCATTTATTAATCCTGTATTTTAAATTTTCAGGATGTTTTGGCTAGAAATAATGCCAAGGAGTAACTCTGGAAGAAGGCTCATTGTTGGTGCTATTTCCCCTGGGTCAAACACAGATTCAAGGTCAGGGATGCTCTGACTGTGCCCACATGTTGCACCAAGAAGTTTAGGGAAATGCCAGTGGCCTTGTCCAAACCCTCATGTGTGTGCTCAGCATGCAGGGACCTGCAGGACATGGAATGCTTAGGCTTGGACTCAGCAGTATCACTGGGTCCAGGCCCTGCTGCCCCCATGCAGTTCAGTGCAGAGCATAAGGGTCCTGCTCATTCCCACCTGCCAAGTGCCACCACAGTGCCCAGATCTGTCCATGTGCTCCACCTGAGCCAGCCTCACCCACCAGCTTCCCATGTCCCCTCTGCTGGCCCCAGAGGGAACCATCTGACAAGTGACCAAGGTCTGTGGGTGTTTCTGACTCACTCGGGCTCCCCTTTTTGATGGAAGAGGATGACTCATCTGACATTATGGCACTAAGATAAAGAAAGGGCCTTCTGGAGCCAATTTATTCCACTGCCTGTAAAGCCTCAGATGAGTAACTCATCTATCTACATCTGCACTACAGATCTGTGCCTAATCAGGAGAGTCCCACGATAGAGATGTTAAAATAAAGGCTGAAAACAGTGAGAAGTATCAAAAACCACGACAATATAAATACAACAGTCAAAAATAGCTTCTTGGTTCAGAGAATGATGCAGATAAGTTGCTAATAATGGGATTAATGAGCAAAAAGTAAAGATACACTTTAGTTCTGCTTTTGTTTTCCCAGCAGAACTGGGGTCCTCCTTAGTGACCTCCTAATGAACATTCTCATTCTCTGTGTCTCAATTTCTCCCTCTGTGAAATAGTTATGATAATAATTAAAGAACATTGTTGTAAACTGGATTGGTTGAAAGTGGTAAAAAGGGAAAAGACATTTTATAGTAGGAAAAAAAGTGGAGCAGAAGTGCACTCTATGAAGTTTTGCTGGCTTTCATCAAGTGTTGGACTCATGGATGATCCTTTTGCCTGAAGGCCAAGATGTGTCAGCTGCAGATCTGCCATCGCGCTGAGCTGCAGCCTGTGAATAAGAGACTTGATGAGAAAAGAGCTTCAAGGGCTGAGCTGAGTAAAGACATCAGAGGTTTGGTTTATATGCCCTTGTTCTGAGCCTGCTATGTGTTGCACAAGTCACTGCAGCAAGTTAATCATACAGCGATTTGGGTTGGAAGCAACCTTAAAGTCACCCAGTTCCACTCCCCGTGCTGAGGGCAGGGACACCTTCCTCTAGACCAGGTTGCTCCAAGCCCTGTCCAGGCTGGCCTTGACTTCCAGGGATGAGGCAGCCACAGCTTCTCTGGGCAACCTGTGCCAGGGCCTCAGCACCCTCACAGTAATATCTAACCTAAACCTTCTCTCTTTCAGTTTAAAACCATTTCACTTGTTCTGTCACTACATGCTCTTTTAAAAAGTTTTGGGGAACACCAGCTTCAGCTGGTGAGGGGGTGGTGCTGGGACCTGGGGGAGTTGTCCAGGCTGTGGGTCATCGGCAGCCCCCAGGCTTGCATCCAGCTCCAGCACCCAGTGATGAGGTGGGAGTGATGAATAAGCACAGAGCAGGGCTGTTCATGGTGCCAGAGATCCTTGGGAGGAACTCACAGTGTTCCTGCCTCTTGCAGCACATCACTGCCTGGTGTATTCCCCACGGTCACAGCCCAGCCCTACAGCTCCCTGAGATGGCTCCTGTATCCATCAAAGGGCATAGGAAGAACAAAACAGGACCATGGCAACCAGACTAATGGAGCTGGGTGGGATCTAAACACCGAGCCCATATACATCAGAGTGGAGTGAGTTGTTTGGGGGATCACACTGCAGGTTTCCATGGAAAAAACTCCCATAGAACAGCCTTCCAGACAAATTGCTCTGTAAACTGAGGAGAGGTTTCAGAGCTTCAGCTTGATGTTTTTAATGAGCGTTATCTGGCTGCAGCCAGCGCTTTACTAGTCCAAAATTTAGCCTTGCTGTCTTTTCTCCAGGGTCTAGAATTGTTCTTGTATTTGCTTTGAAAATAATGCAGGAACAAGAAAGACTCTTTGTGGTTATTCAATCACCTGCTCAGCAATCCAGGGTGAAAACAAGGAAACAAATGTGCTAAGGTAGAAGCACGGAGAGAGCTGAGGGCAAACCCTTGCTGCTTGCCAACAGGAGACTTACTCTGCATTGTGGGTGACCCCCACAGCTCCCCTGGGCCCTGGGATTGCTGAGGGCTCCACCAGATCCCATGTGCCAGCCCTGGCCCTGCTAACATCCAGACACACCTGGGAGCATCCTTGGGGAGCATCCCAGGCCTGCATCCCATGCACCATGGCCAGGGTTGCCCTTCAGCCTGACATCATGCAGATTTTAGAACCCTGACAGGGAGGGCAGTGCAGGGTGAGGGGCTTTCAGGGTAGAATTCACTCTTCACCACATCCATTGTGCACACTGGGATGCTCTACTTATTCATGGAAAAGCGAAGATGATCCTCCTGACTGAAGTGCTCCTGATTCTGAAACAACTGCACAGCTACACACAGGTATTTCCTCTTTCTCTTCCTTCTGTTTTGCAGGATCAGCTGTCATATTTATCACCACCTCATGCTGACCTCACGCTGAGGCTCTGAGAGCTTTTATGGCTGTATTTCCTCCTGGCATCCTCTAAACAAATCACTGTGTATCTTCAGTAAATCTTAGGAGAACTGAGGGGTGGGATGCAATGCCATTCCATCCCTGCAGGCATGAGTGATTAGCAATAGCCCAGCACAGCCACTCCACATCCTCCCACCCTGCCTGGGAGTCAGAGCCTTCAGTGGATGCACTGGCTGGGTGGGAAAACTATCCCAAGCTAACAGGAGGATCATTTTCAAAATTAGGCTCTACTTTCAGGTCTGAAACAAAACTAAGAATAGATTTGAGGCAGAATGAGGCCTTTTAAGCTCAATTACAACTCAGGCAGAACATAACAATCATCAGCACACAAGTGAAGATCTCGATGGCTGCAAATTTATTCCAAATTAACAGTGGTGGGAAGGAGGGAAGAATTAATCCAATGATGTGGGCTTGGACTGATCAATCATTTGTAATTATGATCTTCTCTTCTGTCAATATTCACACTGGAAATTTAATTCTGATGCTGTATCCAGCAATGACAGGGAAATTGCCTGGGATGAAGTGAAATGAGGAGAGGCCTGTGCAATTAAAAAACAACTCCCCCACCACAAACCTTGATATTTAAAGAAGATAATGTTATTTAAACATTGAATAAATGAACAGAAATAAACTGCCCCATTGTCATCCTGACTGTGTAAACATGTGAATGCATCAATGTGTTCAGATTGAAAACACTGAAATCAAGTTAATGTGAAGCATCTGCTTCTCTCCAAGCTGTTACTGACATATAAACGTGGGAATTCCCAAACTCCAGGTCAAACCCACTATAACATCACAGTTAAGTACATTTGGTTTAGATAGAAGGATTTAGATTATAAGAATTCCAGGAGAGTATAAAATGTCCAGAGAAAACATTAAAGCCAAGTGCAGCTAATCATTTGTACCCAGGGCATTCTTTTACCACATAAGATTATATTCACAGATCCCTTTTCCTTGTTTGGATTTTAAGGACAATACAACTACTGTGGCTTTATTCAAATGAAATGTAATCAAATGATTTAATAATTTCTCATGAGTTGCATAACCTGAAAGCTACCAAAGCCACCATTTTGCATGTATTTAAAGACTGAAGTACACCCAGATTATCCAGTGGTGAAATTGTATGTCTGAAAGGCATTGAGAAGGTTAAAATGCAGAGGGCTACTTCATAATACTCCAGTCTGATTATTGCAGCTTCTCTCTGAATAACCTCTCAATGGTGATGACGGTATGTGAGGCCATCAAAGAAAATTCGATGCATCTTCTTTTAGTAAAGATGGTGAAGGAGTATGAGGCCTGTGCTGAGATAAAACAAAGAGCAGTAAGTGATGAGGAAACAACACTGCAAACAAGACGAACAAGAGTTTCTATGAAGATATTTGAACAAAAATAATCTCCTCCCAGGCAAGAAGTGACAGGAGGAGAGGAAATGGCCTCAAGCTGCACCGAGGGAGGCTCAGGTTGGGCATCAGGAAGAATTTATTTGTGGAAAGGGTTGTCAGGCATTGGAAGGGGCTGCCCAAGAAGGTGGTTCTGGTGGGGTTCAAGAAATGACTGGATGGGGCACTCAGTGCTCTGGTCTAATTGACAAGGTGGTGATGGGTCACAGGTTGGATTTTGTGATATTGGAGGTCTTTTCCAGCCTCAGTAATTCTGTGATTCTGTGATAAGGTTCACTGTGGCACATAAGGAGTCCTGCAGGCCCACCCAGTGGAGAAGCAGGAAACAGCAAGTCCTGGTTCCTCCGTTCCTGCAGTTTTTGTTCAGTTGCAGCATGACATGGAGAGCAGACACTCCAGAGCATTCCAGTGAAGCCAGAGCGGGGTAAATGGACAGGCAAAGGAAAGGTGCTCTCTCTGCAAACCCTGGGTCTGTGTGTACCCGTGTGTTGCACCCAAAGCTCTGGCTTCTCTTCTAGCAAACCCAGTTCCTAAAGAACAGTAATGAACTTTTGAACGATGGTGTGTGACAGGAATTGAGATTTTCATCAGCCTATGACCCTCCTTGCACTGAGTGCCTCTGGCTGTGCCCCAGCCCAGCCTCACACCACAAAGCCTGTTCCCAACTGCAGCATCAGAGCCAGAGTCCCAGTTCCTTCATGTACAGATAATCCAATGAAAGTTTCCCACTGGAGTCAAGTCTTATTCCAGACCCAAAGGAATGGCCTTTCCAGTATCTCAGTGGGTCACAACCCCATGGAAATAAGGTAATTTTGGAGAGAAGGCAGCTCAAAGCACAAGGAATTGCTGGTGCTCCCACACATCCCCAGGATGCTCTGCTCCTGCTGCAGGAATGGAGGAACATCTGGCTCACATAACATCCCACATCAGCCCCTGTTGACTCCTCAGGCCTTCACCCACCACTGACTCCGCACCAATGCAGGGGTGACAGGAACAAGAGTACAGTAAAAACATGCTTTTTGTACAAGATGTGCCCCATAATTTTCAGATGTTCACAGAAAAGGAACCAAACTGAACTGTAGCAGCACCTGCCTCACAGCACAAGTGATCTGAAAAAGAGAGTCACTGTCACTGCATCAACAAACTGGGATGAAAATGGACAAACTGGGAAAAGTAATTCTCTCTCTGACATTCTACAGAATGGGGAGATTGAATCATCTGAAATGTAACTACAATGGAAGCAAGAACTAGGACAAAACTTCATTACAGAGAATCAATGGGATTGATTTTAGAACAGCAATAAAGAGTCAGTACAATCACATTAATTAATGTACCGGAAATTCGGGTATTTAATACAATCAGTCTAGACATAACACTGTGTTTTTAGCAAGTCCTCCACAAATTCAAGTGTTTGACCTTCTGCTCCCATGTGCTTCTCTCTGCCCCAAGAGACCACCTAGAAATCCACTGCTAAATTCTGTACTGAGGAACACAAAACACACCTGAAAACTCCCAGGTCAAACCTCACTGCTGGAGTAGAATGTACAGTACTCTCCACTGCTGACTTTGTGAGCATCTAAATCTACATGAATCCCTTCTCCTCTGGTCTCTCCAAACTCAGCAGCTGCATTGCCAGGACAACAGTGAGATAATTTTGTTTTGTTCCTGTGCAATGAAGCTTGCTCGTGCTGTGGTGAAAAAAGGTACTATTTCTCACAGTTCAACAATCAGCTGATCACCCTGGAAGGTACCTATGGAATCACTGCAAGCTTCAAGACCCACTAAAATACACAGGGTAAGCTGAATAAGCTGCTTCCCAAAATAAAATATTGGAGTATTAGAACCTGATGTGCTCCAAGTATGGGAGATTTTCTACGTACTAGAGTTGTGTACTTAATTAGTTCTCATTAGTAATCACTGCAGTTTATTTGCACAGACACAGGACATGGTGCTTCATCATGTTCTTCACTAAAGAACTTGGTGCCCCAAAGCAGGGGGGGCAGTCTGTCCCAGGGACATCAGAACTACAGAGTAAAATATTTTGCTCAACAAAATCCACTAACCACATTTATTCAGGATGGTAATTCATAATAACATATCAAAGGAGAAAATCATCTGGGCTCTTGAAATAATTTCTGGAAGGAAATTGCAGGGGTTTGTGTGTGAGCTTCAAAATTCACTGTACCAGCCTGTTACAGCGCACAATGAAGTCAGAATGGTTTGTGCATCAGTGTTGTGTCCTTGAAGGTTTAACACTCGTGACACTTCCCACAGCTTCCCTGGACACGAGCAGAAGCTGCCTCTGGCCAACAAAGAACCTGGGCAGTACCTCCAGTGGCACTAGGAAGGTATTTTAAGGAGAATGTGCAGAACTAAGGGAAAACAAACAAAAATGTGTGCAAAGCCTTTGGAATAATTCATTCCTTTGTCACTAGGATGAAAGCTTCCCTTGAAGATGGATTCCAAGTGGGGCCTTAGCAGAAGGTGGTGACAGAACACAGCTGAGCATTGATTCAGCTCCAGAATAGCTCATTCCATGGGCAGGACAGAGGGACACCAGACTGACACTGCATCACTGCAATGACATTCAATCCCTCGGGTTAAATTGCTGAAAAAATGGGAGCTGTAATTTAGCACTTGGCCGTATTTTCATTTCCAAGATGGAGGCGTGGAATTATTACATATGTAAGTAACCTTCTGTATATGAAAATAAAACATGTCTGTAGCCTGTTCTTGCTTATTTTACTAATTACCAAGTGAAGAACAACCACTTCTGCTTTCCCCCTTCACACAACTCTAAGAATTTTTGTGATTAACATCCCAAACCAGATTATACTTCTCATTAACTATTTGTGACTGAAGCAAATACTAAATCCCCTCACTGAATTCAATTTTAATCATTATTTTGCTTTGATATGGAAGTTTCTATTTTAATAACTGAACATTAAAAAAGAAAGATTAGGAAAATCAAACACCTTTTTCAAAATTTAAGGAAAATTTAATCAATATGCCTTAAATTATTTTACAGTAACTACAATACTGACAAGCATAACGTTTTCAAAATGGTGTTTTCCTTGGAAGTACTGCAAGAGACTCCTCTTCAGCTACCAGTATGTGCACCATGAAGGAAAGAACCTCTGACAAAGTCCTCTTCAGAAATCCAAGTTAACATAAAGCTACTCAGACATCCACATGTGGTCATGTTTCAAGTGTGACAGAATTACAGATCCCTTTCACTTTTAAGCATGTTTTCTAAATCATAATTTAAGTATCTTAAATCCTGAAATACTCTCACAGAAAATGAACAAATAACTGAGACCAAAGAGCTTAAGAGGATATTGGTTGAGATACAGGAAATACACTAATTCCTTTTGTTCATTTGTGCATTTTGCTTTTGGTAAGAGGGGTCAGGAAGAAGGTTCCTCATTACTGCAGATTTATCCAGAGTGCCCCAAATTCGTGGCAGTTCCATTAACTGTTTTGGATGAAAATCTCCCAATTTATAACTGCAACCCTTTTCCCTCCCCTAAAAAACAAAACAAAACAAACAAAATCACAACCCTCAAATAAACAACCAAAAGTTACTTTTTCTAAAGATCTAGGAATGGGAAAGAAATCACAGGAACTTGATAAGCATGAACACGTATTAAAGCTCTGGACACCCCAGGTCATTGAAAACAGTATTCAAAGTCCTAAAAAAGTGAACATGAGACATTTTTCCATTGTTCCAGGTGATTCAAACGGCTCTAAGTTTCATGATAGCAACACGAGACAGTTCTTTGCAGCTGTTTCTGGTCCAATTCCACGTTCTAAGTTGGGATTTTCCTTTTGGCCCACTGGAGTCCCCCAGTTTGGACAGTCTGTTCAAAACACCGAAATGAGGGCGAAGACTCCGTACAATAATGCGCAGGGATAGGCTACGAGGAGCTGCTGTCCATCCATGGCTAAGGCAGAGATAAAGATCTTGGAAGCAGAAAAGCTGCACCAGCCAATAATTCCAGCTGTTAGAATAATCCCCATCATCCCCCTGGAAATGTAGAAGAAAGAGAATTTATATGAACCTTATGTATATACACTTATAGGAGTCACACCTGGACTCATCCAGTACCTTGTATAGATTCTATGATGAATTTTTGCTTTTCTATTTGACATTAAATTAAATAGTCCCAGTAAAAGCACTGGCACAGGTTGCCCAGAGAGACTGTGGACTGTCCATCCCTGGAAGTATCCAAGGCCAGGCTGGACAGGGCTTGGAGCAACTTGGTCTAGTGGAAGGTGTCCCTGCCCATGGCAGAGAGGTGGAACTGGATGAGCTTTAAGGTCCCTTCCAACCCAAACCAGTCTCTGATCCTGAAACTTCAGAACAATTTTAGTCAACTGTAACAGCATAAAACCCCCTCAAAACTAGCTGTGCATATGAAACATAAAAGCAGTGAAGTACTTGTAGCAAGTTGTTTCTTTTCAGTCCCTACTTTCATAGTTATGAGGAACCACATTCATTTTTTTCTGTTTGTAAAATTCTAACTTGCATGTTAAATAATATTTACTTTTAGACTTTACAGGTACTGAGATCTGTCAGATTCAGAGTTGGCTGAAAACAAACCTGAGATTGTTCTCAGTCTGTTTATTTAAAAGCTGTGAATTGACTCTGAGATAAAACCAGTATTCACTCACCTTTCCCCCAGTAAATACCTAAAAACTATTGATAATTATGTTTTTACACTTAGCAAAAACTCCTGTCATACTCAACTATACACACCTTTATTACTGCATATGAAAATTCCTTTTAATAACTTCCTTCACCATCTCGGGAGAGGAATCTATTATCAAATTATAGATTATAAGTACTTACTGTAGTGAAAATACAATTGCAAAAGAGGAGAGCAGGATCATGGGAAG
This sequence comes from Sakesphorus luctuosus, assembly GCA_013396695.1. Lineage (NCBI taxonomy): Eukaryota > Metazoa > Chordata > Aves > Passeriformes > Thamnophilidae > Sakesphorus > Sakesphorus luctuosus. The sequence goes on along the minus strand of VWZD01000569.1, from coordinate 379,689 downwards.
CAGGCAGTATCCCAGGACACTGGCCACACAGCCAAAGGAGACCCCAGTCACGCTCATCAGGTTCAGGAGACAAAACATTCCCACACAGCCGATTGCACTGATCCCGTACACATAACCGAACTGGATTTTCCCAGCCTGGAAGCCAAGCAGAGGATGTGCATTAGTTATGGGAGGGTTAGAAATCTGTTCTCCCCCACAGGGACAAGGTTACAGTATCTTCATTCCCCCTTGCACTCCACTCGCACACTGCACAGGCAGTACCTCTCCCACCTGGGCCCCAGGACACCTGCACACTCCAGCCAACCAGGAGGCTGGAATTTCTCCTCACTCTACAGATCTTAATGAACAGACTTTTTATCAGATTGTTATTCTCTGATCTCTGCCTATGAACTCTTTAGGTTTAATCAATAACAGCTCCTGATTACTTGCAATAATAATCTTTACAGTACTAGTACATAAAGACCAAGAAATACAACTGAGGAACTTTTTGACAAACCCAGAGCTGAAGTCCTTTAATTTGTGACACAATGAACAAAGTCATGGCACAAGGTAAACTACTAAAAATTCCCAGGAATTGCTAAAGATGAGCTGCAAAGCACTGGCTATGAACTCAGGATTAACTCGGGTAGATTTTAAAAAGTCAAGAATCAAACTTTGCTTGTTAATAAGCATGCAAAAAGCACATCTGGATTATTTCAGTGTATGTTATATCATCACCTGCTTTTCCTAGGCCAAAATTGATGGTTCCCTGCCCCAAGGCACACCCAACAGGACACAGGGACATGCAGATCCCAGGGTGCAGCTTCCAGGGTGTCCCCTCACAACAACTTCCAAAAAAAAAATTGTACTTAAACACTGCCCTCCTTTTCCTCAAGCACTGCAGGAAACAATGACACCTGCTGCAACCTGTGCCATGCTCAGCTCACTTCCTTTCACTACATTCCATGGAGTTGTTTAATAAAGCACACAGGAGAAACCAGTAATTTCTTAGGGAAAGAAAATTCAAGCATATCTATTAAAAAACATTCATTAATTTGACTGGCCTAGTTTCCATAAATAAAGTTACTTATTAAAGTAGGTTTGAAGTCCCTTTGGTACCAAAATGTCTTCTGTCACAGCAATGTGAAATTTTACGCAGAAATTAAAAGCAGTGCCTGAAGCATTCAAAGATAAAAACTGATTAAAAACCCTGAAGCTTTCAATGCCAAGAACACTGTTTGCTGCTACTCTGTCATCTCACCATTGAGGTATTAAAACATAATGTTATTCCAATTAAGTTCAATTAAAAAAACCCACCAGGCTTCACCACTGACTGACCTATTAAGCAGAATAAACAATGTGAAAGCAGGTTTGTTTCATAAGTGCTTTATCAGAGTGACTTGACACTGAGAGTCCCACCTCATGTGTCAGTACTTACTGATTCCATTGGTGTGTGAGGCCCCAGTGCCTCTTCCATATGGCTACAATTTTTCTCCTGTGCAGGGCCAGGAGTTGGACTTTGATGATCTTTTTGAGTCCTTTCTAACTCAGGATATTCTAAGAAATCCTTGGCCAGGACATGCTTTTTTGGCCTCCATGCCAAGAAGTCACTTCCAATAAACCCACACATTACGTGGCTCTTTTCCCAGTGTTTCCAAGAACATAAATACACTGTCATGTTTTGCAGGCAGTATCTCACCAGCAGTAACGTGGCTCCAAAAGCCAGGCAGAAGACCATGGGTCCAGCCAAATCCGTCTCGTTCATGATGCTCCCGTCAGCCGCTTTCAGGGGGTGCAGCACCGTCAGTGTCTTCTGCCAGATGTGGTCAAAATTGATCCCCAGTTCTGCAAGTGAAGAGAATGATGCACACTGATTTCATTCCTCCCCTTCCTGTTGCCCCCATTTACTTGACTCTACATTTTCCCTGCCTCTCCACTTTTCCATCTCCCCCAGAGCCATCTGATGGCGAGCACAAATTGAGTTATCCCATCTTTCCTCATGTTGCCTCCACACATTCCTGGTCTCAAATGCTGGAAGTGCCCAGGTGTTTTCTGAAGGACCAGGTTAAGAGCATAAACAGTCTTCTGGGCCAGCCCAGAGGTTTCTTCAGCCCAGTTTCCTGTTGCTTAGCCAAAAGCAGGTGCACCACAGAGTATCAGCACAGACCACGCAGCTTCCCCAAGTCTACAACAACTGCTGCCTCATGGATTTCTAATTCAGAAGAGTTTCTCTATAGTTAATTATCTTTGGGGGGAATTTCTATTTCACACATCAGCCACTGAGCCCACTAAAAAAACACTCACTCCTTTGAACTGGATCTAGTGACAAGAAGTTTCCCAGCTCCCTCCAGCTGCGTTTGATTTCCAGTCTCCCCCCATTCAGTCTGAGCAGAGCTGTGCCTCAAATCCCAGTTCAGGTGCAGTTACACCTTGCTCACTGCTCTGGGAAGGATCTATGTAAATAAAGTAATCTCTGAATATTAATTAAAAAGAAATAAAATATTAATTTAAAAAAAGCCCAGAGGGTGGAAGGTATCATGACTGGGTACAGGTGACAGGGGTGATGGACACCCGCCTCTCTACCCAGCAACAATAAGGGTTTATTCAGTTGTTTGAGACTGAAAAACAATCGATGTAGGCTGGAAACTGTTTCCATCAATCCAGACAGTAAACGAATATCCGCTCTGACACTCTGCACAGGCTGTATTCCACACAGGCATTTCTGCAGTGTTTAGCATTCCTTACTGGCAATGAAACATTCCAGTTCCAGCCAAGAATCAACTGAAAGTACCTGCAGCCATTTATTTTAGAAAAACTGGGCAGTTACAAGTATTATTTCCAACAATAGAACTATTAAGTGTTTTTTCATGCAGTCAGGTTTTCCAGATAACTGATTAAATCTGCCACAGAGCAGCTGGTGTGAAACAATAAAACAACAATTTAAAACTCCAGAAGTTCACATAAGAATAGGTATTTTATACACCAAAACACAGGTTAAAAAATAAAATCAATGAGAATTTCAAATTCACTGAGCACTCCCACCAGCAGGGAATCCACACATCTTATTCCCTAACTGGGAAGAGTTTTGGATTTGGTCCATAACATAAAGTTATACCTTCTAACAGTGGTGGCTCATCCTCAAAATTACTTCCATAAAAAGACTGTGCTGAAGCAGGAGTGTAGGTCTGTGTTGGCTGGTAGATCTGCCCTGTGTAGGGCTGCTGCTGCATCATGTCGGGAGGGACAAACCCGCCCTGCTGAGGGTACTCGTAGCCTCCATAGTGCCTGCAAAGCACAACACCACGTCAGGACACACGCAGAGCTCCATTTCAAACACCTCCTGCTAAGGCAAAGCTTATTTCAGCATATGAATCACAGCAAATCCTTCACTCTTTCTTAAAAAGTCCCACTAAATGGTACCACACTCAGATCCTTTATGAAAAATCCCAATCAAATACATCCTCTGCCCTAAACAAACTCCTCCGTTATTCTGGCCACTAATCATTCTCAAGTCTGACCACAGATGTCTCAGTAAATATCTCCAAAATATTGAACTGTGGAAATATAAAGAGGGAAAATTTGGAATTCCTTGTCATTTCTCTCCTTGTGTTAGCAGAGTTCAGCCCCAGGACAACACTGTGACTCTCTTCAGGCCACAAACAGGCACCAACCTGCTCCATCCTTCACAGAAAAGTGACCAAACCCCTCAGCTTGAGGCTGGATATTCACACAAGGCTCTGAGGATCTCTCCTGACCCAGGAACATCCACCACACTTCCCTGCTGCAGCCTGGGAATCACCATGACATTGCTGGCTCATTTGTGTGACACTAATTTTAAGTCCCCAAGTGCAGACAGGTTTGCAGAACAGAATTTCGTTTCCCAAGGAGATGCAGATTACTCGTATAACTTCTCTTTCAATGTTCTAATACACCCTCTAAAATCCAGCAGGCAAAGAACTCAATACACAACTGCTTTATATCTCCATTTACACACTGTGTTCACCAAACAGAGCAAGAGGGAGTCATTTACAGGGAACAGCAGCTGGCTGAAATGCCAATCCTTTCCCAAATACACAGACTGTCCCAGAAGCATCCTAAGGGAGCCTACAGGGGAGACAGAGAGGGACTTTGGACAAGGGCCTGGAGGGACAGGACAAGGAGGAAAGACTTCACACTGACAGAGGGCAGGGTTAAACGGGATTTTGGGAAGAAATCCTTCCCTGTGAGGGTGGTGAGGCACAGGCACAGGCTGCCCAGAAAAGCTGTGGCTGCCCCAAACCTGGAAGTGTTCCAGGCCAGGCTGGATGGGACTTGGAGCAATCTGGTCTACTGGAAGGTGTCCCTGCCCATGGCAGGGGGTGGAACTGGATGGGCTTTAATGTCCCTCCCAACCAAATCTGTCTAAGATCCTACGAGGCCGCGGGGCTCTGGGGGTGCCCAGGACACACAGCACACGCAGGAGTTACTTGCTGTACTGCCGCCCGCTGTAGTCGTAGGGCTGCGCCTGGTCCTCGATGCTGTAACTGGTCTGGTAGAACTCGGTGTTGAAGCCGTCAAACCCGGACATCGCCACGTCTGCAAGGGAACAGCGAGGCCGGTCCCGAACCCTGCCCTGACCAGAGCCAGGCGGCTCTGCCCGCCGCCCCCTCCCGCCGCTGGGCCCCGCCGCGGCCCCCCGCCCTCTCTCCCTCCCTCGGGCCGCACGCTGCCCCAGCGCC